>CM036753.1:107480433-107825433 GCA_020796225.1 Arion vulgaris
CATTGCATGACAGTTGATTGCAAAATAAGATTCAAAGTATTACTGGAGCATCGAAGAAAATTAAAATCTATCTTCTGGTCTAAAACTTGACATGAGCGAAGTTGGAACACCACGAGGCTGTCATCATGTTCAGAATAATACTCCGGACTTGATAATGTCGGTCAAATCCTTGATATAGTATGACCGCATATCTAACAAAACAGAAAAATAAACATTTGAAAGTGTAACAAGCAATATAAATGATTTACTAACAATATAATAGCAGAAATGGGTTGTAGATGTGTGACATGAAATCTGGCAACATTACTTATATAATAATTGTAGAATTTACTTGTAGATAGTTGCATGTCTGTCAGCCGTCGTTTCTAGTATATCACTATCTGTTGTTAGTTTAGAGCAGGGGTGGCCAACACGAGGCCCGTGGGCCGCATATGGCCTGCCAGACGTCTGTTGCGAAGGTGGAGCTAGGTCAAATGAACATAAATGTTAACTTTATTGTACATGTCATAAAAAGAACAATACATCATGAATCGTTCATATCATATATTCTTAAATTATAGCTAAGAGAAATTTGAAATATCTCGCACTTCTAGTCGATATAATTAGCCCTCTAAACGACGCTAATACTTGTCTACACGGAAAAGATCAATTAATTAGTAAGATGTATGATCATATTTCTGCATTTCAAAGGAAACTTGGTTCGTTGGGAACAGCAGTTGAGGACAAAAACTTTACTCACTTTCCTACATTGTCATTGCAACCAGACATCACACAGGAAGCGGCGGATAAATACGCATCTTTGACATTCGACTTAAACCTCGAATTTGAAAACCGATTTCAGGATTTTTTAAAACATGTGCTTTTTGTGCCTTTGCAACGTCATTCGCGTTAGACGTGAATTTATTACCAGGAAGATTACACATGGAACATTGTGAATGTGTTGTGGGGTCAAAGGCGCAAGGAAAGAACGGCGCGCCAGATTAGTGAGCTGGCACTAATCCCTTGCCCTCACCTCCACGTGGTGACCCTGGTAACAGACGGTAGTTCCGGTCTAGCTAAGAGAAAAGGTGCCGTGGGAGAGCTACTCTGGGGCAAGTAGAGATTGCAAAGGTAGTCACGCTAGATGGGATCCGCTCGCAACACAGACGAGCGAACTCCCAGAGTGACTGTTAATGCTCGTCTCTCCCGGCCGATGGGAAAAGCTGGAAGGATAAACGTAGAACCGAGCGTGGCGAAACTCGAAGCCCGCGCATGCTCTCTCTTGAGCCCTCTCTCTCTTGAGCCGATGAGTATGCTGGGAGTCGAGTTGAGCTGCAAGAGGGACCACATAAGGCAAAACACGGGCCCCTATCTAAGGAATGGGTCAAGATTTAAAGCCATCGAAGAATTGTTTACTCACGCGGGGTAAAATTTGAAACCCGAGCATGCTCTCTCATGAGCCCTTTCTCTTGAGCCGATGAGTATGCTGGGAGTCGTGCTCAGCTGCACGCGGGTCCACACGGACGGCCTAGGCAAATGTTAGCACTGCGGGAATTGACGGAAATGGTGAGGTAGACACCAGGGCAGAGCGTGCAAGCGATGCACGGGTGGACCCTCAGGGGGCGAAACCAATGACCCAATCACAGGGGTGGGGGATCGGGTTGAGTCACAGGCAGGGACAGCCCATTCAAATGTAAGCACGGTGGGAATGGACGGAAATGGAGAGGTAGGCACCAGGGCAGAGCGTGCACGCATGCGAGCAATGCACGAAAGGGCCCACAAGCGGCCAGAAAAGCCAGGCGCGTCAGGCACGGTAGCGGCAGGCACGGCAGGCGCGGCACGCAAGAGGGTGTACGGACCACCTGAATGTGCAAAGCAACTGGAAAGCCCAGCAGAGGTAAAGCCAGTGCTCGTTTCCGCTCGCATGGAACTACTGCTGCCTTGTAGTTTTATTGAGTAAAATCAAAGGCTAGCGGAGCAAACCGTACACAAAACTTGACGGGCGGCAAACCAAGGTGTCCACAAAACGACCGTTTCGCTGGGCAGATGGCGCTCATAAGCCCGGTAGGGCAGGCCATCAAAGGGTCGCTGCCCTAAAAGAAAATAGCAGCCTGCTGCCTTGTGGGTTTTGGCTGGGGACAGCAAAAGGCTAACGGAGAGCGAACCCAGCAAACGCTGGTTGAAATCAAACACACCACGGAAGGATAAGCACCTGAGGTCCAATAGCTACACAAGGCTGTGCACGTATATCTGTTCTTGATGGTTGGCTGTTTATATATCATAATAGAATGATAAAAGCGGCCTAAGAACGATACCGAGAGAGAGAGAGAGAGAGAGAGAGAGAGAGAGAGAGTGAAATGTGTTGTGATGCACAGTTAAAGGATAAATTTCATCAAATTGGTTTGGAAGAGCTTTTTAAATCGTATTTGGACAAGGATACAATTCTACGTTTTACAAACATGCTCTGTCGATGGTGTCGATATTTGGAAACAGTTATGCGTATGATCAGCTTTTTAGTTTTACAAACATGCTCTGTCGATGGTGTCGATATTTGGAAACAGTTATGCGTGTGAACAGCTTTTTAGTTTTACAAACATGCTCTGTCGATGGTGTCGATATTTGGAAACAGTTATGCGTATAATCAGCTTTTTAGTCGCATGAAGCACATCAAATCATAAGTGAGAACACGAGTTTCTGATGTTCATTTAGAAAAGTGTTTAGTGTAGCGACAACGTCAGTCCAGATCAATTTTAATGCACTTAGTTCTACAAAACAAAGTCAGATGTTTCACTTTGAAATATTTGTAAAACTGTCTAATAAATATGTTTGATTCTCAGTTATGTTTACTTCTTAAAAAAAAATATACACATTTCTTTTTTTGGACATTAAACCAGGCAAGAGTTTGGCCACAGTTCTCACCTCACCTACTGGGAAGGACGATGTGGTCGAAGTTGTAGCACGCTTGCTTGTTTACTTTAATATTTTTTTAAAAGTAGGTGCGTGTCGGCAGGAAATATTATTTCTGAACTTTGGCCCACCTGCTGAAAAGGTAGGCCACCCCTGGTTTAGAGCATAGATTCCTTAACTTTTTTGGCCCACCGCCCACTTTGCATAACATAAACTTTGTAACGCCCACCTCCCCCCTCCACATTATAACAGTTTGCATACGCCGCCCTCTATATACATGCTCTATCTTCTTTATGACATAGAAAATTAGAAAATTGATATATATATTTCAGTCATACATGGTCAATTATCAAATGATTATATACATGTAATAGAAAATTGATGAAAAATGGATCGTGTAAGACGGGCATAAGATGAATTAAAATGCAGAATTCAAATTTTAAATGATTATTCAATCACAAAATCACGAAAATAATTTATTTTAAATAATGTATTATTAATTCTTTTGAAGGAGCCACCGACCCTTAACGACTGAACACCCCCTTCACCAATTCTTCTGAACCCACTATCGCCCCTAGAACGCTTCAGCGCCCATTGGTACCGCCCACTTTGGGACACGCTGGTTTAGAGCATAGGTCAATGGTATACAAAGAACTGTGGTATCTCTAGTGAGGAGATAAGAGATATATGTTATCTAACCTGTTCATGGCATACAAAGTACTGTGTTATCTCTGGTGAGAAGTAGATCTATATGTTATCTAACCTGTTCATGGCATACAAAGTACTGGGTTATCTCTGGTGAGAAGTAGATCTATATGTTATCTAACCTGTTCATGGCATACAATGTACTGGGTTATCTCTGGTGAGAAGTAGATCTATATGTTATCTAACCTGTTCATGGCATACAAAGTACTGGGGTATCTCTGGTGAGAAGTAGATCTATATGTTATCTAACCTGTTCATGGCATACAAAGTACTGGGTTATCTCTGGTGAGAAGTAGATCTATATGTTATCTAACCTGTTCATGGCATACAATGTACTGGGTTATCTCTGGTGAGAAGTAGATCTATATGTTATCTATCCTGTCCATGGCATACAAAGTACTGGGTTATCTCTGGTGAGAAGTAGATCTATATGTTATCTAACCTGTTCATGGCATACAAAGTACTGGGTTATCTCTGGTGAGAAGTAGATCTATATGTTATCTAACCTGTTCATGGCATACAAAGTACTGGGTTATCTCTGGTGAGAAGTAGATCTATATGTTATCTATCCTGTCCATGGCATACAAAGTACTGGGGTATCTCTGGTGAGGAGGTAAGGCACTCGTCTCTCGCTCGAATGATACTCAGTTCGCTCCTCCTTGTGGAGTTTTCCCAAATATCCTGATCTTAATGTAGGTGAGATCAAGTTCATAGTCCTATCTCAGACGAACGATAAAACGTAATTTACATGTTAAAGTTTAGCACATAAAAGATGCTGTGTCAGTTGACAAATCGATTAGGGTAGAATGACAAATATGTCTGAGAAAAAGATTAAAATATCATTCCTACATAATTTTCACCAACTTCAAAATTACATCTCAGACTCTCACCGGTGCAACTTAGTTAGAGATCTTCTCTGAGATCTTCCTGTGCAAGATATATATTGAAGCACAACTTGTTAATAACAGAAGTACAATGACGATAGTCATAGTAATCAATCCATGGTCGAAGAAAGAACAGTCTAACAACATATTTCATAATATACCGCACAGTATGAGAACCTTGTCAACATCATGATAGTATGAGAACCTTGTTAACATCATCATAGTATGAGAACCTTGTCGACAGCATCATAGTATGAGAACCTTGTGAACATCATCATAGTATGAGAACCTTGTTAACATCATCATAGTATGAGAACCTTGTTAACATCATCATAGTATGAGAACCTTCGGGAATTCTTAAAAGAATTTCTTTTTTTTATTACCAACAATCACGTAATCATATCAACAACTGAAAAGCAGCTACAGCAACAGATTAACAGACCAGCTAACATGCAATGAATACAAAAGGCTACATTGACAAAACCGAAGTAATGACATTCGCTAGAGAGGAAAACACTACCAATATCTCCATCTATAAAAATCAATTTAAGCAAATCAAAGACTCTACTTATCCTACGCTATTAGACAAATCAGGAAGAGAGAAAAGAAGAAACGAAGAAAAAAGAGTATAAAACGGTGCAATCATGATTGAAGAGAACAGCAACAACTCACATAAAGAACTGATTAATGTGTACATACATTTAGAGATTAAAAGTCAAAGAAAATTAATTATATCACAGCATATCGTTGCGAAAACTCATATTGTCTGCCAGATGAGTATTGGGAGGTTTGTTTGTAAGAACCCGCAGGGGAAGCAACGGAAGCAATGAATATGATCAATAAATAAACAGTGTACAAGTACTAGCAGCTTGGGGAAAAAAAACAACTAATTACCAAACACAGGATTTGAACCACTTATTTCTTACGGCACCCATTGCTTAGCCTATCAATACTAATACACGCTGGTTGTGTTCGTAAGAACTCTCGTATTGCTAGTCTAGGCAATGGCTGCCGTAACAAATACTGGTACAGTGGTTCGAGTTCTGTGTTTATTAATATGTTGCCTATCAGCTGCGATAAAAGTCAAGGGACATAACAAACAAATGAAAGTAATTTTATGCACATTCAAATGGTTGCCTCTCTTTGATTGATAAACAATCGAATGTAATTATCCTCACTAATCACCCTTTGTGCCGCTGATGACGCCCACACCCCGAAAACCGTTTCTTCCAGTATTTCACATATTCTTTTTTAAAACAGAAGAATTCCTTTCTTCTTTCCGATAGTTTAATCATCATCAGTACTGACTTGAAAGTAGAATATAAGTCATATAATAATTTGTTATCATTTATTTATTTAATCTCTCTTTGATCACAACACTTCCAAACAAAAGTTTAGTCCACCTTTCTGAATGTTATCTTGATATGCTAGGTCACAAATACAAACCTGAAGATTTTTGTAATCGTTCTTTCTTTGTGTCATTAAAATGTGAATGTCAACATACTTCACAACAATAAAATTAATACAATGAATAAACTCAGGTATCACAATAGTCATTACTTACTTGGTGAAGATTTCATATTTAGGATAAACATTTCATAGTAACGTACTTGATCGTTGTATTTAAGCAGCACTTTCAGCACGCCTTATTGTATCTTTTTCCCCCTGTGACACACTGACCGAGTTGTGAGAGTGAGTGATTGTGTTGTGTGAGTGATTGTGTTGTTTGAGTGACTGTGTTGTGTGAGTGATTGTGTTATGTGAGTGATTGTGTTATGTGAGTGATTGTGTTGTGTAAGTGATTGTGTTGTGTCAGCGATTGTGTTTGCAGTGATTGTGTTGTGTGAGTGATTTGTTGTGTGAATGATTGTGTTGTGTGAGTGATTGTGTTGTGTGAGTGATTGTGTTGTGTGAGTGATTGTGTTGTTTGAGTGATTGTGTTGTGTGAGTGATTGTGTTGTGTGAGTGATTGTGTTGTTTGAGTGACTGTGTTGTGTGAGTGATTGTGTTGTGTGAGTGATTGTGTTGTTTGAGTGACTGTGTTGTGTGAGTGATTGTGTTGTGTGAGTGATTGTGTTGTGTGAGTGATTGTGTTGTGTGAGTGATTGTGTTGTGTGAGTGATTGTGTTGTGTGAGTGATTGTGTTGTTTGAGTGACTGTGTTGTGTGAGTGACTGTGTGTGTGTGTAGTGATTGTGTTGTGTTGTGTGAGTGGGTAATTGTGTTGTGTTGTGTGAGTGATTGTGTTGTGTTGTGTGAGTGATTGTGTTGTGTTGTGTGAGTGATTGTGTTGTGTTGTGTGAGTGATTGTGTTGTATTGTTTTGTGTGAGTGATTGTGTTATGTAAAACTCAATGAATATGCTCAGAAAGATTGAGATAGGCTGACTAAAAAAAAACAGGGATTGGAGACTCTGAGGCGGTCATTGCTAACAAAAGCGAGTTTTATTGTTGTGCCATTGTACACATGTGTTAAGAGGAAAGAACATGCCGATAGTTTCATGGCTACTGTAGAATGCGGAACGAGCAATGGATCAGGTTTATATTTCAAATGTCCTTAGGGAGGCAGGGAACTTAAACGATTTAAGTTATGAGGGTAAATTTGCAACCCTGACCAGACTGCAAGAATATCAAATCAAACACGGTAAAGCCAGACAAGAGACATACAAAACAAAATAGTAAACCAACACAGTACTGGTCACCGCGATGGAGATATCAGTAACTGATGTCATTAGTCGCCACAAGCTGAGAGACATCATGAGAAAGTGATCCGAACACTTATAAACTTATTGGTTTCATGCGCAGTGATAATGTTTCGTCTACTAAACTGAACTAAACTAAACACCCCCGCTTACCTCAACTCATAGATTTTGTTGGTATTATTAAATCAGAAAACTAATAATATTTTTGCTAGCAAAACACGTAATAACAAAGTACTTTAGCTTTACAAAATTCAAAAACAACGACAATACACAGCAACGTTTCTACCTAAAGGCGTTTATCAAGCAAACGATACAACAGGAGTGCCGAATTAAAAAAAAACACTACATATGGACGACTATATACGGAGACTTTATACAACTCATGCTATTCTGTACTTTATTATTGAATATTTCCTTTACATTTGTCTGAAATCCTGGACGCCTAGTCTCATCTCCATAGGAGTTTCATTTCCAATGGCAATGTTAGGTAGACTGAGGTGTGTCTAGAAATCACGCTTGAGGATATTTTCAGTCACCGCATTGCTAAATCTATCTGCCATTAGAGTGCTCGGAATACATACACACACACATTACTGCCTGTGTCAATATTTCATTGTTTCTCGCACATTCATCCCCCCTCCCAACAACTACATTCTCTTCATCTTTGTTATATGTGTTTTCTTTGTTCCTGTGGTGACTCAAAAGGTTTGCATTTTATCTAACTCACATAAAGCGGTGATTTGTTCCAGGCACCATTCATGTAGCTTATATAACTACACATAATTGATGCATATAACTAATACTCCAAGTATGGTCATAATTATTGCAAGTAAAGAATACTGACAATTTTCTAACTAGCTCCACAAGTGGTCAACTCCCCAAGTGGTCAACTCACCAAGTGGTCAACTCAGCAAAGTGGTCAAATTTAGTTTTCCCTTAGATTATCCTTGTCTTTTCCGCTGCTTTGTTGATATGCTGCCATCTCACTCTAACATATAATGCAACTCTGAGATAATAAGATTGTTTGACGTCTCCTCAGCAGTTTTCTTTCATCTTGGTTCTAAGTTTAGAATAGAGTGTGAGAAGCATCGTGCTGCACTTATCTGTGTTGATAATGACACACCAATTAGCTATACCATAAAACAACCCACCTTCAAATAATAATGAGGATAACGAATTGACTATTTTAGAGGAGCTAATCTACCCAAATAATAACATTAAGTCCGGCTCTCTTAGCAAACTCAACTTTGTTATATGTAATTAGTATTGTCCATGCTGGATTCTTATTTTTATGCATGTGTTTAAAAAAATTAAATTACAGCTTCGCCATCTGACACTTTTTTTGTGCTGAAATTTATCCAAAACACACTAAGAAAATACAACTACATCCAAGCATCAGCTATCATCATACGATTGAATAAACTAATAAAGTGATAGATAACACAACTACATCCAAACATCAGCTATCATCATACGATTGAATAAACTAATAAAGTGATAGATAACACAACTACATCAAAACATCAGCTATCATCATACGATTGAATAAACTAATAAAGTGATAGATAACACACTCATCAAACATCAGCTTCATCATACGATTGAATAAACTAATAAAGTGATGACCCTTTCCTAACATCAGCTATCATCTCGATTGAATAAACTAATAAAGTGATAGATAACACAACTCACCCAAACATCAGCTATCATCATACGATTGAAAAAACTTAAGTGATGAATAACACGCTCATCCAAACATCAGCTTCATCTTCGATTGAATAAACTAATAAAGTGATGATCAACATCCAGGCATCAGCATCATCCGATTGAGATAAACTAATAAATGATAGATAACACAACTACATCCAAACTTTCATATCATCTACGATTGAATAAACTAATAAAGTGATAGATAAACACAACTACATCCAAACATCAGCTATCATCATACGATTGAATAAATAATAAATGATAGATAACAACTACATCAAACATCAGCTTCATCATACGATTGAATAAACTAATAAAGTGATAGATAACCCTACCCAAACATCATATCATCATACGATTGAATAAACTAATAAAGTGATAGATAACACAACTACACCCAAACATCAGCTATCATTACGTTAATAAACTAAAAGTGATAGATAACACAACTCATCCAAACATAAACTATCATCACGATTGAATAAACTAATAAAGTGATAGAAAACCAACTCATCAAACATCAGCTATCACCCATCGATTGAATAAACTAATAAGTGATAGATAACTAAACTACATCCAAACATCAGCTTCATCATACGATTGAATAAACTAATAAAGTGATAGAAAACCCAACTACATCCAAACATCAGCTATCATCACGATTGAATAAACTAATAAAGTGATGATAACACAACTACTCAAACATCAGCTATCATCATCGATTGAATAAACTAATAAAGTGATAGATAACACAACTACACCCAAACATCAGCTATCATCATACGATTGAATAAACTAATAAAGTGATATATAACACAACTACATCCAAACATCAGCTATCATCATACGATTGAATAAACTAATAAAGTGATAGATAACACAACTACACCCAAACATCAGCTATCATCACGATTGAATAAACTAATAAAGGATAAAATAACACAACTACATCCAAACATCAGCTATCATCATACGATTGAATAAACTAATAAAGTGATGAATAACACAACTACATCAAACATCAGCTATCACCCCATACGATTGAATAAACTAATAAAGTGATAGATAACACAACTACATCCAACCATCAGCTATCATCATACGATTGAATAAACTAATAAAGTGATGAATACCAAACTCACCCAAACACCCTTTTATCATCATACGATTGAATAAACTAATAAAGTGATAGATAACACAACTACATCAAGCATCAGCTGTCTATCCGATTGAATAAACTAATAAAGTGATAGATAACACACTCACCCAAACATCAGCTTCATCATACGATTGAATAACAAAGTGATGAATGCTTACAAATCAAACATCAGCTATCATCTACGATTGAATAAACTAATAAAGTGATAGATAACACAACTACATCCAAGCATCAGCTATCATCATACGATTGAATAAACTAATAAAGTGATAGATAACACAACTCATCAAACATCAGCTATCATCATACGATTGAATAAACTAATAAAGTGATAGATAAACACTACATCCAAACATCAGCTATCATCATACGATTGAATAAACTAATAAAGTGATAGATAACACAACTACATCCAAACATCAGCTATCATCATACGATTGAATAAACTAATAAAGTGATAGAAAAATTTACAACTAATCCAAACATCAGCTATCATCATACGATTGAATAAACTAATAAAGTGATAGATAACACAACTACACCCAACATCAGCTATCTCATACGATTGAATAAACTAAAAAAGTGATAGATAACACAACTCATCAAACATCAGCTATCATCATTACGATTGAATAAACTAATAAAGGATAGATAACACACTCACCCAAACATCAGCTATCACCCTACGATTGAATAAACTAATAAGTGATAATAACACAACTACACCCAAAACATCAAACTATCATCTACGATTGAATAAACTAATAAAGTGATAGATAAACAACTACACCCAAACATCAGCTATCATCATACGATTGAATAAACTAATAAAGTGATAGATAACTTTTCTCAAACATCAGTATCATCATACGATTGAATAAACTAATAAAGTGATAACAAACTACATCAACATATCTATCATCATACGATTGAATAAACTAATAAGTGATAGATACAAACTACATCCAAACATCAGCTATCATCATACGATTGAATAAACTAATAAAGTGATAGAAACCAACTACATCCAAACATCAGCTATCATCTTACGATTGAATAAACTAATAAAAGTGATAGATAACACAACTACATCCAAACATCAGCTATCATCATACGATTGAATAAACTAATAAGTGATAAAATAACAACTACATCAAACATCCCCATCATCATCGTTTGGGAATAAACAATAAAGTGATAGATAACACACTCATTCCAAACATCAGCTATCATCATACGATTGAATAAACTAATAAAGTGATAGATAACACAACTACTCAACATCGCTATCACCCTACGATTGAATAAACTAATAAAGTGATAGATAAACACTACATCCAAACATCAGTATCCTGATTGAATAAACTAATAAAGTGATAGATAACACAATCATCCAAACATAACTATCATCATACGATTGAATAAACTAATAAAGTGATAGATAACACAACTACATCCAAACATCAGCTATCACCCATACGATTGAATAAACTAATAAAGTGATAGATAACACAACTCCATCCAAACATCAGCTATCATCATACGATTGAATAAACTAATAAAGTGATAGATCACAACTACATCAAACTCGCTATCATCCAACGTTGTACAATAAAGTGATTACCAAACATCATATCATCATACGATTGAATAAACTAATAAAGTGATAGATAACACAACTCACCCAAACATCAGCTATCACCCTACGATTGAATAAATAATAAAGTGATAGATAACACAACTACATCCAAACATCAGCTATCATCATACGATTGAATAAACTAATAAAGTGATAGATACACCTACATCCAACATCAGCTATCATCATCGATTGAATAAACTAAAAAAAGTGATAGATAACACAACTACACCCAAAACATCAGCTATCATCATAGATTGAATAAACTAATAAGTGATAGATAACACAACTACATCAACATCAGCTATCATCTACGTTGAATAAACTAATAAAGTGATAGATAAACACTACATAAAACATCAGCTATCATCACAGATTGAATAAACTAATAAAGTGATAAAATCACACTTTCAAACATCAGCTATCATCGTAGATTGAATAAACTAATAAAGTGATAGATAAACATAATCCAAACATCAGCTATCATCATACGATTGAATAAACTAAAAAAAGTGATAGATAAACAACAATTCCAAACATCAGCTATCATCATCGATTGAATAAACTAATAAGTGATGAATACACAACTACACCCAACATCAGCTATCATCATCGATTGAATAAACTACAAAGTGATAGATAACACACTTCAATCCAAACATCAGCTATCATCATACGATTGAATAAACTAAAAAATGATAGAATAACACAACTACATCCAAACATCAGCTATCATCATACGATTGAATAAACTAATAAAGTGATAGATAACACAACTACACCCAAACATCAGCTATCATCATACGATTGAATAAACTAATAAAGTGATAGATAACACAACTACATCAAAACATCAGCTATCATCATACGATTGAATAAACTAATAAAGTGATAGATAACACAACTACATCCAAACATCAGCTATCACCCTTACGATTGAATAAACTAATAAAGTGATAGATAACACAACTACATCCAAACATCAGCTATCATCATACGATTGAATAAACTAATAAATTGATAGATAACACAACTACATCCAAACATCAGCTATCATCATACGATTGAATAAACAATAAGTGATAGATAACACAACTACACCCAAAACATCAGCTATCATCATACGATTGAATAAATAATAAAGTGATAGATAACACAACTACATCAAACATCAGCTATCATCATACGATTGAATAAACTAATAAAGTGATAGATACACAGCTACATCAAACATCAGCTATCATCATACGATTGAATAAACTAATAAAGTGATAGATAACACAACTACATCCAAAACATCAGCATCATCATACGATTGAATAAACTAATAAAGTGAAGATAACACACTACACCCAAACATCAGCTATCATCATACGATTGAATAAACTAATAAAGTGATAGATAACACAACTACATCCAAACATCAGCTATCATCATACGATTGAATAAACTAATAAAGTGATAGATAACAAAACTACATCCAAACATCAGCTATCATCATACGATTGAATAAACTAATAAAGAGATAGATAACACAACTACATCCAAACATCAGCTATCATCATACGATTGAATAAACTAATAAAGTGATAGATAACACAACTACACCCAAAACATCAGCTATCATCAATACGATTGAATAAACTAATAAAGTGATAGATAACAAAACTCATCCAAACTCATTTATATCTGATTGAAAATAATAAAGTATGATAAACAACTTACATCAAACATCAGCTATCATCATACGATTGAATAAACTAATAAAGTGATAGATCACAACTACACCCAAACATCAGCTATCATCATACGATTGAATAAACTAATAAAGTGATAGATAACCATTTCATCCAAACATCAGCTATCATCATCGATTGAATAAACTAATAAAGTGATTAGATAAAATTTAAATTTTAATAAACCCCTGCCAACTCACTTCACTGCGATTGAATAAACTAATAAAGTGATAGATAACACAACTACATCCAAACATCAGCTATCATCATACGATTGAATAAACTAATAAAGTGATAGATAACACAACTACATCCAACCATCAGCTATCATCATACGATTGAATAAACTAATAAAATGATAGATATGCTACATCCAAACATCAGCTTCATCATGATTGAATAAACTAATAAAGTGATAAAATAACACAACTCATCAAACATCAGCTTCATCATACGATTAATAACAATAAAGTGATAGATAACACAACTCACCCAAATATCAGCTATCATCATCGATTGAATAAACTAATAAAGTGATAGATAACACAACTACATCCAAACATCAGCTATCATCACGATTGAATAAACTAATAAAAGTGATAGATAACACACTACATCCAACATCAGCATCATCTGATTGAATAAACTAATAAGTGATGATAACACATCACCCAAACATCAGCTATCATCATACGTTGAATAAACTAATAAAGTGATAGATAACACAACTACATCCAAACATCAGCTATCATCGTACGATTGAATAAACTAATAAAGTGATAAAATAACAACTCAAGCATCAGCTATCATCTACGATTGAATAAACTAAAAAAGTGATAGATAACCAACTACATCCAAACATCAGTATCATCATACGATTGAATAATTTAATTTAAGTGATAGAAAACCCAACCACCCAAACATCAGCTATCATCATACGATTGAATAAACTAATAAGTGATAGATACTTAATTCATTCAAACATCAGCTATCATCATACGATTGAATAAACTAATAAAGTGATAGATAACACAACTACATCCAAACATCAGCTATCATCATACGATTGAATAAACTAATAAAGTGATAGATAACACAACTACATCCAAACATCAGCTATCATTTTTGATTGAATAAACTAATAAATGATAAAATAACACAACTACATCCAAACATAGCTATCATCATACGATTAAATAAACTAAAAAAGTGATAGATAACACAACTACATCCAAACATCAGCTATCATCTACGTTGAATAACTAATAAAGTGATAGATAACACAACTACATCCAAACATCAGCTACCCACCCCGTTGAATAAACTAATAGTGATAATAACAAACTACATCCAAACATCAGCTATCACCCTACGATTGAATAAACTAATAAGTGATAGAAAACACAACTACATCCAAACATCAGCTATCATCATACGATTGAATAAACTAATAAAGTGATAGATAACACAATACACCCCAAACATCAGCTATCATCATACGATTGAATAAACTAATAAAGTGATAGATACACCTACATCCAAACATCAGCTTCATCATACGATTGAAAAAACTAATAAAGTGATAGATAACACAACTACATCAAACATCAGCTATCATCATACGATTGAATAAACTAATAAAGTGATAGATAACACACTACACCCAAACATCAGCTATCATCATACGATTGAATAAACTAATAAGTGATAGATAAACAACTCATCAAACATCAGTATCATCATACGATTGAATAAACTAATAAAGTGATAGATAACACAACTACATCCAAACATCAGCTATCATCATACGATTGAATAAACTAATAAAGTGATAGATAACACAACTACATCCAAACATCAGCTATCATCATACGATTGAATAAACTAATAAAGTGATGATAACAACACATCCAAAATCAGCTATCATCATACGATTGAATAAACTAATAAAGTGATAGATAACACAACTACATCCAAACATCAGCTATCATCATACGATTGAATAAACTAATAAAGTGATAGATAACAAAACTACATCCAAACATCAGCTATCATCATACGATTGAATAAACTAATAAAGTGATAGATAACAAAACTACATCCAAACATCAGCTATCATCATACGATTGAATAAACTAATAAAGTGATAGATAACACAACTACATCCAAACATCAGCTATCATCTTACGATTGAATAAACTAATAAAGTGATAGATAACACAACTACATCCAAACATCAGCTATCATCATACGATTGAAAAACTAATAAAGTGATAGATAACAAACTACATCCAAACATCAGCTTATCATCGATTGAATAAACTAATAAAGTGATAGATAACACAACTACATCCAAACATCAGCTATCATCGTGTTTGGGAATAACTAATAAGTGATAGAAAACCCACTACATCCAAACATCAGCTATCACCCATGATTGAATAAACTAATAAAGTGATAATAACACACTCATAAAACATCAGCTATCATCACGATTGAATAAACTAATAAAGTGATGAATAACCAACACATCCAAACATCAGCTATCATCTGATTGAATAAACTAAAAAAGGGTGATAGATAACACAGCTACATCAAACATCAGCTATCATCATACGATTGAATAAACTAAAAAGTGATAGATAACACAACTACATCCAAACATCAGCTATCATCATACGATTGAATAAACTAATAAGTGATAATAACACACTACATCCAAACATCAGCTATCATCATGATTGAATAAACTAATAAGTGATAAAATAACACAATTTCATCCAAACATCAGCTATCATCCTTGATTGAATAAACTAATAAGTGATAGATAACACAACTACATCCAAACATCAGCTTATCAACGATTGAATAAACTAAAAGTGATAGACAACACAACTACATCAAACATCACTATCACCCTTGGATTGAATAAACTAATAAAGTGATAGAACACACTACATCCAACATCAGCATCATCATACGATTGAATAAACTAATAGTGATAGAAAAACCCCTTTCCCCAAACATCGCTTATCATCATATTGAAAAACAATAGTGATAGATAACACACTACATCCAAACATCAGCTATCATCATGCGATTAACAAACTAAAAAGTATAATAACACAACTACACCCAACATCAGCTATCATCATACGATTGAATAAACTAATAAGTAAATAGAAAACCAACTACATCCAACATCAGCTATCATCATACGATTGAATAAACTAATAAAGTGATAGATAACACAACTACACCCAAACATCAGCTATCATCATACGATTGAATAACTAATAAGTGATAGATAACACAACACATCCAAACATCAGCTATCATCATACGATTGAATAAATAATAAAGTGATAGAAAACTTAACTCACCCAACATCATATCATCATACGATTGAATAAACTAATAAAGTGATAGATAACACAACTACATCAAAACATCAGCTATCATCATACGATTGAATAAACTAATAAAGTGATAGATAACACAACTACACCCAAACATAAATATCATCATACGATTGAATAAACTATAAAGTGATAGATAACACAACTACATCCAAACATCAGCTATCATCATACGATTGAATAAACTAATAAAGTGATAGATAACACAACTACATCCAAACATCAGCTATCATCATACGTTTGGGAAAACAAATGATAGATCCAATACATCCAAACATCAGCTATCATCACGATTGAAAAAACCAATAAAGTGATAGATAACACAACTACATCCAAACACCCAGCTATCATCTTACGATTGAATAAACTAATAAGTGATAGATAACACAACTACTCCAAACATCAGCTATCATCATACGATTGAATAAACTAATAAGTGATAGATAACCAACTACATCCAACATCACTATCATTACGATTGAAAAAACTAATAAGTGATAGATAACATTTTCACCCAACATAGCTATCTCATACGATTGAATAAACTAATAGTGATAGATAACAACTACACCCAAACATCAGCTATCATCATACGATTGAATAAACTAATAAAGTGATAATAAACAACTACATCCAAACATCGCTATCATCATCGATTGAAAAACTAATAAAGTGATAGATAACAACTACTTTCAAACATCATTCATCATCCCGATTGAATAAACTAATAAGTGATAGAAAACACAACTACATCCAAACATCAGCTATCATCATACGATTGAATAAACTAATAAAGTGATAGATAACACCTTACATCCAAGCATCAGCTATCATCATACGATTGAATAAACTAATAAAGTGATAGATAACACAACTACATCAAAACATCAGCTATCATCATACGATTGAATAAACTAATAAAGTGATAGATAACACAACTACATCCAAACATCAGCTATCATCATACGATTGAATAAACTAATAAAGTGATAGATAACACAACTACATCCAAACATCAGCTATCATCAACGATTGAATAAACTAATAAAGTGATAGATAACACAACTACACCCAAACATCAGCTATCACCCCTCGATTGAATAAACTAATAAAGTGATAGATAACACCTACATCCAAACATCAGCTTCATCTTTACGATTGAATAAACTAATAAAGTGATAGATAACAAAACTACATCCAAACATCAGCTATCATCATAGTTGAATAAACTAATAAAGTGATAGAAAACCCAAGCTACCCCAAACATCATATCATCTACGTTGAATAAACTAATAGATGATAAAATAACACAACTACATCCAAACATCAGCTATCATCATACGATTGAATAAACTAATAAAGTGATAGATAACACCAACACTCCAAACATCAGCTATCATCATGATTGAATAAACAAATAAGTGATAGATACAACTCACCCAAACATCAGCTTCATCATACGATTGAATAAACTAATAAAGTGATAGATAACACAACTCCATCCAAACATCAGCTATCATCATACGATTGAATAAACTAATAAAGTGATGATAAACACTAATCCAAACATCATATCACCCTACGATTGAATAAACTAATAAAGTGATAGATAACACAACTACATCCAACATCAGCTATCACCCAACCCGTTTGGGAATAAACTAAAAAAAGTGATAATAACAACTCACCCAAACATCAACTATCATCATTTTGATTGAATAAACTAATAAAAGTGAAAATAACATACACATCCAAACATCGCTATCATCTACGATTGAATAAATAATAAGTGATAGATAACAAAACTCATCCAAACATCAGCTTCATCATACGATTGAATAAACTAATAAAGTAGATAACCCTAATTTCATCAAACATCAGCTATCACCCACGATTGAATAAACTAATAAAGTGATAGAAAAACAACTACATCAAACATCAGCTATCATCACGATTGAATAAATAATAAGTGATGATAACCACTCAAACTAAAAGCTATCATCATACGATTGAATAAACTAATAAAGTGATAAAAACACACTACATCCAAACATCAGCATCATCTACGATTGAATAAACTAATAAAGTGATAGATAACACAATTTAAAATCCAAACATCGCTATCATCATCGATTGAATAAACTAATAAGTGATAGATAACTACATTCCAAACATCAGCTATCATCATACGATTGAATAAACTAATAAAGTGATAGATAACACAGTCAAACATCAGCTATCTCATACGATTGAATAAACTAATAAAGTGATGATATACAACTACATCCAAACATCAGCTATCATCATACGATTGAATAAACTAATAAAGTGATAGATAACACAACTACATCCAAACATCAGCTATCACCCTACGATTGAATAAACTAATAAAGTGATAGAAAAACACAACTCTTTCAAACATCAGCTGTCATCATACGATTGAATAAACTAATAAAGTGATGAAATTTACACTACATCCAAACGTATCATCATGTTGAAAAACAATAAATGATAGATAACCACTCATCCAACATCGATCAATCGATTGAATAAACAATAAGTGATAATTAACCCCTCAAAACATCGGCTATCATCATACGATTGATAACTAATAAAGGATAGATAACACAACTACATCCAAACATCAGCTATCATCATACGATTGAATAAACAATAAAGTGATAGATAACAAACTATCCAAACATCAGCTATCATCATACGATTGAATAAACTAATAAAGTGATAGATAACACAACTACACCCAAACATCAGCTTTATCATCATACGATTGAATAATTTAATAAGTGATAGATAACACAACTAATCAAACATCAGCTATCATCATACGATTGAATAAACTAATAAAGTGATAGATAATCAATACATCCAAACATCAGCTATCATCATACGATTGAATAAACTAATAAAGTGATAGATCACAACTCCAAACATCAGCTATCATCATACGATTGAATAAACTAATAAAGTGATAGATAACACAACTACTCAAACATCAGCTATCATCAACGATTGAATAAACTAATAAAGTGATAATACAAAACTACACCCAAACATCAGCTATCATCACGATTGAATAAACTAATAAAGTGATAGTACTTACCACATCAAACATCAGCTATCATCATACGATTGAATAAACAATAAGTGATAGATAACACAACTACACCCAAAACATCAGCTATCATCATCGATTGAATAAACTAATAAGTGATAGATAACCCTACATCCAAACATCGCTATCATCATACATTAAATAAACTAATAAAGTGATAGATAACAACTTCAAACATCAGCTATCATCACGATTGAATAAACTAATAAAGTGATAGATAACACAACTACATCCAAACATCAGCTATCATCTACGTTGAATAAACTAAAAAGTGATAAAATACACAACTACACCCAAACATCAGCTATCATCATACGATTGAATAAACTAAAAGTGATAGATAAACAACTACACCCAAACATCAGCTATCATCATACGATTGAATAAACTAATACAGTGATAGATAACACAACTACATCCAAACATCAGCTATCATCATACGATTGAATAAACTAATAAAGTGATATATAACACAACTACATCCAAACATCAGCTATCATCTTCGATTGAATAAACTAATAAAGTGATAGATAACACAACACACCCAAACATCAGCTATCATCATACGATTGAATAAACTAATAAAGTGATAGATAACAAACTACACCCAAACATCAGCTATCACATCCATACGATTAAAATAAACTAATAATATGATAATAACACAACTACATCAAACATCAGCTATCATCATACTGATTGAATAAACTAATAAGTGATAGATAACACAACTACATCAAACATCAGCTATCCACCCCATTACGATTGAAAAAACCCAATAAGTAAGATAACACAACTACACCCAAAACATCAGCTATCATCATACGATTGAATAAACTAATAAAGTGATAGATAACACAACTACATCCAAACATCAGCTACCCATCTTCGATTGAATAAACTAATAAAATGAAAAAGAAAACCAACTACATCAAACATCAGCTATCATCACGATTGAATAAACTAATAAAGTGATAGATAACACATTTACATCCAAACATCAGCTTCATCATACGATTGAATAAACTTAAAGTGATAGATACCAACTCATCAAACATCAGCTATCATCATACGATTGAATAAACTAATAAAGTGATAGATAACACACTACATCCAAACATCAGCTTCATCATCGATTGAATAAACTAATAAAGTGATAAACACTCATCCAAACATCAGCTATCATCATACGATTGAATAAACTAATAAAGTGATAGATAACACAACACATCAAACATCAGCTATCATCTTTTAGTTTGGGATAAACTAATAAAGTGATAGATAACACAACTATCCAAGCATCACTATCATCTACGATTGAATAAACTAATAAAGTGATAGATAAAAACTACATCCAACATCAGCTATCATCATACGATTGAATAAACTAATAAAGTGATAGATAACACAACTACACCCAAACATCAGCTATCATCATACGATTGAAAACTAATAAATGATAGATAACACACTCACCCAAACATCAGCTATCATCCTCGATTGAATAACTAATAAAGTGATAGATAACACAACTACATCAAACATCAGTATCATCATACGATTGAATAAATAATAAAGTGATAGATAACACAACTCTTTCCAAACATCAGCTATCATCATCGATTGAATAAATAATAAAGTGATAGATAACACAATAACCCAAACATCAGCTATCATCATACGATTGAATAAACAATAAAGTGATAGATAACCAACTACATCAAACATCAGCTATCATCTCGATTGAATAAACTAATAAAGTGATAAAAACCAAAACCCACACCCAAACATCAGCTATCATCATGATTGAATAAACTAAAAAAGTGATAGAAAACACAACTACATCCAAACATCAGCTATCATCTACGATTGAATAAACTAATAAAGTGATAGATAACAAAACTACATCCAAACATCAGCTATCATCATACGATTGAATAAACTAATAAAGTGATAAAATAACCAACTACATCAAACATCAGCTATCATCATAGTTGAATAAACTAATAAAGTGATAGATAACACAACTACATCCAAACATCAGCTTTTCCCCATACGATTGAATAAACTAATAAAGTGATAGATAACACAACTACATCCAAACATCAGCTATCATCATACGATTGAATAAACTAATAAAGTGATAGATAACACAACTACATCCAAACATCAGCTATCATCATACGATTGAATAAACTAATAAAGTGATAGATAACACAACTACACCCAAACATCAGCTATCATCATACGATTGAATAAACTAATAAAGTGATAAAAAAACAACTACATCAAACATCAGCTATCATCATACGATTGAATAAACTAATAAAGTGATAGATAACAAACTCACCCAAGCATCAGCTATCATCATCGATTGAATAAACTAATAAAGTGATAGATAACAAAACTACATCCAAACATCAGCTATCATCATACGATTGAATAAACTAATAAAGTGATAGTACACAACTACACCAAACATCAGCTATCATCATACGATTGAATAAACTAATAAAGTGATAGATAACACAACTACATCAAAACATCAGCTATCATCATACGATTGAATAAACTAATAAAGTGATAGATAACACAACTACATCAAAACATCAGCTATCATCATACGATTGAATAAACTAATAAAGTGATAATAAACAACTACATCAAGCATCAGTATCATCATACGATTAAAATAAACTAATAAAGTGATAGATAATTCACATTAAATAGCCAACGACATTTTTAGGCTTTTAAAAAACATAAATAAAAAACAGAAGTTAGGAAGAACTGGTATAGATTTTAAAAAATTAAGACGTTTTTCGTTATCTAGCTCAATTTTTAATTCTTGACCAACTAAACATCCAACAACAAGATCGAAATATTATATGTATTCAGAAAATAGCAAAGGCGTTGATAAAAAAAACTCAATCTACCGTATGCAGTGATATCGGTGCAAAAGCTGGATTATTCGTGATTTATTTTCCCTTCAACATGTTCAGTCATGTGATGAACAGATTTGTATTGACACTTTATAGCGCGCCATATGTATTTATGGGGTGCAGGTTTTTTTATTGTTATGGTATACGGGTGTTTCTATCTGGAATTAGTTCACACAGTTACCAGAGACATGTCACAGTTTTAGTATTTTTTTTTGATTTTCATTGGCACAGGAACGAACAATTATGGGTACGTTGCGTGAGTTGGAACCGTACTATGAACTATGAACTTGAACTATGAACTATATTAAGAGCATGCTTTTTATCAGTTCAATGTAAGGTGTGAAGTATGGACATTTAACAAGGTAGTGGAAAAACAAATATGAGCTTTTGAATATAAGGTACGAAGACAACAAATATATTTATCCCGAAAGAACCTAAAACCAAAAAAAACCGACGATGCTATAAATGAAAGAAAATTAAGTATTTTGGAAATATAAAGGATACGAAGTGTTGGAAAATACCATCATGGAAGGGGGGCATTTCGGGAAAAAGGGAAAAAAAAGACCAGAACAAAATGGGGTAACGTTTTAGCATGACGTCTGAGAGGCGAGATAACGGTTTCATTTGACCTAAGCAGAATAGACCTAAGCGAAAAAAACCTAGCAGAAAAAATCAGGTCATTATATTTCGACAACCCCAGGACACTGCAGACTCAACAAACACTATATAGACTAGGGAAAAAGTCAAACAGCTCTCTGCCTTGTCAGCAGGCGGAACAGACACCAGAGCATGTCCTGCAAGACTGTCCTCTCCTATGTAGCTGGGAAACAACATGTGACATCCAGTCGACCTGAAAAAAGCTTTGGGAAAACCCGACAGACCTGAAGCTGACTGCCCAGTTTGGTACAGTAAATTAAGCTCATGACCAGAGATGCTGAAAAGAAGGTATTAGGACCATTGGGATATATTCTTTTGTAGTCTATATATATGAGTTGTTAAATTCTTCACTCCTGCCTATCATTTTTGATAAAGACCTTTTGGTCGAAACATTTGCTGTGTATTGTTATTGTTTTTGAATTGTTTTAAAACTACAGTACTTTGTTATGTGTTTCGATTGGGTAGAAAATAGTCAACTAGAAAATTTGGATTTTGCAGATTTCGTATATTGCCTTGTTAAGTTAAAAACAACCGAGATATGCAAAGAAAAATAGATAACTTGTCATCTATAGCATCAAAAGTTGGACTGCAGATAAACTATGAAAAAAAAAATATAATGAAGACACCTATGGCAAGTAATGCAGATATCACACTGGAATCCAAAATGATAAAAATAACAGAGCAGTTCACCTATTTAGGTAGCAATTTTTATTGCTAGAAATGTTAAAAAAAAAATTATGATACGGTGGCAAACAACATCAGCTTTTAAAGTATAAATAAAATAAGAACTCAAGTTATATAGTATTAAAAATAAATTTCAAATTTTCAATTCAAATGTTGTATCAATCCTAATATGCCAGCGAGAGTTGGAAAATGACTAAAGATATAGAAAGCAAGTTGAATGCATTTGAAAATCCCAATGTCGGGAAAAAAATGAATATAAAATGGAACGAATTCAGGAGAAGTGATGGAATCAGGAAAGTCTTCATGTCGACCATTTAACCACTCTTTTGTGATTTGTATCTGATCCAAGCCAAAACAATTGTACTTTGTGGTTATGCGCCTACAAGTAGGCGTACATCCGCATTTTGCATCACTTTTTTACTGGGTAGCTTCCTAGGAACCTACCTCAATGGTCTTATAGATCGCAGTGTTACATTCTTTTCTCCCTTGCGAGCTCCCCGAAATACACGGGTTATTCGTAAACTTTATTTTCCTGAATTTGATTAAATCAAGCGGGGTGAATAAAATAGGCGCCATGGTTGTGGCTCGGGCGCCATGGGTATAGCCTCAGGCGCCATCGGTGTAGCTCAGGGGGTATGGCGTCGTGTCATCGCGTTTCACCCGATGCAGTAGATATACCCAGATCTCCATCTTTGACATATTCAATGTATTTAATTTAATTGTTGGTACCTTCATGAAGAGGTCTGTGTAATAAGATCCTTTTTTGCTTGAGAATAAGAAGAAAAAGATACCATGAGGTATATTGGGAATACGGGGCTAGTCCTCATAATTTTAACCATCGGACACGATGGGTGATGGTAATCACATCAAGCCGGCTGTCTTGACGTCCCAGTGCTTTCGTCACATTTGAGACGTGGTCGAATTGGGGGCCGTTAGGCATCAAAAAATTGTGTTTTTTCCCCCACTACTGTGTGTTTTCCACCACTACTGTGTGTTTTCCACCCCTACAGTGTGTTTTCCACCCTACTGTGGAATTACCAGAGGACAGCAGTATAAGAAACAGAGTGCAGTAACCACAACTTTTCTCGAAAGATCTATGTTTGTACAGTCTTCTATGATTGTGTTTGAAAATGTTATTTGTTATTTATTGAGAAAGGGAAAACCATAATTACAAAGTACTGTAGTTTTAAAAATTTCAAAAACAATGACAAACTACAGTACTTTGTAATTCGTGTTTTGAATCAAATAGTTTTACTGCAGTTCCTATATATATACTGAATATTTATTAGAGGACGTTTTCTAACAGAAACCAATTACTTGTTGACCTTCGGGTTTTGTGTCCATATCAGTGCCCTTATCCTCCTGACTTGAAGGCGCTTGACAAAACACTCAAGACTAGGGAAAGGGTTTTCCATGAATATGTCAGCTGAAGCAAACCTCAAAATATGTCTGAGGACAAGCGATGCCAGACTCAGACAACTCCTGACATAAAACATAACATGAAAAAGAAACTACAAAATCATCTGATGGACGCTACCTCCTTTTCTCTTGAGACTTAACATGGCATTGTCATCATATATACAATGGTTATCAACGATGTATTTTGTCCCCTTCAAGCTATACAGATGTTGTTTTCCCCCATAGCCATTTGTCTATCTAACTATTAATATAAGTATCATCGAGGAATCTTTCGACTTCATTATTGTTAACATACTAACTACATAGAGTGTGACATATTGTTAACATACTAACTCATAAGTGTGACATATTGATAACATAACACTAGAACCTAGTAATGTGTTACTGTTAGATTCTACACACAAAATAAAACACATCAGCGCCATTATCATTTGTATTCTTCCAGAACGCCTGCAGATTCGCTATCTCATGACATAGATCCTGGGCAATGCATTCTCTCCGACCCTCACCTTTTTCCTTTGACCCCCAGCTATATCTGCGTGGACTCAAGCGCCCTTTTATGAAGTAACCTGGCACATTCCCCGAAAGGGGGTAAATTTTAATAGAACAAAATGTTCTGTCAGGAACAAATCCTTCCATAGTACTTTTTTGTTCTACCACTTTTAAACATGAACTCACAGGGTGCGGGACGTTATTGGTGTAGTGTTTTATCATTTGACATTTAGAAATAAAAACCATGTTTGTAGAAAAAATCAAACTATATGTATTTAATTCATTATTTTGTTCAATTCTGTGTTTCTGGTAGACTTGCGAATTTGTCACATAAATTGTTATATTGTTTTCTTTCTGGGGTGTCTGGGAATGGGTTAAACGTGGGTACTATGCGAAGGCCCGTGTTCAGTTCACTTTGGAAACCAATTCTTTCTGTTGCCATGAATAAAATCCTAATCTGAACAACTTGGGAGCGACTTTTGGGCCCAGCCTGGGCCCTGACATTCCTCAGGCCCCTTGTCCACCTGTCCTACACTGCCTAAAAGTAGTACTCAGGAAGGAAGGACAGGTTTATTTCATTTCTCAATTCAAATTTCCATTCATTTGAAAATAGATGATCAGTTCTGTCATAGACTGGTCTCTCTATTCTATATATCTTCTCCAATTAAATTTTTAAAATATTCATACCCGTGGCTTCAAAGAATCTGAACTACAATGTTTAAACCCAAAAAAACAAAGCAACCTGAAACAAGTCTATCTGGCATGAAATTAGCTCTAAGCGTCCAATAGCAAATTAGATCGGGTACTTCTAAGTATAACTTCAGATGAGATACTTTTAAGATCTGATTTTGCTTAAATCTACAGTTACATTCTCTAGAAATGTGTCCTCTTTGAAAATATGCTACGTCTGGAAGAAACGGATTGCCTGTCTTACATTCTGAGGGCTAACAGGTGCGCAAATACTCACGTTCTCTGCGTAAACCACGAAGAACACAAAGAGTTGTTAACTCTGTTATAATAAATAAAAGCACACAAATAATAACATTTCCCTGGATTCAAATATATGAAAACATTATCACATCAAGGGAAAATGTACAAAAAATGAACAAATAGAATAGCTCAAACAAAAGCAGCATGAACTCACTTCAACACACTGCACAAAAGTATACTTACGTATGGAACTGAATACTGAACAATGAACGTTAAATCAATAAGATTGCTGAAAGTAATGGAGATGTGATTTCACAGAAGAATGCTGAAAATCCCAAAGGACAGCAACAAAAACAAATGATGCAGTTTCATTATAAAAGACATCAAACATAAATAATCTTGGGAAAATTAATAATAATCAGAGAATGGTCTTCTAAAATAATGCTGTATATACATCTTTGTTTTTACATCTTCTTCTTTTTCTGATGCTTTTATAGAAGTGTTGGGGTGAAACGTAGTGATCTTGTGTGTGCTTGTTCTTCTTCTCTTCCACCATTTACTTCTTTATGGAAGTGTTGGGGGTGAAACGTAGTGATCTTGTGTGTGCTTGTTTTAAGGCAATTTGTAAGCTGATATTCATTTTCGTAAGGCTGTTCTTGATGCCGTCGCTCCATCTTTGCGTGGTCTTCCTCTTGCCTTGTACTCATTATACTTTTCTTTGTGGCTCTCTGTGGTAGGCGATACCAGGGCATTCTTGTCAGGTGTCCAAACCATTTAATCTGTTGTTCTTTAAGAATTGCATGACTGGATTCACATCCAGTCTGCTTCTGATTTCTTCATTTCTAATTTTGTCTCTTATTGTCACACCTGCAGCTCTTCTAAGACACCTCATCTCTGTCGTTATGATTTTCCACTCATTAGCTGCTGTTAGTGGCCATGTTTGACACTGGTAACATAGTGTTGGACAGAAAATCGTTCTTATGAGATTTGCTTTAGTTGTTAGCGGTATCTCTTTATATGACAACAGTGGTGTTAACTGTCCCAGTACTTGGTTAGCTTTTGTACAACGATTGCTGATTTCGCTATCGATACTTCCATCTGCTGTGAAAATTGCTCTTAAGTATTTGGCCTCAATTGTTTGTTTTATTTCTACGTTCTGGAGTTTTATTATAAGGCTTTCTAGTTGTCTACTTATTGCCATTGTCTCTGTCTTTATTATATTTATTTTCATGTTGTACTCCTCACCCTTGATGTTAACTAAGCTCAAATGGTTCTGGAGAGATTCTTCATTTTCTGCAATCAGTACTTGGTCATCTACAAATAAAAGTTCTGAAATATTATTTTCTTCCTCGATTCCTGCTTCTCTACTTATGTTGACCATGTATGTTATAAACAGCAGTGGGGAGAGCACACATCTCTGTCTACCTCCTGAGTTTACTGTGAATGTTTTTGATGTTCAGGCTTTTGTTCTTATGTAACTTTTATTTATTTGTTTCTATATTATTACTATAGAAAGTAACAACAAAGGAATCAGTTTGAATATTAAGAAGACAGAAGTTATGATCATATTAAAAAAAGAATTGGCCAAAATGCACCATCACAGTAAATGGGACTGATCTAAGACAAGTGCAGCAATTTAAATACCTCGGAGTTCTGATAACATCAGATGGCAGATGCCGATCAGAAATAAAGAGCAGAATAGGACAAGCGAAAACATCGTTCCTGAAAATGAGAAGCATTATCTGCAACAAGTCCTTGTCAATCCCGATCAGAATGCTAGTTATTCAGTGCTACATAGAACCAATACTGACATACGGATGCGAGTCATGGACAATGAACACACAGATCAAAAAATCTCTGAAGGCCACAAAAATATGGTTTTATAGAAGAATGATGAGAATCCCATGGACTGCTAAAATGACTAATGTTGAGGTGCTGAATGAGATCAAGACACAGAGAAAGCTTATCATCAATATAAGAAAGAGGCAGTCATCATTTTTCGGGCATGTGATGAGGAGGGAGGTTTAGAACACATTGTGACAACAGGTAAAATCGAGGGTAGACAAGACAGGGGAAGACAGAGAGAGAACATTTTCGATAGCCTGATTTCATGACATCCGAGTTGATAGCAAACACTAACGATAGAGATTTGTGGAGATCCATGATCGCCTACGCCAGCCGGCACGGCACCTGATGATGATGATATTATTACTAACAATATCAGATTTGTTAAAAGTCAAACCGGTGTACCTTTCCTCGGTGGAGAAACTGTCTTCTTACAGTTTCAATGAAGACCGTTTGACTCATTTAACCGTTTTACAATATATTTATACGTACATGTACGAGTGTTCGAGGCAACGAGAGAGCAGACAGGCTGGCATGGAAAGCATCTATTGTTGGGGAGTTTAGGATTGTTAAGAGGAGTGTTCTGTTTCTTGACGACCTACTGTTGGATGAGGATACTACGCAGCAATTTAAGGAGTTTGGAATTACACGTTGTACACGTAGAGCTGAATGCTTCAGGAGCAGAGAGGTGTGTGTTTAGCCAGCTAGAAACATGAACCATCAGTATGCATACCCATCTACATTTGTTGCGCGAGACTGAGCGCCTATGGGTCTACCCGGAGTGCTGTGACATTCGGTAATCAATAACCAGTAAAATTCTTAGATGTAAACAACCTTCATCTCAGTTTTAACGCCTCCTTTTTCCACAAATCGGACTTGGTCGGTACCAAGTTACCCATAGTTAGTTAGTTAGTTTGTTCCTTTCGTGCCAAAGGCGGCACATAGGGCAGAGGTTTTAGATCTCCATGTGATACGGTTCTTTGCTAGCAGTTGCAGATCTTGTATGGTTTTACATCCCAATAGTTTACTTTCTTGTTGGATGGTTCTTCGAAGAGTGGTCTTTGGTCTTCCACGTTTTCTTTTCCCAACTGGTGACCACATAAGGACTTGTCGATTTAGTCTCTTTTCGTCTGATCTAAGCACATGACCTAAATATTTCCACCGTCGTTTCCTTATAATATTTGATATGGGTTGTTGGTGTGTTCTATCTCTCACTGTGTTGTTAGAAACGAAATCACTCCATTTGACTTTTAATAATTTTACCGCCCATAACAGAGTTATATTATTTATCCAGACAGCTAACTATTTATTGTGATGTATTTATCCAGACAGCTAACTATTTATTGTGAAGTTTTGATCCAGACAGCTAACTATTTATTGTGAAGTATTTATACAGACAGCTAACTATTTATTGTGAAGTATTTATCCAGACAGCTAACTATTTATTGGGAAGTATTTATCCAGACAGCTAACGATTTATTGTTAAGTAGTATTTATCTAGACAACTAACTATTTATTGTGAAGAAGTATTTATCCAGACAGCTAACTATTTATTGTGAAGTAGTATTTATCTAGACAACTAACTATTTATTGTGAAGAAGTATTTATCCAGACAGCTAACTATTTATTGTGAAGTAGTATTTATCTAGACTACTAACTATTTATTGTGAAGTAGTATTTATCTAGACAACTAATTATTTATTGTGAACAAGTATTTATCCAGACAGCTAACTATTTATTGTGAAGTTTTTATCCAGACAGCTAACTATTTATTGTGAAGTTTTTATCCAGACAGTTAACTATTTATTGTGAAGTTTTTATCCAGACAGCTAACTATTTATTGTGAAGTTTTTATCCAGACAGTTAACTATTTATTGTGAAGTTTTTATCCAGACAGTTAACTATTTATTGTGAAGAAGTATTTATCCAGACAGCTAACTATTTATTGTGAAGTATTTATCCAGACAGCTAACTATTTATTGTGAAGTTTTGATCCAGACAGCTAACTATTTATTGTGAAGTATTTATCCAGACAGCTAACTATTTATTGTGAAGAGGTATTTATCCAGACAGCTAAATATTTATTGTGAAGTATTTATCCAGACAGCTAACTATTTATTGTGAAGTTTTGATCCAGACAGCTAACTATTTATTGTGAAGTATTTATCCAGACAGCTAACTATTTATTGTGAAGAAGTATTTATCCAGACAGCTAACTATTTATTATGAAGTTTTTATCCAGACAGCTAACTATTTATTGTGAAGTTTTTATCCAGACAGCTAACTATTTATTGTGAAGTTTTTATCCAGACAACTAACTATTTATTGTGAAGTTTTTATCCAGACAACTAACTATTTATTGTGAAGTATTTATCCAGACAACTAACTATTTATTGTGAAGTTTTTATCCAGACAACTAACTATTTATTGTGAAGTAGTATTTCTATTTACGCTGAATAAAACCGAACTGTATAATAAGCCAGCAAATATTACAGAGTATATGCCAAGTAGTAAACCATTACTAATTCATACGTTGAAGCATGTTTTATGGCCATGAAATGGTTAAGCTAATCGTTATGGTATATATAACGCAATTCTGAAGTTGCCAGATTGCCATTTGGTGATATGATTTTTTGGTAGAAAAGCACACATTTCGAATGTAAAACAATAAAAAGGCCCACCTTATTTATATATTTGTGTGTGTGAGTTTATGTGTGCTTTGTGTGTTCTTGTATAGTTCCGTGGCATCATCTGTTACCTAACTACAACCACATCAATATGTTAATATTATCATGTTTCTAAGGAAATAGACATCTGTGGCTATGTACAATCTAACATCTCAATTGGTTCATTTATCTTAGCTGGTCATTTACTCAGAGTCTTTCAATGGAAGTCAGTGATGAATTTAGTATGACAATAAGTAGCAGGACAATTGAAGTATTGCGGTTGGGGTTCACAAAACCGGCTGAGGCTCACAAAACTAGACTCATGCGTGCACTCTAAGTGATTCACTGAGTATGATTGAGAAGATGGAGGCTGGTTCGGTGAGCAGATAATGGATTGAATTACTACTAGGATAACAAATTCGCAGAAATACATTCATATTCGTTCCAGGATACATGAGTGTCGACGACAATGAGAGAACAGACAAACTGACTAGCTCTGTCTCTATATCCGGGTCTCAGGAAATAGAGCTGACATTCTGAACGCCCTCATAGAGTGTTGCCGCAAAGAGAACTGTCATCTCAACCAATCAACGTCCTTAGCTAAATTGCAAGATCGCGGATAGAATATTGCAGCTGCCAGAAAAGAGCAACACAAGAAGGATATACGCAGAAAACTGAAGCAAGATCAAACTGGTACAGTTAGTTGTTGGACGATGTTGAAGATGAAGTAAAGAAGATCGGACTGGTACAGTTAGTTGTTGGACGATGTTGAAGATGAAGTAAAGAAGATCGGACTGGTACAGTTAGTTGTTGGACGATGTTGAAGATGAAGTAAAGAAGATCGGACTGGTACAGTTAGTTGTTGGACGATGTTGAAGATGAAGTAAAGAAGATCGGACTGGTACAGTTAGTTGTTGGGCGATGTTGAAGATGAAGTAAAGAAGATCGGACTGGTACAGTTAGTTGTTGGACGATGTTGAAGATGAAGTAAAGAAGATTGGACTGGTACAGTTAGTTGTTGGACGATGTTGAAGATGAAGTAAAGAAGATCGGACTGGTACAGTTAGTTGTTGGACGATGTTGAAGATGAAGTAAAGAAGATCGGACTGGTACAGTTAGTTGTTGGACGATGTTGAAGATGAAGTAAAGAAGATCGGACTGGTACAGTTAGTTGTTGGACGATGTTGAAGATATTGTAAAGAAGATCGGACTGGTACAGTTAGTTGTTGGACGATGTTGAAGATGAAGTAAAGAAGATCGGACTGGTACAGTTAGTTGTTGGGCGATGTTGAAGATGAAGTAAAGAAGATCGGACTGGTACAGTTAGTTGTTGGACGATGTTGAAGATGAAGTAAAGAAGATCGGACTGGTACAGTTAGTTGTTGGGCGATGTTGAAGATATTGTAAAGAAGATCGGACTGGTACAGTTAGTTGTTGGGCGATGTTGAAGATATTGTAAAGAAGATCGGACTGGTACAGTTAGTTGTTGGACGATGTTGAAGATATTGTAAAGAAGATCGGACTGGTACAGTTAGTTGTTGGGCGATGTTGAAGATATTGTAAAGAAGATCGGACTGGTACAGTTAGTTGTTGGACGATGTTGAAGATATTGTAAAGAAGATCGGACTGGTACAGTTAGTTGTTGGGCGATGTTGAAGATATTGTAAAGAAGATCGGACTGGTACAGTTAGTTGTTGGACGATGTTGAAGATATTGTAAAGAAGATCGGACTGGTACAGTTAGTTGTTGGACGATGTTGAAGATATTGTAAAGAAGATCGGACTGGTACAGTTAGTTGTTGGACGATGTTGAAGATATTGTAAAGAAGATCGGACTGGTACAGTTAGTTGTTGGGCGATGTTGAAGATATTGTAAAGAAGATCGGACTGGTACAGTTAGTTGTTGGACGATGTTGAAGATATTGTAAAGAAGATCGGACTGGTACAGTTAGTTGTTGGGCGATGTTGAAGATATTGTAAAGAAGATCGGACTGGTACAGTTAGTTGTTGGACGATGTTGAAGATATTGTAAAGAAGATCGGACTGGTACAGTTAGTTGTTGGGCGATGTTGAAGATGAAGTAAAGAAGATCGGACTGGTACAGTTAGTTGTTGGGCGATGTGGAAGATATTGTAAAGAAGATCGGAGCACCTGGGAATTGTACGAGAGTGAGATTAATATATTTATAATAGAAAATGAGAACTGGGCAAGAAGATCAGCATATCCTGAGCAACATTAAATTATCTTATAAAGTGTCGAAGAAGAGAATGGGACCGTCAGCACTAAACCTGTTGTACAGAGTCTGTGGTATTGAGTATTCTACTTTAATCAAGTATCATTTACAGATCACTGCATTACAAAAAATTCATTCATTCGAAATGCGCTTTTGAAATTTATACGCAGTATTCTCATTGAATGACACTTTAACACGCAACGATGTTTTGAAACATGCTGAGACTTCGAGCATGGGATTCCACCTCAGTCATAGTCGACTAAGATTAACTGGGTTACATGTGCCCACTGAAGGAAGATTTGATGCCTAATAGTTCCATGTAAGAAGAATTGACTTCTGGAAACATAAATGTTGAACATTTTTCTTTCCTTCTCTCCAATCACAATTGAGACTTCAATACTATGTATTTCATTGTATACAGTAAACTTGTTAGAAACAGTTCAAGCTGAAAGACAACGTTGAACCTTGGTTTGATAACTGAAGACATTGAACTAAAACAGGAGACTGATACACAATGTGCAAGAATAAAGAAACAATGCATTTTCCATCCTCACCTGAGAATTACATCTGTTGTTTCTTTAGATTAACCTTATGTTATCAAAAAGGAAACACATAAATGCAATCAACAATACTTGGGAGCATATAATAACGGTAATGTTGTCTTGATCTAATCATAATATAAGTCTATTGTCTATTGTGTTTCCTCAGGTGGATAATGGAATTGATTGTCTGTTCTTGCTGTTAAGCTTAGGAGTGGGAACTTTAATTTGTGTTCCAGGGTCTGATGAATCGTCCTTATTGTGTTATATCCGTATTTATTTAGTGTGGTCTTGATATTGTCTATCCATCTTTTTCTTGGTCTTCCATTGGCTCTAGTACCTGATCTCTTTTATTGTATGCTGTTATTGGTGGTTGGTTGTATTCCACTCTCATTAAATGTCCAAACCACTGCATTTGTTGTCTTTCAATGTATTCGGTGCATGAAGTTATGTCCACTCTGCTTCTGATGTCCTCTTTTCGCAGTCTGTCTTTCCTGGTGACTCCCACTGCCTTCCTCAAGCATTTCATTTCACACGTGGTGAGCTTTCTGTGGTGTGTTGCTGTCAGAGACCATGTTTGGCACTGGTAACAAAGTGTTGGTTATTAAAATACTTTTTATCGTCTGTCTTTTCCCTTCCATCTTGATCTTTGGGTGTTGTAGTAATGGTGTCAGCTGGTATGTCACAGCATTTACTTTTAGATATCTAGTCTCTATTTCTAAATAGAGTTTTCCGTGCTATGTGAAAATGCTACCCAAATATTTGAATTCAGAAACATGCTTTACTCTGGTGTTGTCTATTTGTATGTTTGCTTGACTTGGTGTTCAGCTGATTTTCTTAGTCTCTGTCTTTTGTTTGTTGATTTTCATATTGTACTTTATTTATCTTCACGTCTTAAAGAGACGAATACAAACAAATAATAATTTGAGATGTAGTTGTTGAATCACAGTTTAAGATAAGCATAAATGATCGAATTTAAAACAAATACTGCACTTACCGGCAAACTAACTGAAAGATGATATAAATAAAGTTACTTTAAATTATTACTATTACAAAGAAAACAATTTGCTAGGACAGAAAAAGAGCTTTTAAAACGAACAAACTGTGACTCATTGACACAACAGACGAAGATAGAGTGATTGGGCAAATATGTTGATGCTGTACGGATATTGACTAGTTCTCAGTTCTCCCATGGATAGCAGATAGAAAAATACGGCCTGATGTACAAAAGAAATATAGATAACAATTGTGGATAGTTAAAAGATTGTAGAAATATTCACAAAATAGATGAGACTGCAGTAAAACTATTTGATTGGCAAACACGTAATCACAAAGTACTGTAGTTTTCCAATTTACAAAAACAATGACAAAATACAGCAACGTTTCGACCAACAAGGCATTTATAAACAAACGAACAACAGGAGCGACAAATTTAAAAAACAAATGGACGACCACATACAAACGTTTCTAAGGAAAATCTGGGAATAAAAACGAATAACGAAATAAATATAACACAAAAACACACATAAAAACTAGAAATAGAAAGGAAGAGAAACAATGAACAATCTAGTAAATATATAACTTGAATACATGCAGCATATACCCATATTGATTACAAGGCATGGGAAGAGAAAGTACTAAGAAGCATAGGAATGTAATAAGTTGAGCCCACGTGGTCGCAAGGTACCATACAAAGAAATCAACCGATTCTCCAGAGCAAATCGACTGCGATCATCCGAGGAACATGATCGGATGGCTGTGACCTGGACATCGTGAGCTCCTAAATGAACAGTGGCATGACTGAAGACATAATTAGTAGAAAGATGGCAGAATGACAACATTAGAGATATCTAGCGGAAATCTTTCTTATCTATCAAGCGAGACAACAAAGCGGATGCAGATAGATGAGAACATTCAACATCTAAAAATGAAAATCATGGCATATCCTTTATAAGACGCTTCATTTTCTAGGCACCACTTATACGTTCAGTAGTTTGCCATTGTTTTATGAACGGTGAGGTCTATTTTTAACCGTTCGTAAAAATTCAAGGGAACTAATTTGCTTCCAAACTTCCGGAGTGTGAACCAGGTACGTCTGAGTTGTGATAGAGCTCACTACCGCTTAAACTACAGACTCTCCCATTGAGCATCTACCGCTCCTGAATATGATAAACTACAGACTCTCACATTGAGCATCTACCGCTCCTGAATATGATAAACTACAGACTCTCACATTGAGCATCTACTGCTCCTGAATATGATAAACACAACTTCATTACATTATCAGATTATAAACAAATTTCTAGTACAGTAATTTAACTCTAGAATATAAATCAGATCATTGAAGTCTAATCTCGCATGTGATTTAGATAATATTCTTGTAATGTAGTAAGATTATATCAAATTTTGTAAGTAATTTAATCAAAAATATGAATGCGTAAAGATTGAAGTGATATCAAGATGTGATTAGTATAATATGACTGTAGCAAGTAATGTAGTAAAGATGTGAAGTTAGTCAAAGATGTGAAGTGTAGTCAAAGATGTGAAGTTTAGTCAAAGATGTGAAGTTTAGTCAAAGATGTGAAGTTTAGTCAAAGATGTGAAGTTTAGTCAAAGATGTGAAGTGTAGTCAAAGATGTAAGTTTAGTCAAAGATGTGAAGTGTAGTCAAAGATGTGAAGTGTAGTCAAAGATGTGAAGTGTAGTCAAAGATGTGAAGTGTAGTCAAAGATGTGAAGTGTAGTCAAAGATGTGAAGTTTAGTCAAAGGATTGAAGTTAGTCAAAGATGTGAAGTTTAGTCAAAGATGTGAAGTGTAGTCAAAGATGTGAAGTGTAGTCAAAGATGTGAAGTGTAGTCAAAGATGTGAAATGTAGTAAATAAAATATAGTTTAGTAATGTAGTTACTTAAATCGAATAAACAATTGCAACATTATGATACAGGCATATAGGATAATAAAGTTTGCAGGAAACAGCGTGACATAACGATACTCAATATTGCAGTTTTGGAACTGCATTTATTTCAAGCGTCTTTTCCCAGCAGATGTTGCATCGGACTAATGCAGTACTGCAAACAAATTCAGTCCTTTTTATCTCATGGAAAATTTTACATCGTAGCTGTAATTACTGAATATGTGTTCTGCTACTGAAACTCTCAACTAAAAGGGATGTCGCACAAAAGCCGTGCCGCGCTATGATACAGAGAGGCGGCCACATCAGGCAGCACGTAAGAGGGCAGAATAAACAGAGAAATCAAAACACAATTTGAAACATTTAATGAGCGCATTTCGAAGACTTGCATCATACTAAGAAAATATACCTTACGGTCCTGTCTCGCACATAGTGGGACGCTGTAAATATATAGATGTGGAATATGTTCAAATTGTCATTGTAATGTTCAAAACACAAAACATTACATATTTCTTGCAAGACTAATGTTCTTAAGTTTTGTTCTTAACACAATATATCTTTCATGAGATCAAATCTCGTAAGAATAGCACTTAACAAAACTATCACTCAACGCGCTTAGAAAGTAGAGTTGTCAAGATCGAGACGATTTCCATCAAGAAGACATACTTCAGACAATTCAAATTGAATGATCTTGTGTAGGTTTCAGTCAATCGAACTTAGTTGATCAGTGTCTGGACTTCACCATAAGATAATGATCTCCATAAGATGAGATGCAGATTTGATATCCTTGAAAAGTAACAATTCGGAAAATGGGATAAGGTTTGTTCTCAGAAGTGGAACAATGGATGGGAACCTTGGATACTTCTATGTACTAGTGTTACATAAGAGCGTGTGATTCTTGTTGTATTGTCTCTTTTATCTAAGGTGGCTTCGTCTTCCTCTTCGTTACCTTGGACATGAAATAATCAAGAAGTATGTGGCATTTACGCCTTATGGCCCAATGTACAGCACTAACAAGATACCATCACATGACTCGTTCAGTTCAGTTTCAGTGTGGGATATTTTCATTGCACTCCGGGCATGTCCATATGTGCTCTGATCTCCTTCTCAATATTTCCAACAGCGTCTAGCGACTGACCGTGCAAGTTCTATTTTGATTGATGAGCCTACTCGTATGCCTGTTGTGCTCTTCTGTGCTGACTCGTTCCGTGATGTTACATTACAGGGTGACCAACGTTTTGTCTATCTATCTAACAGCCAGTTTTCTTTGATTTTGAGTTCTTCTTCGATAGATCTATATGTTTTTTCTCAGTCCATGATATACGAAGGACTCTTCTGTAACACTTATATTCATATTCAAATTGAATATATACTTTACTGCTGACTTGTTTCATATCCACATGTTGCCAATGGGAATATGCATGGTCTTAGTTAGCTAATCATCTATCTTTACTATCAGTTCCATTTCATCACGTTTTTAGTTTAGTAATCTTATCTACGCATAATCTTAAAAGATAGTCTACCACATTTTTCCATTCTGGAAGTGACCATACCTGTCTATGACCGTAGCAATTGTCTCTGACCATCTGCCTAACGTCGTGAGTTATGACATCATTGACATTATCTCGGCTACTCTAGCATGCATCCACCAATGCATTGTATCGTAAAAAAATAGTTACAGCTGTAAAATGTTGGCTGTAATATGTATAGAGGGGCATTTTTCGATCTAGGTTTTGTACTAAGTATAGTAATAAAGTATAAGAAAGACGATATGTTATATAACAATATGAATGTTGAATAATAAGTTACAAATTTATCAATGTTGAGAACAGCTCACCATTCAGAGGACTCGGTCACGTCTACTGTTGTGTCTCTTATTTTGATAAATGAAGACCGTCGATCAGGAAATTGAAAGTAATGTCAAGTATAAGTGATGTATTTGAAGTCATAACTCCGATCTAATCCTGGACTACATGAGCTTCAACATCTGTCATTTATTACACTTAATTGGGCAACGACAACCCAAGACTATTACCCCAAGGATAGTCCGTGAGATCAGCAACTGAATGGTTCATTCAGAGAAACTGGAATTCTAAAGCCTGACATTTGTTGAACTATCTAGAATTATATTGTCATTCATCCTTGTACAAGATTTGGCCGCGGGGATTTGTTTGAAATCCTGGATACACTTCGATAATCGGTTTAAACTGTCACTGGTAATTCCTTCCGTCAACAACGACGTATTTTCTTCGACCAAATTGAGTGAAGAGAACAAATAAGGACAAACTTGAAGCGGTTGATGCATCCAAAGAAGAAACAGTCTTAAACCTGCACAAATAGAACCAGATCTTGTCAATAATAGTTATCTTCAGAGAAAAGGCAGACTGACGTCACAAGAGGGACTTGGGTGTACTGAAAGAACATGAGATCTTAGAAACGTCTGGCACGAAAATCTCAGTTTAATCCAATTTATATCAAGACAAACGGCAATCAAATCAAATGTTGTAGTTCTAGACATTATCTAAGAAAATCTACGAATAGATGTGAATAAATCGTGTGTGTCGCTTGCAACATTCCATACACAATCGACGAAGTGTTAATTGGTTTTCGTTGCTTTTTGCAAAATGTAAACTTTGCAGAAGACTACAACATACGTGTAGTATTATAACATTTCTAAATATAGTGTCAGCCCTACAACTTCTTACATCAGATTCAGAAAATTTGAATATATCAATCTGAAATTGATGTAGTTAAACATTCTTCTTTAATAAGTATTTCTTTACTCTAAAAAGTGCGCACATTTCTGCACAAGCAAATTAGATTGTTTGTGTCTAGTGTGTATATGTGTCCACACTCTATCATGAATACTTTGTACAATATCCTGAAGGGTCTCATAGAAACCAAGAAGAGACATGTCTGAACGAAGCTTCTATGAGAAAATGTTTCAATTGAAAATATGTTAAGTATTTTCCTCCGATATCCAGGGAGATAAATCCTAGGAAAGGCTGAGTTCCAAAAACAATTTATTTGAAAAGGTTCTTGGATTGAGAAGACGGTCATTTAATCAGTCAGTAACTGTCAACCTCAGTTAGTCCTGACAAGATGAAGAACGTTAGATCCCTGTTGTAGATGAGACACATACTCTTCAAGTAATTAATTTCCATAAACTGTAGCAAGTTTTACATATTATTTTTATTGCAGAAATACCGTTAGTGTCATATTTCATTATTATTTATCATGAAGTGGCTTGTCATGCGCAGAACTTTGCCCCTCTAACAGTACTTTGGAACTTTTCTCTCTACCATAGGCCGCTGCAACCGTCAAGCTCAAATCATCAGTTACATCCTGATTGCATCTTCTCCGTGATTTTCCTCTATTCCCCTTTGCTGTGATGCATCCCTCCATGACGGTTTTCTCCAACCTTTCGAGTCTCTTTATATGATCAATATATCAATTATATTGTCTTCTCCTTCTTCTTCTCATCATCATCACCATCATCATCATCATCAAATAGCTTGTTCTAAGCAGAACTTTGCCACCCCAACAGTCATCCGGAATTTCTCTCTCATAGGCCAGATGTCCTGCCTCTGATGCCGTCATGTTCAAACCATCAGTTACATCCTGAATCCATCTTTTCCGTGGTCTTCCTTTTCTTCTCTTTACCGGTATACCTCCTTCCATGATGGTCTTCCCCAGCACTTCACGGATTTTATATGTTCAAAATATCTCAATTTTATCTTTCTTATTTGTAGCACCAGCCAGATTTCTTTGATTTTGAGTTCTTTCTGGATAGATCTATTTGTTCTCTTCTCTGTCCAAAATATACGGAGAACTTCTGTGACACTTATATTCAAAAGCACATATGTTTTTCCACATCTTTATTAAATGTCAATGCTTCACACCCATACTTTGCCACTGGGAATATGCATGCTCTTAGTATTCTAATCTTTGTTTTCTTATCAGTTCCATTCCATACTGTTTTGAATTGTTTAATTTTCTGTAAAGCCATGTTTGTTCTTCTTTTAATTTCCTTCATCCCATTTCCATCTGTTGTTAGTAGTGAACCAAGATATTCAAAACTGTTCACATTTTCTACTTTCTCTCCATTGATAAAAATATCATTTGTCATGTTCGCTTTATCTGTTGTCATTATTTTTGTTTTTGCCACATTGAGATATAGATTTTGTTTTCGCTTTTATCTTTCACTTCTCCTAATAATTTCTCAATCCCTTTCTGTGATGTTGACAGTAACACTGTATCGTCAACGTATTGTAGTTCATGTATTTCTCTTTCTCCGATTATAAAAGGATCATATTTTTCTTTTCCACTATCTTCTGTAACATTCCTCATGATGTTTTCTGCATTTATGTTAAACAGACAAGGCGACAGAATGCAGCCTTGCCTGACTCCCTGCCTTATGTCAAACCAGTCTGATGTATCATCGCATGTTCTTACAGCTGCCATTTGATCACTATAAAGTTCTCTTATGATCTGTATCAAATGTAATGGAAATCCCATTTCTCCCATAATCTTCCACAATTCCTGATGTTCTGCACAATCAAATGCCTTTGAGTAGTCAATAAAGCATGAGTACATTATACTCTCTAGATTTTTCTATGATTGTTCTCAAGTTAAATATATGGTCACGTGTACCTCTGTTCCGTCTAAACCCAGCTTGTGTTATGTTGATATTTTCTTCCATTTTCCTATACAATCTTCCCATACAAATTTTTAATAAGATTGTACTTGCGTGGCTTATCAATGCCACTGTTCTATAGTTGGTGCATAATTTGATGTCTCCCTTGTCATGTATTGTGATGAATATTGATCTTTTCCATTCCTTTGGCTAGATTCCTGTTTCCCATACCTTTTTGCATATTGCATGATATATTTTATGCTTTGCTCTCCTCCTGCTTAAATACATTCAGCTGAAATATTATCACATCCTGGTGATTTTCTCATCTTCAAGCTTTTATTGCCCATTCAACTTCCTCTAGCGTTGGTTCTGGTTCTTTCTCTGTGATTATTTTAGTGTTCGCTCTATTGTCCTTTTCACCTCTGTTCATATACATTTCACTGCAATATTCTTTCCATCTATTGAGAATTTCTTCTTGTTCTGTTAGGGTTGTTCCCATACTATCTTTTATTGCATTTAGTTTTGGTTTAAACGTTATGAACATTGATTTTATTTCTTTGAACATTTCCTGCTCTCTCCCTTCTTCTGGTGTTCTTCTAACCTTGCACAACAATTTTGTACGTATTGCTTTTTATCTCTACTTATGTTCTTCCTGATTTCTTTTGTTATATTTTGGTAGGCTAACCTATTATCTTCCTTCGCTATTGACTGTGCCTTTTCTCACTTCTCTTTGTATTAACTCTAGTTTTTTTGTCGTCTTCTACCATTTCTATTTCTCTTTGTCCCATTTTAGATTTCTATTGTCTTCTTCCCATTCTAATATTTCTATTGTCTTCTTCTCATTCTAACATTTCTATTGTCTTCTTCTCATTCTAACATTTCTATTGTCTTCTTCTCATTCTAACATTTCTATTGTCTTTCTTCTTCATTCTAACATTTCTATTGTCTTCTTCTCATTCTAACATTTCTATTGTCTTCTTCTCATTCTAACATTTCTATTGTCTTCTTCTCATTCTAACATTTCTATTGTCTTCTTCTCATTCTAACATTTCTATTGTCTTCTTCTCATTCTAACATTTCTATTGTCTTCTTCTCATTCTAACATTTCTATTGTCTTCTTCTCATTCTAACATTTCTATCATCTTGTTACCGGTTTTACAATTATATTGTCTTTTCCCCATTCTAGTCGTCCTTTGAACTTTTTCGTTATATTACATCCCTTTAAATTCTACACATTATCATGGAAAGTACTGGCGTCTATGCATGGTTATAAACCTTTTGCTTTCATTGCAGGGTTATAAACCGCCTGTCTTCAACAGGTTTATAAACCTCTGAGCATCTATACAGGATTACAAACCTTTTGACAGCTATTACAGTGATAAACTTCTTTACATGTAGCAGAGTGATAAACCTCTTGACATGTAGCAGAGTGATACACCTCTTTACATGTAGTAGGGTTATAAACCCCTTGAGTTCATTGCACGATTATACGTATTTGTAGAATTATAAGTTTTACGACCTCTTCACATGATTATAAGCCTTCTGATCACTGCACGTGATTATAAGCCTCGTGACCTCTTCAAGTGATTATATGCCTCGCCAACTCTTCGTTTGATTATAAGCCTCGTGACCTCTTCACATGATTATAAGCCTCGTGACCTCTTCACATGATTATATGCCTCATGAGCCTCTTCTATGATTATAAACCCTTGACCTTCACATGATTATAACCCTCTGACTCTTCCATGATTAAAGCCTCTGACCTCTTCACATGATTAAAGCCTCTGACCTCTTCACATGATTATAAGCCTCGTGACCTCTTCACATGATTGTACGCCTCATGACCTCTTGCCATGATTATAAACCTTCTAACCTCTGTACGTGATTATACGTCTCATGACCACTTCACGTGATTATAAGCCTTCTGACCTCTCGGCGTGATTTTAAACCAGCTGATCTCTTCAATTGATTATATGTCTCGCGAACTCTTCATATGATTATAAGCATCGTGACCTCTTTGCATGAGTGTAGGCCTCATTACCTCTTCACATAATTATACGTCTCGTGACCTCTTCCAACGATTATAAGCCTCGTAACAGCTTATTAACATGATTATATGCCTCGTAACAGCTTAACATTATTATAAGCCTCGTGAACTCTTCGCATGATTATAAGCTTCTTTCGTAAAATCTTAACATGATTTTAACTCTCAGACCACTTCCCATGATTATGACCTTCGGGACCTCTTCGCATAATTATTAGCTTCTTCAAATCTTCACATGACTAAAATTCGTGTGACTTCCCATCTTTATAAACCTCTTTATATTGTGATAGTCATCTTTTCTACTTCCTAATGTTATTGCTATATCTGGCTGAGATTAGTTATTTCTTTCTGTTTTTTTATCTCATTAAATAATGTATGAAATGTACGTGTTTACTCATTTATGAAGATGTATAGAAAACATATAGAAACAAAACAACAAACCAATATTTACTTTGTATCATTATGTTCTTTGTTGTACACTCATGCTTTACCGACGTATTTAGTAAGTATTATAAGTATTCGGTATATTTCACAGCAAGCCGGTACATAATACATGTATCCGGCTCATATAGCGCAAGTCTAAATATGTTGGCTATTACTCTTGTTGGCGGAGTCGAATTCCGAATTTAGAATTAGCCAATTGAATGTATCGATATCCTGGTCAATATAGCGGGAATGCTTGAATATATAATTAGATCTAACCCTGTGGTCGATTCTGAGTGTTTTGGTTGGATCCACCTTCGGTTCTGCTCAGCAAGCATACAGAGAGAGCTCTGCTTATAAGAGATGACTTGTACAGATGATCAGAGTTCTTGGACCGGGCAACCAACACTAGTTCCATTCTACTGAAGTTACACCAATCTAGCCCGTATATATTCCTTTACAAAAGTGATAGTTTTTGCCAGGACAAGACATTATAATCAGAGACTACCGAAGAGATGATGCAGTTCTTAGTTACATTTAACTGACACACCTGTACTGAACTTCGAGGCAGTACAGACATTCAGGTACCAAACATTGTTTATATCCATAAATTATTGCTAAACAAACAGTTTATTAAACAAATTTTAATTTACATACTTTGCTATAATTTCTAGCATCATTATATATTACAATTTTACAAAACTTTTACACTTTTACAATACATTTTTTCTAGTTTTTGTTGTTTGTTTGTTTGTTTGTTATGTAAGAGATAAATGTATCTTTACGCCGAGGCAGGCCTCTTTCAATCTAAGGACGAACCATGTTTTGGTTATATCAAAGCGTGTAGGCAAACAAACACGAAAAATAAGCATTAACTCATTGTGGAGAAGTTCAAAGTTCATATATATTTTAGTTACTGAAATAATTTCAAGTAAGTAACTTTGCAAATGTTCATTGTATTCGCATTCACTTGACAATTTGCAATTATTTCTGTCATTTCTGCAAATATTTCAAACAATATTTGTAACTATAATTTGGAAAATTTACGTACAATTATTTAATGCTAATTTCCGGAACATTAATTATTATTTAGTATTTTTTTTTTTAATTGAAAAAAACATCATTTATCTCCCACTCGAAACACATGTTTTATACTTATTATTTTCTATATACCTATTGTATCTTCCTTTGCGTTCCCGATACCTATTGTATCTATTACTATTCTCAAACTATAATTATTTTTGTCAGCATCTGTTGAGTTTAAAAACAAGTTATTCGTTTTTTTTTTTCAATTGTTTATTCCCGTTTGTTGTAAGAACCTTCTACGTGAATGTATGTTTATTCCCGTTTGTTGTAAGAACCTTCTACGTGAATGTATGTTTATTCCCGTTTGTTCTAAGAACCTTCTACGTGAATGTATGTTGTTTCTGAGACCACAAGATAATCAATAAGTAAAACTCTAGAAACAATTTGTTATTGAAATATTCTCATTGAATCTATTACTATTTAGTATCTATTACTATTTAGTATAATGTAGAAAACAAGTTGTTATTTTTAGGGGGTTCATGATTTGTAATGCTTCTACTCTGTTGAGCTCCTGAATTGTTACATCATGTTCTTGGAATAAATATCACAAACAAATAGGACATATACATATGTTTGTTTGTTTGTGTAGCCCCATGTTACCCGACGCACACTGTTATACTCCTGAACGATTTGTTCTTCATTGATGTTTGTACAGCTCATGATAAAATGTTTTTGTTCTAACACGTTGTTGTCCGTGTCTGCTTTGCTCTCTCACATGACCCATGGTTCCATGTCTCTGCACTTGCTGCAAAGTTATATTATCAATATAACAGATTAAAACCGTTACCGTAAAACAAACCATCTCTGTCGTCAAATACCATGAGTTTGTATGGGATATATTTAATTTTCGCTGTAAAAATATTCCCCGTCACCCACATGAAAATTGGCACAATAACTTTCTGAATTATATTTAAATTGTTAATCACCGATGGAGCTACTCAATAAATGCTCTGCTACTATTACATACTATTATCTATTTTAAGCGACCAGGCACATTTTGTGGCGCAATAGGAATATATTGAACTTGGTTCTATATATTAATAATAAAACACACACATATATACACACAGAGTGAGAGAGAGGGAGAGGCAGAGATAGAGGGAGAGAGAGAGAGACAGCGGTAGAGAGTGAGAGAAAAAAATATAATAAAAGGACAAGAAATTTGGGATTGAATAAAGTTCGTTTATTTGAGTTTAGTTTAGTCATCATATCACCATCACTGCACATCAAACCAATTAGTTCTTAAGCTCTTCGATTTCTTCCGAAGTATGTCGTCATTCAGAGTGTGGCTACTAACGACGCCAATTCCTATTTTGATTTACTGCTATTCTTTAGGTCACCACATTTGATTTGGTATAATAATAAAGCACCAAATACATTGAAAGACAACAAATACAGTGGTTTGGACATTTAATGAGAATGAAATACAACCAACCACCAATAACAGCATACAATAAAAGAGATCAGGTACTATAGCCAAGGGAAGACCAAGAAAAAGATAGATAGACAATATCAAAACCACACTAAATAAACACGCATACAACACAAAAAGAGCGACACATCATGCCCTGGAACGCAAATTAAAGCTCCAACCCGTGCGCTTAACGACAAGAGTGGACAACTAACTCCATCATCCTCCTTGGAAAGAAAGTAGACCATAATAATATAGTTTGTTGGTGTTCAAACAATTTCTATCAAATAAAAATATAACATTCATAGTTTGTTTTTTAACAAGAGTTTCAATTATGTAATTCGAGAACAAGTATATTAATGACATCATGTGTGAGGTATTAAGCATATGATGTCGCCACAGTCTATACTATCTTAATTACAGGTTTCCATGTCAAATTCATTTAAGACTGGTTACTGTTTTGTGAACCGAACTCGTGTCCGCCCACACAAACCTATAGGACTTACAACAAACTGCTTACACAGTGACAACAAGAGAGAATTGTGAACTTCATCACTCAAAATAGACGCTGGAGATGGATTAGACATGTGATACGCATGGAGACTGTCACTAAAACTGCACTGAGATCTACGCCAAGTGGTAAATGAAAATGTGAAAGACCCAGCACAACCTAGAGGGAAACAGTAGAACAAGAACTGAATCACAGCTGGAACAGAGTACAGAGGATAGTCAAGAATAGAGAAATATGGTGTGCATTTGCTGTTGCTCAAAGCGTCAGGGGCGTCACAGCATGGCGAGAGAAGATAAACATTGTACATATTGTACTCTGTCTTGACGAGTAAACTTGGAAAGGTATACTTGTTGATGTTTCGTTTGACACACTGTTTAAACATACTTTCCATACTTACCCTCATATGCTCAATGAACTATCGACGCAACGTCAACTTCTGGTTTCTCTGGTTAAACATACTTTCCATACTTTGCCTCATGTGCTCAATGAACTATCGACGCAATGTCAACTTCTGGTTTCTCATAAATTAGTTTGTCGCATAGCAACTGGAGCATGTTCCATTTATTTATTTTCACAAATCGACTTTAAGGACAAGTATATGTGTTGTGCCCAAATTGCAGAAGAAATGAAGAGATACGAGCTGGACATACTGGGGTTAAGTGAGGTGAGATGAACAGATAGAAGAGTAGTTAGTGGATTAACTTTCATATATTCAGGAGAGAAGATGGTAAGCATTTTGAAGGAGTGGGTATAATGATGACACCTAGAGCAGCAAAGAGCATGTTAGAATGGGAACCCATCTCGAGTCGGATAATTAGAGCCAGCTTCAGTACCAGGCATGTCAATATGACAATACTGCAGTGTTATACACCAAGAAATGAGGCTGACGATGATAAGAAAGACACATTTTATGAGCAACTACAAGATCAAATTAACAAGACCCAAAAACATGACCTGTTAGTAGTAATGGAGGACTTTAATGCCAAGGTTGGAAGTGATAATGTAGGGGTAGAGAGAGCTATAGGAAAACAAAGAATAAACACAATGAGTGAGAATGAAGAAAGACTGGCGGAGTTATGTATGCTGTCAAACTTAGTAATTGGAGATACCATCTTTGCACATAAGGAAATTCATAAACTTACTTGGCACTCACCAGATAGAGTGACCAGGAATTAGATTGACCATATGTGCATAAATACACAATTTAGAACATCATTGCTGGATGTCCGTGCATACAGAGGGGCAGATGTAGGAAGTGATCATAATTTATGCATAGGTAAATTGAAACTGACATTAAAAATTCATCATACTAAAAAAGAACAACTACAAAATAAAGAAGTAAAACAGAAATATCAGCTCGAACTTAAGAATAGGTTCGAGTTACTCAATGGTGAAAATGAACAGAACATTGAAGACAAATGGACTAAGATAAATGACACACTATTGTGGGCAGCAAATAATAGCGTGGATTAAAGACGAACGACCGAAAACCCCGGATAAGCGATGACACCTGGAAATGTATTCAAGAAAGAAGAAAGATGAAACTAGCGATATTTAATACTAAGGATGCAACAGATGAAATCCAAGCTAAAGAGGAATATAGACTAAAAGACAAGGAAGTGAAAAGAGCGACTAGAAGAGATAAAAGAGCATATGTCAATCGACTGGCTGCATAAGGGGAAAAGGCAGCTAAGACTGAAAACAGTAAAATGCTATACAATACACTAAAACAACTTACTGTAACTTTTGTTTCAAAGGGTGGCCCAATCAAGAGTAAAGATGGTAAAGTTCTAACATCAGATACCGAGCAGAAGAAAAGATGGGCAGAACATTTTGAAGAAATATTGAATAGACCTGATCCACCAGTACTACTCAAGTTTGACGAAGAGGCAAGAAACAGCCCTCTACCAATTAATGAAGAAATTATAAGTGTAGCTGAGGTCAAGGAGTCAATCAATTCCTTGATAAACAATAAGGCAGCGGGTGATGACAACATTACTGCAGAAATGCTCAAAGCGGCTGATGATACAACTATTAGCCAGGTGCAAGAACTATTTAATAAAGTATGGAAGAAGAAACTGTCCCAGATCAATGGAAGAAGGGAATAATTGTTAAGATTCCCAAAAAAAGGTGATCTTAAAGATTGCAACAGCTGGAGAGGGATCACCCTATTATCCGTAATGACCAAGACTTTCTGCAAAATCAGTCTTAATAGAATCAAAGGAGCAGTGGACACAACCCTGAGAGAAGAACAAGCTGGTTAAGACCTGGAAGAAGCTGCTTAGACCAAATAATTACCCTACGACTAATTTTGGAGGAACATATTGAGAAGCAACAACCACTCATACTAAATTTCATCGATTTTAAAAAGCCTTTGAGAGTCTACACAGAATCTCTCTGTGGAATATTCTGAGATGCTATGGAATACCAGACAAAATAATAAACATTATTAAGAGCCTCTATGATGGTTCACAGTGAGCTGTTCGCACTGATGGTGGACTGGTTTATGGTTGAAACCGGAGTAAAGCAAGGTTGTATTCTTTCTCCGCTATTGTTTGGAGTGGCCATTGACTGGGTGATGCGAAAATGTTGCAGGGCGAAACTGGCATCGATTGGGTAGAAAATAGTCAACTAGAAGATTTGGATTTTGTAGATGATATTGCCTTGTTAAGTAGAAACAACCAAGATATGCAAAGAATAACAGACAACTTGTCATCTATATCATCAAAAGTTGAACTACAGATAAGCTATGAAAAAACAAATATAATGAAGATACCTATGGCAAGTAATGCAGATATCACACTGGAATCTAAAATGACAAAATATAACAGAGCAGTTCACCATTTAGGTAGCAATTTTGATTGCACAGGAAATGTTAAAAATAAATTATGATACGAATTGGCAAAGCAACATCAGCCTTTAAAAGTCTAAATAAAATATGGAACTGCAAGTTATATAGTATTAAAACTAAATTACGAATTTTCAATTCAATTGTTGTATCAATCCTAACATATGCCAGCGAGAGTTGGAAAATGACTAAAGATATAGAAAGCAAGTTGAATGCATTTGAAAATAGATGTCTACGGAAAATAATGAATATAAAATGGAACGAATTCAGGAGAAGTGATGAAATCAGAGACATGTCTGGTCAACCACTAGTGACAACTGTTATAAGAAAGAGAAGATGGAGATATGTTGGGCACACCTTGAGGAGAAATGATCAACGAATATCAAAGCAGGCTTGAAGTGGGATGTAAAGGGTTCAAGAAAGAGAAGTCGTCCTAAGGAGACCACGAAACGAACTTTGCTGAGAGAGGCAGAAAATATCGGTCTCAGTTCCATGGATGAATGTGAGCGAGTTGCCCAGGATAGAGCGGTACGGAGAAATTACTTGCAGGCCCTATGTAACGTATAACGGTACGAGAGGAATTATTATTATTATTATTGAAGGAAAGATGGGGGACTCTATGTACTAGTTAATATGACAGCTACTGCCCGTGTGTTGCCTGGGCCTATCAAGGGAAGCAAAGAATAGTAACAATGATAGCTACAAGGCATGTCGTAAGAGGCGACTGAGGTAGAGGTATAGGGAAGCTACCCTAGTAAATAAAAAAGCATAGCATAATCGAATGTGCTGGCCTACTTCTAGGTGCATAGCTGGCACAACGTACAATTGCTATTAGGCTCAGATCACAAACAAATCACAGAGTGGTTAACAAGTGGTCCATATATAGCGTTCCAAGAAGAAGGTGAAATGACAGTTACAGAATGTAACAACAAAGAATATGTCTAAAAAAGCATGAAGACAGAAGTTTTAAGGACCTAAAAAGACAGTCCATTATAATGCATCATCAAAGTAAGTGCATCACGGCATGTGATCAAGCTAAGATAGACTCCATTATAATGCACCATCAAAGTAAGTGCACCACAGCATGTGATCAAGCTAAGACCAGCTCATCAAATAAAATAAACTTAAAACTTTGATAACATTAGATGAAAGGTGCAGATCAGAAATAAAAAATAGACTTGGTCAGGCAATAACAGAATTGAAGAAAATGAAAAACATTATATACAACAAGTCATTTGTCAATTGAAGTCATAAAGAGAGTTGTTAAGTGTTACACAAAGCCAATACTGACATGGACGCTAGTCTTGACAATAAGTAAACAGATGGCTCTGAATGTTACCGTGGTTTTACAGAGGAATATTAGGAATACCATGGATTGCTAAAAAGATTAATGGTGATATGTTGAAAGGGATCAATTAGCAGAGAAAACTTATTACTAATATACAAAAGAGAAGGTCATCATCATTTTGATACGTGACGTGAAAGGAGGTTTAGTAAACATTGCGACAAGGGGTAAAAACAATGGGAAAAGAGTCAGAAGATGAGATGAAATTCTGAACAGTCTGGCTTCATGACACGGACGGAAGAGTAGCAACATGCAAACTGATAGTCAAAACCATAGACAATGTTTTGGACGATCCATGATCGCTTACGCCAGTCGGGAAGAGGAGATGGGAACTATGTGTCTCTGTGTCTTTGTTTTAAAATACTAGCCTCTCGTTTCAAATCTATTCGTTTCGTTTCCGTGATCAGTCTGTTTTCCCGTTATCCATGGTATCACGTAGCTGAAATCGAGTTCCCAGTCTTATCTGGAGACGGACGATAACACATAGATCCCGTGTTAAGTTCTTTTTCCTCCACTTCTTTTGTCGTCACACTGCTACCGGGTTATTGAACAGTGTCGTGGTACTCTGTGTCTGTCTTGCTCTGTTCTGGTGGCTTGGGTGATTGTTATTTTTGCTCTTTGAAAGGATTCTGCTATGCCATCTAATCATCTTTTCGTGGTCTTCCTCTCGCCTTCTTTCCTGATGTTCTGTTGTAGAAGACTCTGTATACTGTGGAGTTTGGGTTCATTCTTATTGAGTAGCTGAACCACTTCATTCCTTGTTTCTCAATGTAACTCAAGCAAGGTTCTGTGTCAACTTTCTTTCTTATGCTGATGTTGGTGACTCTGTCTTTTCTGGTGCTGCTTGTAACTTTTCGCAGGCACCGCATTTCCCATATAGTTATTTTTTGCGACTGCGCTTTCCTCATTTTCCATGTTTGGGTCTGCTAGCACAAAGCAGGTATGAAAATGCTGTTTATCATCTGTTGTTTAGCTGTCAGTGAGATTCTTGGGTGCCTTAACAAATGGGCTAGCTGCATGTTAAGTTGAGCACGTAAATGGTCTCGTGAAATTATAAATTCATTATATGTTGTGTAGCAAAGCTATGCCTTTGCAAAATATCATTGTCAGCAATGAAATAAAATGTTTACAACTTTTCATTTTTATCAATATTGCATCGCTACGCACGCCGGTACAACGACGTTCGTGACCTGCCACTGCAAATGCCTTGTTTAGAAGAGAAATCAAAGAACAATAGTTATTCATCGAAGTGCAATAATGATGGTACGATTCAATCAATTAAGCATCAAAGAATACCCGTTATTCATATTTATACAAAACCGTTCATGATCTTTCTGAAACTGGAACAGAAAATTGCTACAGTAAATGGAATCTGTAAGAACCATTGACGATGGTTTGTAACGTAATCGTGAAAAAATATTCTTCATCGTCTTTCTATTATATCTAAACTCTGTCGTTTTCTTCGATGTTATCTATAACTAATTTACATCTGGTGTTCTTTTGCTTCTGTGTATTCTTATATTCATAATAAATATATTATACATGCCGTAACAATCGTTAAGGAATGGTTCAAGTGAGCTAGTTGATTGAGGTAGTTCATATGTAATTTTAAAAAAATAATTGCACATATTCCTTGTCAACACAAACAATGAAAACATTAACATTTGAACTGCCACAATTATAATACATGAAGTGAACTTGAACTGTCACAATTAGAATACATGAAGTGAACTTGAGTTGTCACAATTCGAATACATGAAGTGAACTTGAACTGTCACGATTAGAATACATGAAGTGAGCTTGAACTGTCACAATTAGAATACATGAAGTGAACTTGAACTGTCACAATTAGAATACATGAAGTGAAATATTTTATTTTTGGTTCAATATTTCATTTTCAAACTGTTATGTTTAAATTAATATCTACTGATCTAATTTTTAAAAATTGACGAACGACATTCCATTGTGTAAAAGAAATCGAAAATAATGTTATCATTAGCTCACATAATTTGAAAGTAGAAATTCAGAATTGGTACCAGTCAAAGTGCGTCAATGTTTATTTGAGCTAAATTGATAATGATACAAATAATGGCGCAATCCGTAGGACACAGCCAAACAGAACACAAATAAAGACACAGACTACGGCATTTGTTAGTCGTGATGTTAATACGTAATACTCTCATGCCATGAAATTGAAAAATTATAGTAGAACTGATTTGTTATGTTTTTATGACGAAATAGTAAATTTAGAAAAAACATCTCTAAACTTTTAACAAATTTTATTAAATATTTCATTTTTTTAATTAATTATTAATTAACACACAACATCATATTTTTATTGATTGATTGAGAGATAGAACAATCATCATTTCCCATGGGTGAACAACTATTGGTTGCACAGACAAATCTCGGCGGCAATACACTAGCTCTGCAGCATCTGCGAGGGTCATCGTTCTAATTATGAATATTGTAAAAATTGTTGCAGTAATTATTATTTTAATCTTATTAATGAATTTTTCCTGAGCAGTGATTTTGTAGACTACTTTTATCCATTTTAAACTCTCAATGACTTTTTATGTGCTCATTTTGAACACAGTACCTACCTTTTTATCGTCCGTCTCCGATGTGACTAGGAACTTGGTCTCAGCTACAGTGAACATCTATGGGGAAAATACTGATCATTCCAAGTGAAAATATAGTAAGTAGATTTGAAGCAAGAGATGAACTTCATATCTTCACGTCACAGAGATTATTAACAAATGTGAAGCAAGAGATGAACTTCATATCTTCACGTCACAGAGACTATTAGCAAATTTGAAGCAAGAGATGAACTTAATATCTTCACGTCACAGAGACTATTAGCAAATTTGAAGCAAGAGATGAACTTCATATCTTCACGTCACAGAGATTATTAACAAATGTGAAGCAAGAGATGAACTTCATATCTTCACGTCACAGAGACTATTAGCAAATTTGAAGCAAGAGATGAACTTAATATCTTCACGTCACAGAGACTATTAGCAAATTTGAAGCAAGAGATGAACTTAATATCTTCACGTCACAGAGACTATTAGCAAATTTGAAGCAAGAGATGAACTTAATATCTTCACGTCACAGAGATTATTAACAAATTTGAAGCAAGAGATGAACTTAATATCTTCACGTCACAGAGATTATTAACAAATTTGAAGCAAGAGATGAACTTAATATCTTCACGTCACAGAGATTATTAACAAATTTGAAGCAAGAGATTAACTTCATATCTTCACGTCACAGAGATTATTAACAAATTTGAAGCAAGAGATGAACTTCATATCATCACGTCACAGAGACTATTAACAAATGTGAAGCAAGAGATGAACTTCATATCTTCACGTCACAGAGATTATTAACAAATTTGGAGCAAGAGATGAACTTCATATCTTCACGTCACAGAGACTATTAACAAATTTAGAGCAAGAGATGAACTTCATATCTTCACGTCACAGAGACTATTAACAAATTTGAAGCAAGAGATGAACTTCATATCTTCACGTCACAGAGACTTTTAACAAATTTGAAGCAAGAGATGAACTTCATATCATCACGTCACAGAGACTATTAGCAAATGTGAAGCAAGAGATGAACTTCATATCTTCACGTCACAGAGATTATTAACAAATTTAGAGCAAGAGATGAACTTCATATCTTCACGTCACAGAGACTATTAACAAATTTAGAGCAAGAGATGAACTTCATATCTTCACGTCACAGAGATTATTAACAAATTTGAAGCAAGAGATGAACTTCATATCTTCACGTCACAGAGACTATTAACAAATTTGAAGCAAGAGATGAACTTCATATCTTCACGTCACAGAGATTATTAACAAAATAATAGAATAATAGTTTAGTATTTGGTGTGATATGTAAGACTAAAACGACAGTCTAAAATCTTTATATGCGAATTATTGACTTCATTTCACCAGGTTTTCCCTATATGGTTCCATCTATATCAGCAGAAATGGCTGGCAATCTACCGAGAGTGTTGCACACATCATGAACGCCGTAGGTTAAGCAACAATCCTAGGAATCTCATGTAAAAATTACACATGTGATTCGGTCGGGATTCGAACCTAGAACCCTCAGAACAAATTACTTCGTCATAGAGAGCTTACTACTATATGTAGTATTTATACTTCGTCATAGAGAGCTTACTACTATATGTAGTATTTATTGTAAGTAATACTCAAATACAGTTAACACCACTGTTGTCACATAAAGCGATACCGTTAACAACTAAAGCAAATCTCATTAAAACGATTTTCAGACCAACACTATGTTACCAGTGTCAAACATGGCCAATAAAAGCAGCTAATGAGCGGAAAATTAAAACGACAGAGATGAGGTGTCTTAGAAGAGCTGCAGAACATCCTGATGCAACAATATGCCGAAGTCAGCAGAGTAAGCATAGCAAAGGAAAAAGTTGATGCCACCAAGAGAAAAGCTCGGGCCCTCCAAGGCGAGCCGAGAAAAGCAGATAGTCACCTAACGGACACATTCACCAGTAACGAGCTGGAAGAGGCTTTAAGGGACCTGAAACCCAGAAAGTCGCCCGGAAAAGATGGGATCACCAATGAGATGCTTAAAACCTGGGAATCAGAGAAAAGGTCGCTCTACTGGCCGTTCTCAACATGTCGTGGAAAACAGGCATAGTACCGCAAGAATGGAAAGAAGCAATCATGGTGCCCATCCTAAAACCAGGCAAAAATAAACTTGACCCAGCGAGTTACAGACCAATAAGCCTCCTAAGCTGCACGGGCAAACTTATGGAGCGCATGGTGAACAAACGCTTATCCTGGCACTTGGAGAGCAAAGGGCTGCTTATGGCACAACAAGGCGGTTTTCGGAGATACAGATCCACAGAGGATCAAGTAACCTACATTGTCCAGGGAATCGAGGACGGTTTCCAAGAAAAGAAACAGACACTGGCGATCTTGGTAGATATGGAGAAGGCTTTTGACACAGTCTGGAAAGAAGGATTAAGGCTAAAACTGCTCACCCTCGGCGTAAAGGGAAGAATGTACAATTGGCTCGATAGATACCTAGAGAACAGAACAGCAAGGGTTCAGGTTCAGGGTACAAAGTATGAAGGCCACACTGGAGCAAGGAGTCCCCCAAGGAGGAGTGCTCTCACAGACTCTCTTTCTAGTCTTCGTCAATGACATTGCAACATGCCTCCCAGAACGAGTTCACTCTGCCATGTATGCCGACGACCTGGCAATATGGGCGAGAGAAGAGTCAATGCCCACAGCAGAAAATCGACTGCAAGCTACATTAAATAACCTTGAAGTGTGGTCAGCAAAGTGGAATATGAAAATAAATCCTTCAAAGACCACTTACACTGTGTTCTCCCAGAATAACAAGGATTACAAGATAACGCTTAAAGTCAATGGGCAGAACCTTCCAGAAAATAAAACCCCAACGTACCTAGGAGTCACACTCGACAGAAAGCTGACTTGGTGCACCCAGATCGAGAATGCTACGGCAAAAGCGAGACACAGGCTAACAATGATGCGAAAACTCGCAGGTTCCACATGGGGAGCAAACAGCAGAATTCTCAAGACACTTTACTCTGGTAGAGTGCGACCGGTCCTAGAGTACGGTATGGCAGCGTGGAGCAATGCATCGAACAAGCAATTCGCAAAAGTGAGCAGCAGTCAAAACCGGGCCCTACGCATTATCACTGGAGCCATAAAGTCCACGCCCATAAAGGCGATGGAGACCATCACAGGCATCCAACCAATGACTGACCGAAGGGACAAGAAAGTAGTAGTACTTGCGGAAAAACTCAAACGGCTCGAATCGCATCCAATGCATGAAAGAATGTTTCAATCCGGAAAGTGGAGAATACAGAGATCTAACTTCGTTAGAATCTCTAACGCACTGACCACAGACCACCCAGTCCTGTCCAAATGCACAGCTAAAACAATCCCGGCAATCGACAAGTGCCCGCCATGGAAAACAAAATGCCAGAACTAAGGGAATCAATCCCAGGCATAATGTGCAAAAGGGACCAAACGAACCTCGACAGAAAAACTGCAGCAGAAGAGTACATAGAATCAGAGTACCCTGAAAATGAGTGGACGCACGTCTACACGGACGGATCGGCAAATAACGCAATAAGCGATGGCGGAGGAGGAATAGTGCTTAAAATCTCCAAGAAAGTCACGGTCAAGAAAGCGATTGCAACTGGCAAATACTCGAATAACTACCGAGCTGAGGCAGAGGCAATCAAAGGCGGCCGAAATGATCTTGGAGAGAAGAAACACTACACGCAACAAGGTCGTGATATTCACCGATGCTCTATCGGTCATCACGGCACTCAAATGCGTTGGCAAAACTGAGATGAATGAGCTCAAAACGTCCCTCGCTGAACTAACGAGTTCACTCAAACGCACTGTCATCCAGTGGATACCGTCACACTGCAACATTAGGAAAAGAAGCGGCCGACAAGCTAGCCAAAGAGGGCGGGCGACTACCCCAGACTGATCTCGAGATCAGCTATGAGGAAGTCAAAACAACCATCGGTTCGCACTATCGAAGCAAGTGGGCAAAGACCACCCGCAGTACACAGACAGTGACGGTTACTATGGTCTCTCGCGCAGTGAACAAGTTACCATATTTCGCCTCCGTACCGGCCACAACAAGCTCAGAGCGCACATGTTCCATAAATTTAAAATTGGCACAACTAGCCTGTGCCCATGCAATATGGCAGACATGACGGCAGAACACGTCTTGCAAGACTGTCCACGTTTAGCAGGTATACGAGAAGAGTACTGGCCAAAACACACAGAGCTTCGCGAAAAGCTGTACGGAGGAACGGAGTCCCAAAAACAACAGTTAAATTCATGATAGAAGTTGGTCCATCAGGCTAGGCCGGGAACGCAAAGAAGAAGAAGAAGAGCTGCAGGTGTGACAATAAGAGACAAAATTAGAAATGAAGAAATCAGAAGGAGACTGGATGTGAAACCAGTTATGCAATTCATAAAAGAACACAAGTTAAAATGGTTTGGACACCTGACCAGAATGCCCTTGGTATCGCCTAGCACAGAGAGCCACACAGAAAAAGTATAATGAGTACAAGGAAACAGGAAGACCCGCAAAGATGGAGCGACGGCATCAAGAACAGCCTTACGAACATGAATATCAGCTTAGAAAGTGCCTTAAAACAAGCACACACAAGATCACTACGTTTCTCCCCAACACTTCTATAAATAAGTAAATGGTGGAAGAGAAGAAGAAGAAGAGAATACTAGAATATAGAAATAACTCAGAATCAAAGAAAACTGGCTGATGCTACAAATAAGAAAGAAAAAAATTGAGATATTTTAGACGTATAAAAGAGATGAAGGGCTGGAGAAGACCATCATGGAAGGAGGCATACCAGCAAAGAGAAGAAGAGGAAGACCACGGAGAAGATGTATTCAGGATGTAACTGATGGTTTGAACATGACGGCTGCAGAGGCAGGACATCTGAGAGAGAGAAATTCCGGAGGACTGTTGGGGTGGCAAAGTTCTGCTCAGGACAAGCTATTTGATAATGAATACTAAAATAACAGTATGGTAGTTAAATGTTTTGGCGCTATTAATACTAAAATCATATCATTTTTTTTCAGATACAAGGAACAATAAAGAGTTGCACTGAATAAAGAGTTGCACTGAATACTTGAGTAAAGATACCATGTTTCAACAAAACACAGCAACAATAATGAACATGGCAAGAACTATTACCCTTGTTCTTACAGCAATTATTTGCACCTTTGCTGTATCTGCAGAAGATACTAATGAATTTTACAGTGAAGTATGTAACACAAATATCAGTATCTTGTTTTTCTAATAAAAGTATCTTTGTTTTCATCAAAGTAATGGTTACTATAATTTTCATCATCATTTAATTTATCCTTCAAGATGTTTTACTCGTCTGATTTCTTCGTAATTATTATAATAAACATTTCAAGTTGTGACTTTTTAAAAAATTATACCCTTATTTTTCATCGTCTTCTTCTTCTCTTAAATCTCCTTGAAGAATAATCATGGATAAATTTTCTTCTAACAAGACAGCTTAGTTCATGTCAGATCGTTTCTGCCTCTTCTTTGTCTCAGTTGGTTTCTTTTGTCTCTAGGTTTCCCACACTCCTGCTTCGGTTTCATTTGGAACCACGTGGGTATCTGCTTTCTGTATTCTTAATATATGTCCCAACTATTTACATTTCCTCATTTTTATTTCCACTTTCATATTGCTGAAGCGTGTTGCAGGTATCTCCGTATTTGTATTCTTTGATTTCAAGATTCAATTATTCTAAACATCTTCTCTCAAGCCTCTTTTGCGTCTGTCTTGCTACTTGTTTTCATGTCTCTGACCATACAGTACGATTGAATACACATTTGTTTTGTACATATTGAGTTTAGTCTTTTCCCTATATGCGAGATCTCCATTTGTTGCTCAATGATCTGAATGTTAATTGCCATTCATATTTTGCGTTGATTTCGTGTTACTGTACTCTAATAAATTGCAATGTTTCGAAAATTAATTATAAATTAAGTTTATGTCAGTCATGTAGCATGAAATACGTATCAGTATCTTGTTTTCTAATAAAGTATCTTTGTTTTCATCAAAGTAATGGTATCATATTTAATTTATCCTTCAAGATGTTTTACTCGTCTGATTTCTTCGTAATTATTATAATAAACATTTCAAGTTGTGACTTTTTAAATTATACCTTATTTTTCATCGTACTTCTTCTCTTAAATCTCTTGAAGAATAATCATGGATAAATTTTCTTCTGACAACTCGCTCCAAAAGTTTATTGTTTCCTCCCTTTGTGAAGAGATCAGGATATTTTGCCAGTGATCCGTGACCCCAGTGTAGGAGAGATTGAGTTGCTAGCTTTATCTGAGACAGACGATAGAAAGTAGATATCGTGTTTAACCTGAGCACGCCAACGAACCATTGCCAGTTGGAATCAGATAAGAGTAGGTACCAAGCCGCTACCTGGTCAAAATTCATGAAAGAAAGATTAAAATATAAATTCATCAAAAATGGTATCTTCAAAACTAAATCGGGACCTCGTTGTTGCAACGGATTTTGTGTCCTGCAGCTGAGATGTTCCTGTGTAAGAAATGTATCAGAGCACACCTGGTTACTTATCGAAGTGTCATTTTGTTGTTCCTACCACTCAGTCAAGTTGTATCTCTACATAGATATTTGGGCATAATGAGCATCAAATAATAGTTACAAAGATAATAGTAATTCTGTCTGACTGTCTGTCAGTCTGTCTGTTTGTTTGTTTATTTATATATCTATCTAACTATATATCTATATCTTCTTCGTGTCCCGTTTGACATATAAGACTTCTACAAAAGATTTGCACTGGTGCCTTTCTGCTGCCTTTCTACTCATTATTTCCCATGTCATACCACAATCTTCAATGTATTTTTCTACAGTTATTCTTTATGTTTAGTTCTTTATGTTCTTTATGTATCCTTTAGAAGTCAAGATCTTTTTTCCATCATCTATCTATTGGAAAACTGTCATCGTCAATGTCCATTATATGACATATAATACCAATGCACTTTCATCTTCGTTTTTAATGAAGGTCTCAATGATGAATAGTTTGTTAGTTTTTATATAACATTAGGCAAGCAAATTTGCAAAATGTTTCTTTATCCTGTGTTTTAGAATGTCTCCAAATGGTGTATGATGTTTTGGATTATTTTTCAGCACTAACTGCTGTATAATAACATTCCCAGGGCACTGTATATATTTATAAAACTGTATGTTAAAGGCAAAAAGTCACAGAACGCAGTAATACTATGTATTCGTTTTACAAGTCATAGAAACAGACTTTATCGACGTTTCAACTGCAAGGACTTTGTCACACAACGGATACAAGACAAGAAGGGATACAAGGGTAGAAATGAATGACAATGACAACAGAAGACTAAATGCCATTGGTATGTGTTTTATATATGACCATCCCCGGGGTCTCTGTGGTTATCGATAAAGCAATCCGCAGGTAGTAGGTTTGAATTCTGACAGCGCAGCTGTGTTCACGAATGCATTTTCAAGCATATCCCTAGAGTTATTGCAGGAGCTACGGAGTTCGTGTTTGTGTAATACTCTCGACCGGTGGCCTGCTATTTGTTCGGATAGAGACTTTGGCCGTAAAGATAAAAACTTAGTTCATTGAAGTCAACCCGTCTTTTTGCCTTTTATTGCAGCACAATTGTTGTACTTCTATTGCAGCACAATCGTTGTACTTCTAAGCAGCACAATCGTTGTACTTCTATGCAGCACAGTTGTTGTACTTCTATGCAGCACAATCGTTGTACTTCTATGCAGCACAATTGTTGTACTTCTATGCAGCATCGTCGTTGTACTTCTATGCAGCACAATCGTTGTACTTGTCTTGGTGTCTTATGTATCGTATGCTTGATAAAGGAATTATGGTAGAAATTTTTAGTAATCTGCTTTTGTATTTTTCTTTTAGCTAGATTTCTTCGCGTAATGAGCATCGCACAATCTTTGTTGCTAGTGTTAGATGGTTTATTTTGACATCATTGTATCACACATTTCTTTCTGGATACAGTGATAAAACTGCCTTGTCCCTTTGCTTCAAGCCTTGTCTTCTAGTATTGTACTAGCTTTGAACCCAAAACATAGTTATTTATCTTTCCTAAACATTCATTTTTGCGGTTGCGGAAAAGATACTATTCATTACATCACATTGCTATGTTTCCATTTCTGAGAGTACGCTGGAGGATTGTGTAGGGCGGATAATTTAAGACCACTTGCACCGAAGCCGTCGCCACGCGTGTGCAAGTATTCGGTTTTATTTTCGCCCAAAACAAAATGAACTTCCACCTTACTGAAGTTTCAAACACGAGAGGTTCCGTCATAAAAGACAACCTGGTTAAACTAAATGTCCAACCAATATCTCTATAATATCAATATCAATATCGATAAGACTAGAACATAGATATTGTCTACAATAACATCAGGGTTATAAGGAAAAATATCCCAATCACTCTAAGTTTGGAACAAACCCAGCACATTCAGAGTGAGAGTCGAGCATCTAAATGTGCGGAAGATAGCTAGTGAAAAGAAATGCTTTAAGAAATTATCTTATATCAGGACAGACGTTGAGTCCATTTGCCTATCAGTCAGTATAACACATGATGATTATGTAGACGTAAACTGCATCACATAATCACTTGATTTCAATCATGGCGTCAACCTGTCACTGTCGTTCTCATCTTGTGAATTATTTAAGTGTTACTTCATTTTCTATCTTCAATATTTTCATTTTTACCATTGTCTATTCTCCATATTTTCATATATTCCTTTATTGTCTATCATTCATATTTGTGTCATTTAAAACATATTCAATCTACGCTTATAGCTTTACATTTATCTTTAGCCCATATAGTTATTAAAAACTAAGGAAGGTATTACTTGTTTCATTTCTATCCCTCTCAATCGATTCTATTTTTTTAAACCAACTTTTCATTATTATATCTATTTAATCCAGCTACCAATGTCCAACACAAATACAGCAATCGCCCAGTTATCATCTGATCAAACAAGTAATAATAAACTCTCAAATCTTCTTAAATTCACAAAGTCCATGTCAGACATTTTGTCACAGAATTATGGTACCGACATCAAGGAGCCTGACTACGGAGAACAGCAGAGAACATACGAACTTGCCAAGAGAATTTTCTGCAATGGTTTTACTGGATGTGGGATTCGGATTAGAGGCAGACGGAGGATACAGGAACCAGTATCTGGTTTGGAGAAGCATATGCCAGCGATTTCTAAACGGCCATTCTGCAATTCTTATGGTTGTTATAACAGCGGGAAAAAAAGGTCAAACTCACCTTCAGAGAACAAGAATGACACACCTGATGTAGCAGGGTCAAAAGTGAAGACCTTTACCAACAGTTGGCCCTGGGCTAGAATTAAGAAACTATTCTGTAATAGTTACGGTGGTTGCCAGAACCTGGGAAAACGCCTGTCTCAACTCAATGCAGACATCACTAAGGATGCCAGCAATGGACAACACCAACTTTCACTACCAGTTTCGAAAGCTACATTTGACTTGACCGGAGGCAAAAGCGCTTTTCACTTCAAACTTTGATGAAGAAATTGACAGTTTATTGGACAACATGAGAAGGTAATGCATTATCACTCATTTAATCTGTACTGTAATATCTTGATATATATATCATTTAATCTGTACTGTAATATCGTGATATATATATTTGCTTTCTTACTTGCATTAGACCTTCGTTACTTATTTTATTCTTTATTGAAAAATTATATTTATTCACGTATTTCTTTCTTCCATTTTGTATTGATTTCTTCAATGCGATTTGTCTGTCTATCTTCCACTTTAAAAGCACTTGGACTTATGTCATCAAAAGTACCATTTGTTACAAATATCTTGTTGAAAAGATATATGTTGTTTACATCAGTCAAAAGTAACATTTTCTGTGTTAGAAATTATGTTAGGACAATATCTAATTAAATTTCAAAGTCAGCGATTGTTGCTAGAAATGATTACACAAATTTAAGCTATACACTACAGCAATGATACAGCTTGTAAGGTTGTGTTGCGCAATAGCTCTGGATTTTATATGGTTTTGCATTGCAACAACTTTACAATTTGTAATATGCATATACACTCCCAAATTTAGAAATTAAGTTGCTATGAAATATGACATACAATAAAATAGCTGTCAGCAGGAATGTTGAACTCTTTATCCCTTCGAGACACACAGTTCCATATGTTTCCGTAATCCTCTATGGTTCCTTAGTGATCCCATTAATTGATGTTCCTCTTCCAGATGGGACAGTCTTAAGAAATGGTCAGCAACAAGGTGATACTACTGTGAAAGCTTTATATAGTGTTATCGTATCGTTAAAAGTTATATAGGGCCTGCAAGTAATTTCTGCATACAACTCTGTCCTGGGCAACTCGCTTAATCTCGTCCATGGAATTGAGTCGGATATTTTCTTCTTCTCTCAGCAAAGTTCGTTGCAGTGTTTTTCTATGGCGTCCTCTCTTCTTGAACCGCTTGCCTCCCATCATAATGTCTGCTTTGGTATTCTTTGATCATTTCTGTTGTTAAAGCTTTGCTCAATTGTTTTAAAAAAAACCAGAAAACAGGAATTTTAGGATCTCGAAAAATAACAACTGTCAGACATTTAAATTGAACCACGACCCTTAATTTTCTCGGCGTCCATCACCTAGCCATTAGGTGAGCATTTCTAAAACAATGCCCAGCTAGCTTTCCAAAAAACCAGCTTTGCTGTGTCGTGTTTTTCCTACATCATTGACTACACAACATGGACAATCAGATCAGACTCCAACAGTGTCAGGACAAGCGCAGATGTATTAGTATTAAGTTATATGAGATGAAATAGCCGTACACATACCCATACGTATACACATATAATATACATGCACACAGCTTGCGTAAAAAGCTTTAAGTATGTTTGTAACACATGCATAAAGAGCTTCTTCATTCACTCGATGAGTACTGACATAATACCGGTTGTGTTTCAATGTCAGTGTTTAGCTAATGCTCTTTTTCAGAGAGCTTCATATACGTTTTTCTGAGTTTTTTATTTACTCCATTCATTCTCGCCAGTGTTTCACTTAGAGTTCTTACTTATTTACTTAACTAATTCATTAAAGCAGCTCCTCGTGGAGCATAGGGCTTCAATAGTTATCCACTTTTTCCGATCTCTGAAAGACCTCGACACCGTCTCGCAGAACAGTCGCAGGACAGTCCAACAATCCTTAGTTCCTTAAGAGGATTCCTTCTCCAGGTCGATTTAGAACGTCCCCTTTTCCGTTTTTCCCGCGGCCCCACTTAAGTGCTTGTCTAGTCATATTCGTCTGAGTCGTCCTGACAGTATGATCGTTTCATTGGCACTCATTCCTCCTGACCTAGGTCATCATGAGTTTGTATCCGGTTCTAGAGTTTCTTATAAATATTTATAAAATTTCATCATATATTTTCCTACTCAATTTTTAAATCACAAAAAGGTTTCACTAGCAATTGTCTTTTAAAAAATATGTTTAAAAGTTTGAAGATTTTATTTATCATACGTGATTTGTTCACGTACACTAGTGTATGTGGAAAGAAAACGTGATGTCACAAAGTTTTAATGTTGTAAAAATAAAGAACCATATTTCATACCACGAGGTATATTGGGGACTACAATGTTTGCCCCCTATTTTTTGACTGTCAGAACACGATGGATCCACTTTACTTCTCAGTGCTTTTGCTGGTACCCAATTGAGGCTGGGTCGACCTGAGAACCGTTACTTTCTGAAAAAATGTTTCACTCCTTCTGTGGAATTGGACCTGGACCACGTGATTAAAGTTGTGCAAACGGTTGCCTTTGAAGTCGGAGAAGACATACCTATATCGCAGATAACACTAACAAGGAAAACATGCAATCACGTAAAAGTCAGTTAGACGCCTGATAACAGCCCTGATAACGCCTGAATTTATATCGGGCGGAACGCAAGAAAATGATATTTAAACATGCTAAATTGAATATAAAACTTTGTTAACAATTAATTAAACAGTGAATACATTTGTACTAACTTCATAATGACAGTAGGGCCATAGAAATGTGGTTTTTACAGAAGATTAATGAAAATTCCGTGAACTGCTAAAATGACTAATGTAGAGGTGCTGAATGAGGTCAAGACACAGAGAAAGCTTAATATCAATACAAGAAACAGGCAATCATCATTTTTTCGGACATATAATGAGGAATGAAGGTTTGGAACACATTGTAACAACCGGTAAAATCGAGGGGAGACGAGACAGAGGAAGACACATAGAGAAAATTGTGGTTAGCCTGACTTCAAGACACGGAAGAGCTTCAACATCTAGGTTGATAGCAAACAGCATGAGACAGAGATTTGTGGAGATACGTAATCGCCTACGCCAGCCGGCACGGCACCTGATAACGATGCATGACAGTAGAAAAACATGAACGGTTCAAGAAGTAAACAGCAAAACAACAAGAAAAACATCTTATTCAGAAAAACAAGCAGTCAACAATAATAGAAAACGTCTAAGATAGTGAACTATTTAAAAGAAAAATAGTTATCCAGAAATTTGATGGTTGATTGAACTGAACATAAAATCCAGCATTTGCGTATAATTCAGTTGGTTCAAATAAACATAACCTATAACAACCGGTACAAACAGCAAGTAGCAATTGCCTTGTTGATCTGATAAGGCTCGAGAACAGCAAGTAGCTATCGTCTTGTTGATATTGCTGGAGTCAAATGCTGTCCAAATATACTCATACTAACTTAGAACGTGTAGCCAGTCGGTTTTTCCACCTGAATAATTTACTTAGTAGCTTCGGAACCGGCTCATTGTTCCAAAAGTATATATCAAGTGCTCGCTGAAAAGCTGCTACATTCATAAATAATGTAGGTCACTAGAGATAACGCTAGGGAGGAATGAGAGCTGAAGCCAAGCTTGCGTGTGTACTCTTCTCTTTTGTCTGTCTAGCCAACAGTTGGGATGGGGTGGGGTGGCTGGTTATCAGTGTATATCTACTATACGGGCAGCAATAACCTCAGTGAAAATAAAAACAGAAACACAGATAGACCGTTATCGTGATATACAACGTCTGGAATAGCGGATATCACGAACTTAAGTTAACTATATTAGGACTTGACTTATTCCCTCCCTCCTCGTGGAACATAGGACCTCAACAGTTGTCCACCACTTTTCCAGGTCTTTGGCTGTTTTTTATAGCCTCCCACGATAGTCTAGCACCCATCAGTTTCTCCAGAAGACTTTGTCTCTAGGTCTGTTTAGAAGTACCTTCTCTATTTTCCTTGCGGTTTCCGATCAAGTGCTCTTCTAGTGACACTCGAGAAAGATGGTGTGTAGATTGTGGATAGACAAAGACATGATTCTCTTCTAGTGACACTCGAGAAAGTTGGTGTGTAGATTGTGGATAGACAAAGACATGATTCTCTTCTAGTGACACTCGAGAAAGATGGTGTGTAGATTGTGGATAGACAAAGACATGATTCTCTTCTAGTGACACTCGAGAAAGTTGGTGTGTAGATTGTGGATAGACAAAGACATGATTCTCTTCTAGTGACACTGAGAAAGTTGGTTGTAGATTGTGGATAACAAAGACATGATTCTCTTCTAGGACACTCGAGAAAGTTGGTGTTAGATTTTGTATAGACAAAGACATGATTCTCTTCTAGTGATACTCGAGAAAGTTGGTGTGTAGATTGTGTGTAGTACAAAGACATGATTCTCTTCTAGTGATACTCGAGAAAGTTGGTGTATAGATTGTGTGTAGTACAAAGACATGATTCTCTTCTAGTGATACTCGAGAAAGTTGGTGTGTAGATTGTGTGTAGTACAAAGACATGATTCTCTTCTAGTGACACTCGAGAAAGTTGGTGTATAGATTGTGTGTAGTACAAAGACATGATTCTCTTCTAGTGACACTCGAGAAAGTTGGTGTATAGATTGTGGATAGACAAAGACATGATCTCTTCTAGTGACACTCGAGAAAGTTGGTGTATAGATTGTGGATAGACAAAGACATGATGCTCTTCAAATGACACTCCAGAAAGATGGTGTATAGATTGTGGGTACACAAAAGATAAATTTTGAAAATTTTGAAAAGTACAGTCGAAAATTTTGAAAATACAACATCAAGTTTAGAATTTTAGAGAACAGATATGCAAAGTCGAATGTTGGAAACAGCTATGAAATGTGAAATGTTGGACAAATAGCGAAACACGTACAAACAAAGTACTATAGTTTTACAAAATACAGAAACAGTGACGATAAACAGCAACGTTTCGACAAAAAGGCCTTTATCAAGCAAACGATACAACAGGAGTGACGAATTTCAAAGAACACTTACACATGGACGATTACAGAAACATTCATAAAAACATTCGTGTCCGTTTGACTTCAACAAAAGATGTTCATTGTTGCCGTTCTGCAGATGTATCTAATGAAAATCTGGGAATAAAAACGAGTAACGAAATAAGTGCAACACAAAACTAGAAGTGGAAAAGAAGAGAAACAATAAACAATCAAGTGAATAAATAACTTATATATATGAAGATTACAAGGCATGAGATGAGAAAGTACTAAGAAGCATAGGAATGTAATGCGTTGTCCAAGAGGTCGCAAGGTACCATACAACGAAATAAAATGGTTCTCGCAAATCGACTACGATCATCAGAGGAACACGATCGGATGGCTGTGACCTGGACATTGCAAGCTTCTGAATGGCCAGTATCATTGAAATGAGTAGCTACAGGAGTCACAGAGCTTTGGCGTATATCGCGCGTGTTAGACGAATTGGTCACTGAATCTCTTGCCGGTCTCACCAATATAGGCCTTGTTGCACCGCTTGCAGGTGATGGCATAGATAATATTACGGGACTCGCACGTGAAGCCGTCTTCAATAACAAACGTGGCTTTTGGAAAAGACACAGTGCGCGTCTGTATTACATAAGCACACGTGTTGCAGCGCCGACGACCACACTCGATGGTGCCAAAATGACTCTGGATATTAGGCTTTGAGGAGACTGTGAACCAACATATCCTTAAGACTTTTATCCCGTCTGTACGCCACCAAAGGATAGTGTTGGAAGACTGAACGTGTCTCAGGATCAGACTGAAGAATGGAGAGATAACGGAATACGACTTTCTTCACATGGGAACTATGAGAAACGTTGATGTTTATCGTCTCTGTATTTTGTAAAACTATAGTACTTTGTTTGTATGTGTTTCGCTATTTTACCAAGTTTTACTGCAGTCTTCCCTCCTTTTTCGATAATGTTGGACAACAGATATAAAAATGTGGAATGTTGGACAAGAGATATAAAATGTGGAATGTTGGAAAACAGATATGAAATGTCGAATGTTGGAAAATAGATATGAAATGTGGAATGTTGGAAAACAGAAGAAATGTTTGAAAAGTTGAGAAAGCAGAAATGTTAAAATTTAAAATGTTTAGAACGACATATATCAAGTCCAGAATACTAATACAGAATGTTAAGTCTATAATGTGTAGAACACAGTCAAATGTTTACTGCGGAAAAATACAAAAATAATACTTGCAGAATGTAGAAAAATAATAAAAACATGGTGTCTATGATGTTGAAATAAGAGAAATTTTAAAGCCCAGCGTATTCGTAGCAAGACGACGGGTGACAAGGCCCCTGTGCGTGCGGTTCAATTCTGTGGGCTGGTAGAAAAGCCACAGGTTCTCGAGATTTACGGTGTTCGTGGGACCGAGGTACCGAGTCGAAGAGCAGAAAGCTCAAGTGCTTCAGGATCGAAAAAAAAGACAAAAAGAAGAGAATGTTAAAGAACACAGACTACATATGTCTCGTTTATAATAGTGAGACTTATCATCTTCAAATAGCTTGTCCTGAGCAGAACTTTGCCATCTTAACAGTCCTTCGGAATCTCTCTCTTTCTCTCAGTTCAGATATCCAGCCTCTGCAGCCTTCAAACTACATCCTGAATCCATATTCTACATAGTCTTCCTCTTCTTCTCTTTGCTGTGATGTCTACTTCCATGATGGTCTTCTCCATCCCTTCATGTCTCCTAATATGTTCAACATTCTTTAATTTTCTCATTCTCATTTGTAGCATCAGCCAGTTTTCTTTGATTTTGAGTTCTTTCTGGATAGATCTATTTGTTCTCTTCTCCGTCCATGATATACGGAGAACTCTTCTGTAACACATATTCAAAAGCAGGTATATGTTTTCCACTGCCTTGTTAAATGTCCATGCTTCACACCCATAAGTTGCCACTGGGAATATGCATGCTCTTAGTGTTCTGATCTTTATATTCCTATCAGTTCCATTCTCCTTTATATCGAAGGTCATCATCATCATTCATCATGTACTATGCCGGCTGAAGTAGGCTATCATGGATTCCCACATACGTGTCTTTGGTACTGTCTGTCAGTACGGATGTTGACACCCTTAAATGTCATGAAGCCAGACTGCACATAACTTTCTATCTCTGTCTTCCTCTGTCTCGTCTCATATTGATTTTACCTGTTGTCACAATGTGTTATTAGACGCAATTCTTATCTCATTTCCCTGAACAATGATGATTGCTTGTTTCTTATATTGATAATTAGGTCTCTCAATGCCTTCTTTAATTCTTTATACACATCAATTTTAGTCAATGTATAAGTTGTTTAGATATTCTTAGCAATCTTCTGAAAATCATCATCTTTGTTGGCTCCAGAGAAGTTGCTATATGTTTATTTATTGCTCATGGCTTGCATCGATATCTTAGCATTTTCCATATTTTGCACTGAAGAACTCGTTGGTATTAGCAGTTACAAAGTCTTGACATCTCTGGATTGACATTAGCACTCATACATAACAATGCAGAGATGAATAGAAACAAAGGATAGAACGAGGAATACAAAGTATTTCAGAAAGAGGATGTCTCAAAGAGGATGTCTTTGTCGTGCTGATGTACAGACTCTAGTTCCAAAAGTATACACAACTCGCATTCCATGTTGATTGATCCGACGATTTTGCCACTGATCACAGTGTGTCGAATGTCTAGTTCAGTTGGAGAAAGACAATAAAAGGTAGGTCACCTGTTAAAACTGTGCACCACGAAAACCTTTGGCAGTTTTAAATCGATAATACCATCAAAGACCACATGCACAGAATAAAGCCTGCTCAGACTGCACAGTGTGAATGTCAGACTGAAACACAGACCCCAGAGCAAACCCTGCAGTCCTATCTATCATATGTACACCAACGAAACGAAACATGGTATCGTGAAGAAAGCCTACAGGTCAAACAAGATATGGAAAACTCACGAAGAACTCCAACCGACATGTAACTTCATAGAGAAAACCTATTTCATGGTTTATCTGAGCATACGACACCGATTACAAATAAGAAGAAGAAGAATACAATGTGCTGCGTCACTACTTTTATTAGAACGATAATATCTTGGGTGCGTCTGACATAATGGGCAGGTTCATATGTAACGTAACGCAATGCGATCACGTTCTCAGATCAAAGCACGCACATCACAAACAATATGACAAAGATATGTCAATGGTTGATGAGAACAAACGAAAAATAGAAGAAGAGAATGACTTTTATATGTATATTATCAAGAATTTAACACCGATTCAGCTTGTAACTAAACTATGTTGATTTCAATATTGACTATTAGAATATACAGAAACACAACGACCAGGTTCAGTTGACTTTTTCTTATCTTTTATTGTTGGTTGTTCTATGGTTTCAGATTTCCTCATGTTTTTGTATAGTCTGATTGTTGTCACGAAACACAATATTTTATTCCCGATCAGACTCTGGAGAATTAGATGCCCTTTTGTTGTTGTTCTGTTGTTGTTGAGCGCAGAGGATAGCGTTAAACAGTTACTTATATTATTATTGTATCATTATTTTGTGTTTGTTTCTTTTCTGTCTGCGATGATATCACATGTTCAGCTTACAATTGGTCTTAGTTGGATGGAGATATTAATTGTACATACTGTATACAGTCTTCAGCTACAAGATATTGTTACACATCATAGCTGCTAATTAATGGGACTAGAATAATTCTGCCATGAAGTATTGTTAGATTTTATCACTGGACTGGTATTAGAGTAGACATTTGTGAGCGTCTGTAGCTCAAGCGGTAATGACTTCGATCACAGACCCAAGCGTACCTGGTTCAAACCCCACGGTGGGCAAGTTTGGAAGCGAATTCGTTTCCGTGGTCTTTCTTTCTTTCTTTCTCGAATCATGTATGCCTCACAGCGTCAGGTCAGGAAGAGATTTCTAAAACGGGCCTAGTATGCGCTTCGTAGATAGTCTCTTTCGTCGCCTCTGTTATCTCTGAGGTCCATCTTTTGCGTGGCCGGCCTTTTGCTTTGTACCCATTGTATCGGAGCAGCATTGCTCTTTAGGGTGCACTGTCTGATGGTAATCTGCTTACGTGACCGAACCATTTAATTTGTTGTTTCTTGATGAAGTCTAGTACTGATGTTGTACCCACTTTTTCCTGATGTCTTCATTTCTCAACCGGTCTCTTCTTGTTACACCCAGCATTCTGCGTAGACACTTCATCTCTGTTGTGACTAGTTTTCTTCTATCGTTTGTTGTCAGCGTCCAGGTTTGGCACTGGTAACATAGTGTGGGAAGAAAGATTGTGTTGAACATTGCTTTTTTGTGTTCATGGTGACGTGTTTGCATCTTAAAATTGGCGCCATTTGCCCTATCATTTGATTTGCTTTGTTGCATCTGTGTTGAATTTCATTAGTTATTCTTCCATTTGCTGAAAAATGCTCCCCAGGTATGTGAAATCTTTTACTTGATTTAGTAGGTGATTATCGATGGAGATTATCCGTTTCCGTGGTATTTTTACAAAAAGTTAAAAATATAGACTTCATCGTTCAGAAAGCAATGGCAAACTACTGAACGTATAAGTTGTGCCTAGAAAATCAACGATTCGTTTACTGTGGTTAATGGCTACGTTCTTTAGGACATGCCACGATTTTCATTTTCATGAGAGTAGAATAGTACTGCCATAAAGTATTGTTAGATTTTATCACTGGTATGAGAGTAGAATAGTACTGATATGAAATATTATAACATTTCATGAATGGTATCGAATGAGATGAGAAATAATAGAACAACTGCTGCTGACACAAATGTGTCAATAATTTCTAAAAATTGCAGCAAACAACATAAAAGAAAAAGTTGTGTTTTTTTAAAAAAAATCAAAATGAAATCAAACTAAATTCACTGCGCTCCAAGAGATAACGTGTCTTGTAACTCATCAACAAGATAGAAATATACAACTATTAGCAGTAACCTATGTGAAAATGGAGGACAGAATAGCGTAACGGACATAACTTTCGCTTTTTAAATGGAGCACAACAACAAAATTAGGCGTTTCATTCACGCAATCAACATTCCAAAAATGAAGAAAGTAAATGTTTCGCCTATCTCCTGCATGCTTGGGTTAATAAATTTGAACTTTCCGGCATTTTAACCGCTACGGGCTGCAATGGCTACCAAATATTTTCCACGTTATTTTAACAAAACGGATAAATATAAATGTATATATTTTCTTTATATTTTATGTTAGATAACACAACCTCAATTGTTTATCGGTTATTGGTTACTGAACCGACGTCCTAGCACTCTGGGCAGACACATAGGTGTTCAGTCCCTCCCAACAGATGTCGAAAGGTATGCACACTGATGGCTCAGGTGGCTCCATGGTTAGACACACTCCTAACCTCCTCACACTGCCCTGGAAGCATCCAGTTCTTCTTGTAAATCGTGAATTGCAAACTCCTTAAATCACTGGATAGATTCAACATAAATTATAATGTCCTCATCTAACATGAGGCCGCCAAGAGACCAAAGAAGATCCCATTTTCTATCCTCAACTCATGACGATCAATACATTTAATGCAAGCCTTCCGCTCCCCCTCAAAAATTTGCATTCCCAGGACATGAGATCCAAGTAAGCATATATTATAAATTCCCTAAGGAAGAGAGGACGTGTACATGATTCAAATAAGAGTGGTGAATCTGCAACACTAACCAGACTTCAAAAATTCCAAGTCTAGTGTGGTGTGGCTAGACAAGAACACTATGCTAGCAGCCAAAGAAGACTAGTAAAACAATAAGGAACCGGGGTCGTTAGCCGACACACGCTGAGAGACATACTGAGTGATAGATCGGAACACTTATGGACTAATTGGTTCGATGTGCAGTGATGATGATCCGACGACTAAACTAAACTAAACATTTGGAGGATGGAAACCTCGATACTAAACACTTCATTACTACGAATGTTCATTACTTCAAACAAAAACACACACCACACATTATTTGATCAGGACAGTATGTTCCAACTTAGAACACATGAAAAATATATATATATAGACTAGCTACAAAAACACACACCACACATTATTTGATCGGACAGTATGTTCAACTTAGAACACATGAGATGTAAATAGACTTGTTACGATCAATAGTGTGTCTCTCGTACACGTGATGTGATGTTTGTAAACATTAGTTACATCAATGTTTGATTGGTTTCTCAGTTATACTTTTGTTGTTTTCAGGTGAACACTCAATCATGGAACTCTTCTGCTGGATAGACAATCTGTGGTTAACATCGTATAGTACAGATCTACAATCTGTTTCGGGAATAAGACAACAGGACCTTGCATAAACCTAATGTCAAATTTACATCAATTAGAAATTTGAAAAGTTTTATTATAATTATGATGAATAATGAATTTTTAATGAATCATAAATTTATAAATATTTATAATTTATAAATACTTTTATTAAGTTTACAAATGTTTTTATTTATATTTTTCTCTATTTATTTATCTGATATATTTTGTTGCCACTTTGAAAATGAACAAATCTTTTTTTCACCTTCTGTGAGTAATGCTTTGATACACTCCAGTTATAAGAGATCTTATTGGGAAACTTCTCGGTAACACTTTAGCCAAACAGCTTGTTGTTGTATTCCAAGAAATTGAAGTAAACAAGCTTCTATATTTAACTCAGACTCTACTAAACGCTTGATAAGAGATACAGAGAATGTCTGTAATAAATATTACTATTAAAAAAAATAACAAGTGTTCAAACTTTTATTTATACATTTATTCATCATCATCATCAAGTGGCTTGTCCCTTTCGGAACCTGGAATAGTCCTGAAAATCTCTCTGTTCTGTGCAAGTTGACCGGCGTCAGCACCAGTCATTCTCAGATCGTCAATGACATCTTGCACCCATCGTCTTCTAGGTTTTCCTCTCATTCTTCTTCCTCATAATTTAGATTCCCAAAGTAAAGGATCAGTGTTGTCTGTAATCCAACCGTGTATCGTGTGCAAAGGATCAGTGTTGTCTGTAATCCAACCTTGTATCGTGTGCAAAGGATCAGTGTTGTCTGTAATCCAACGGACCGTGTACGTGTGAAAAGGATCAGTGTTGTCTGTAATGCAACCGTGTACCGTGTGCACAACACAAATGGTTGGCTCATGCCAGCTTTGAACTAGGGACATTCCACGGAAAGTTATCGATATAACAGCGTGTTATCAGCTTCGCTTGCCCGTCTGCCCAGCGTGTTCGTAGCACGTTGGACTACGGGTGACTATCCCTCTGTGTGTGCTGGTTCAATTCCTCGGGATGACAGAAAAAGCCACAGATTCCCCAGATTTACGGTGTTCGTGGCACGGAACCGAAGGGTTACGATGTCCATGGCACCGAGGCGAAGAGCTGAAAAGTTCAAGTGCTTCTGGATCGGAAAACAAATCAGCTTCTCTAAAGGTGATCACTGTATCAGATAATTAAGTTTAGACTTTCGAGTCCAGGTTGATTGTTACTGTTTCTCATGGGGTATAAATGCGTAGCATGATTTCAAATCGCAGACGAGTGTTTGACTTAATGTTCCAAAGGGTACAATGCTGCAAGTTTGATAACCTTCTACTCCTGAGAAGATGTCATTTGACACATCAAAGATTATGTCTATTCTTGTTTCGTTTACCATATAAATCTGTCACCGAGGCGCTACGTGGAGGTGATACAGTGTCTTGATCAGCATGTTACCTGACCAAGCCTCCAAGTGCTAAGAACGAGTCATCTCTACTCACCACCAAAAAAATAGGTTGTTGTATAAGGAGAGAAATTCACATTCAGGGATGAACAAAGAACATTTTTGCAAGATATCTCACTGTAGCAAGAGAAAGAAAATGGTTCAAATCTGTATATTCAATTTTCAAAATGGAGATGGGAATTTAATTGATTACTAGATTGATTCATTGATTGATAGAAACAACATCATTGCACTTCGGTAAATAGCCGTGTGTGCTCCAGTCTCTTTCTTAAACATTCAGATCTCAGCACAGTTCACGAGCTCCGAAGAAAAAACCAGGATCAACAGTGTAATTTTGAAGATGTTGGAAATTTTGCTGGAATTTTGCTTTAACCGTTTCAATAAATTTTTCACGGATATCGGTTGTGCAGCATTATCTTACCGATTGAATATCAATCAATCAATTTATCAATCAATCTTACTGACTTTCAACTTGCAAGGGTTCTTTCAGGTGCTCAACTTGACTACACGACTTTTGTTTCATTGTATGTCTCCGATAGGACTAGAAACGTTATCTCCCTACATTGAGATCAGGAATATGTAGATAAATATTCTATCGCTCAGCGCGTAACGAGTACATTTGAAACGAGAGGAGAGTTACTATCATACCACAGACCCCCGCCCTTAACTGAGATAAATATCAAATGTATGAGGCGTAATATAGAGCAAGTTGCACTTCATTATTTAACATTTCTTTATTAATAGCCATAACACACGATAATGCTGATCATAATCAATATATATTAACTAGGTCACATTACTTTCTATTGTAAGGATAGGTCATGTCTCTACGCATCATGCCAACATGACATACTGTTATCAAGTTAGCTTCGCACGTTGAATCATCATTCTATACTTCCAGGCTTGAAAATATTGACTCACATTTCCCCTGACATGTCACGTGTTCTGGTAACATTTAAAACGCCTGGTTCCTAAATAATGTGCCAGAGAACAGACATGGTAATGTGGATTAAGTGCAATTGATCGTTCAATATTTAGATAATATGGACCTTCTTAGTTAGTTAGTTAGTTTGTTTGTTCCTTTCGTGCCAAAGGCGGCACATAGGTCAGAGGTTTTATATCTCTATGTGATGCGGTTTGTTGCTAGCAGTTGAAGATCTTGTATGGTTTTACATCCCAATAGTTTACTTTCTTGTAGGATTGTTCTTTGAAGAGTGGTCTTAGGTCTTCCACGTTTTCTTTTCCCAACTGGTGACCACATAAGGACTTGTCGATTTAGTCTCTTTTCGTCTGATCTAAGAACATGACCTAAATATTTCCACCTTCGCTTCCTTATAATATTTGATACGGGTTGTTGGTATGTTCTATCTCTCACTGTGTTGTTTGAAACGAAATCACTCCATTTTAATTTTAATAATTTTCGGACCATTTATTCTCAAAGCTGTCCAGTTTCTTATCAATTTTCTTTGTTGATTTCCAATTTTCACAACCGTAGGTCAGTACAGAAATCACACATGACCTAAACAATTTAACTTTTGTGCGTGGGCCTTCTAGAACAAGAAATTTTTCAAAGAAAAATAAACAGTATTTCTATCTCTTTGTATGAAACCTTTAAGTTGTTATCTAGCTATAATAATAAAATGGAGTGGGCGTCTTGGCTTAGAGAGTGGCTCAATCACAACCCAAGTACCTGTTCAAACCCACGGCAAGTTGGAGGTAAATTTGGTGCCGTGAAGTTTTACAAGAGGTATAAATAGAAATACTGTACTGAACTAAAGAACTAAATGTTAAAGACAATTGGCTCATAAACAACATACTACACAGAAAAATTGGATACTTTGGTCACATCAAGCGTCATGATGGCTTGGAGAGAACAATATTAGAGGGCAGGGTCCCAGGACGCAGAGGCAGACCAAGAAGAAGATGGCTACAAGATATTTAAAAAAACCATGAATATGACCATCGACATCTTCTTCTTCTTTGCGTTCGTTCTTTACAACCAATTGTAATCACTCTTTGTGATATGTTTGATCTTTGCCAAGAACATGTATACATTGCACATTGGTTTGGTAGGCCCCTAAACGCATAGACTTCTACACGCTTAGGACATGTGCATTCGATTTCAGCCAAACCTCCTTAGTCGCCTCGTACGACATGCGTGGCAGGTAACAGTGGTTCTATTCTTTACACTACAAATTTGGGCCCCGGTAACCACTCGGGCGAGACCATCGACACAGTGTGTGAACTGCCTAGAGACAGAGTGAATTTCAGATGCGCTGCAAAGAGAGCAACGTCCTATATAGGAGACGCACTTTGATGATGATGAAAAATAGGCATCACCATTCAATGGCAAACTGCTGAATGTATAAGTGGTGCCTAGAAAATCAACAACTCATTTACTGTGGTTGTTGACGACGTCCTGTTAACTGTCGCGATTGTCCTTCATTTTAATAGTAAAACAAATATATTTGAGTAAATATTATATTGAATGATACCTACTCATGTGGTATATACTCTAAACAATGTCAATACAAGCTATGTAAGATTACAATTATTGAATCATTAAACAGTCTGAGAGTCGCAATAGTGTAGTTATTAGTCAACTCGCTTCTTAGGATAGTGGTCCGGGATCAATCCCACACTGGGGGTGGAATCTTTTACGATCGTAACGGTACTCAGGTCGACCCAGCCTCAATTTGGTGTCAGGAAAAGCACTGTGAAGTAAAGGCTGCCGAATGGTGTTCACCACATCACCCATCGTGTGACGACGGTCATTAAGAACATACAGACCTAACACTGTATTACCCTATAAACCACATGGTATAAAACTGATTCAATTACTTTACTTTTACTTTTATAAAACAGTTGTGTTCAGAAGTTTATGGTAAGGAAAGACTTAACAAAAATCAAAGTCCTTACAAGTATTGGCAGCAAACAGCAGCAAACACATTATGACAATTAAATAATAAATTTCCATTAGAACAAAGAAGGATTTAAAATTAATTATGTTACAAAATGAAATCATAGAGAAAGTTCAAGATTTTGTATTCTGAAAGTACAATATCACAGGACGGTCATTCGAAAAAAGGAAATTGTTGGATCAAAATCAAGAAATCAAGTCACACTTTCGCCAAGTTAAACGCAATCTGAACAGTTAATTATTCGTTCTTAAATCAAAATTGACAATATATAGAAGTGTTCTGCGAGTGTTATTGTGCAGTAATGCATTCATATATATTCTTCTCGTAACATTATACTTTACACAGGGCTAGTAAGTAATTTCTCCGTACCGCTTTATAATTGGCAACTCTCTCAACCATTTTTATGGAATATCGTCCAATATTTCTCTACTATCTCAGTAAAGTTGGTTTGTGAGTAAGTTTATGAATCTCTTTGTAAACAAGGATGGTTACTATAATGACTAAATTTGACAGCATACATAACTTAGCCAGTCTTTCTCCGTTATTATTCAGTGAGTTATTCCTTGTTTTCATATAACTCACTATCTACCCCTACATCATCACTACCAACCATGATATTAAAGTCTCCCATTACTAATAACAGGTCAGTGTACAGTAAAAATGAGTGCTGGACAATGACAATCAACATCATATACAAGTTGGAAACATTCCAAAAGAAATGTTTATTAGAAGAATTCAACAAATATTCTGGAAAAAACATACTATTGCAAATGAAGAACATTGAAAGCAAGCATACTTTACATCATAGGGGGCCAGTATTAAAAGAGGAAGAGGGAGATAAATTAATCATGTTTGCCTGATGTCAGTAGAGACATTAGCTTGGACAGCTCTCCGATGGACATCTGATGAGAATAGAAGCATTTGACATATGTAGAAAACACATATGCTTGATTTTATGCTTTTTAATAGCCAACTCTCTTTAATATCAAGCTGTTGCAGAACAGAAGCATGTGTGCCCCAACGCTACAGTGAACTAGGACGGCAGAATACTATGTTCATGACAGGGTCACCCAGGGCGGACAGGTCACTGAGGGTGGTGTGTGACTATAAATGGCTTCTTGGTCCTTCTGGTTTGATGTTTGGCTTCGTACTAACAATGGTATCCTGTAAAAATCGTTACCTTATACAATCAGCAACAAAGAGACTACCTGTTCACGGACATAAAGAACTACCCGAATAATTAACACATATGATTGCAAGTGGTGAAGCAATAAAGAAGCTACTCACAAGTGGACGGAAGTCCTGAATACCAAAACTAAAAACGTGGAAAACACAACACGATCGGGAGGAGAAGAGTAGAACATGAACTTAAATAATTAATCAAAGATGTAACACACTACAGAAGACTGCCATGAATAAAGAAGAATGGTATGCTGTCATTTGTTGCTGCCCTAAGCGCCAGGAGCGTCACAGACTAACCAAAAAGTGCAAAATAAGCTATATTCATAACTACGAATGATATTTGCTTCTTCTTCTTCTTCGAGCGCTCCATATCGACACTTGTATGTGATCTGAGCTTAAAGCGATTGGAAGTTCTCCCAGTTATGCGCCTACAAGTAGGCTAGCACATCCGATTTCTGCGATGCTTTGTATTTGCTAGGGTCGCTTCCCTAGGTCCTACATCAAACGTCTTTTACGACATGTCTTATAGGTCACAGTGGTACTATTCTTTGCTTCCCTTTCGGACTCTGGCACCACACAGGCGACTAATGATATAAGACGTAGAACTAAAGCTAGAAGAGATAGTAACAAACTTGATCTAGACATGATATAAGACATAGAATTAAAGATAGAAGAGATAGTAACAAACTTGATCTAGACATGATATAAGACGTAGAACTAAAGCTAGAAGAGATAGTAACAAACTTGATCTAGACATGATATAAGACGTAGAACTAAAGCTAGAAGAGATAGTAACAAACTTGATCTAGATATGATATAAGACATAGAATTAAAGCTAGAAGAGAGATAGTAACAAACTTGATCTAGACATGATATAAGACGTAGAATTAAAGCTAGAAGAGATAGTAACAAACTTGATCTAGACATGATTTACGACGTAGAACTAAAGCTAGAAGAGAGATAGTAACAAACTTGATCTAGACATGATATAAGACGTAGAACTAAAGCTAGAAGAGATAGTAACAAACTTGATCTACTAGACATGATATAAGACATAGAACTAAAGCTAGAAGAGATAGTAACAAACTTGATCTAGACATGATATAAAACGTAGAACTAAAGCTAGAAGAGATAGTAACAAACTTGATCTAGATATGATATAAGACGAAGAACTAAAGCTAGAAGAGATAGTAACAAACTTGATCTAGATATGATATAAGACGTAGAACTAAAGCTAGAAGAGATAGTAACAAACTTGATCTAGACATGATATAAGACGTAGAACTAAAGCTAGAAGAGATAGTAACAAACTTGATCTAGACATGATATAAGACATAGAATTAAAGATAGAAGAGATAGTAACAAACTTGATCTAGACATGATATAAGACGTAGAACTAAAGCTAGAAGAGATAGTAACAAACTTGATCTAGACATGATATAAGACATAGAATTAAAGATAGAAGAGATAGTAACAAACTTGATCTAGACATGATATAAGACATAGAATTAAAGATAGAAGAGATAGTAACAAACTTGATCTAGACATGATATAAGACGTAGAACTAAAGCTAGAAGAGATAGTAACAAACTTGATCTAGACATGATATAAGACATAGAATTAAAGATAGAAGAGATAGTAACAAACTTGATCTAGATATGATATAAGACGTAGAACTAAAGCTAGAAGAGATAGTAACAAACTTGATCTAGACATGATATAAGACGTAGAACTAAAGCTAGAAGAGATAGTAACAAACTTGATCTAGATATGATATAAGACATAGAATTAAAGCTAGAAGAGAGATAGTAACAAACTTGATCTAGACATGATATAAGACGTAGAATTAAAGCTAGAAGAGATAGTAACAAACTTGATCTAGACATGATTTACGACGTAGAACTAAAGCTAGAAGAGAGATAGTAACAAACTTGATCTAGACATGATATAAGACGTAGAACTAAAGCTAGAAGAGATAGTAACAAACTTGATCTACTAGACATGATATAAGACATAGAACTAAAGCTAGAAGAGATAGTAACAAACTTGATCTAGACATGATATAAAACGTAGAACTAAAGCTAGAAGAGATAGTAACAAACTTGATCTAGATATGATATAAGACGAAGAACTAAAGCTAGAAGAGATAGTAACAAACTTGATCTAGATATGATATAAGACGTAGAACTAAAGCTAGAAGAGATAGTAACAAACTTGATCTAGACAGAAGTATGAGGTAAAAGTTAAAGTTAATTGCATATCCTTTACATGACTTTGCGAATCAACCCCAGCTTTGTAACGATGTTTGTGATTTTTCTAGGCATTATTACGTTCAGTTTTATTTTCAGTGCCATTGCTTTCTGAACGGGTGATGCCATCGTCCTTTTGTTAAAGTCCACGCGAAACAATTTGCAACCAAACTGCCCGCAGCGTGATTCGAACTCGAGCATCGAGGTTAATAGACCGAGTCACTAACCCCTAGTCCACAGACGCCACATGAGGTAAACCTAATCATAAATCTTGACTTTATTCAGAACTTATTGGTCATTGAAACATTAACACATGTTCTCTGAGCAGCTTGCACCAGCCGAATTCTCTTCTCTCTCTATCTCTCTCTTTCTCTTTCTCTCTCTCTCTTATATACTGTTGCGATAGGTTTTAGACATAATCGAACACACACGTACAATTCACGTATACTGATGCATAATATTTCTCTCTTATAATACCACCGTCTCTCCATCGATCCATTAGTCTGTGTGAAGTCAGTTACAATATGTTTGCATGTTGACGACTACTTTTACCTATATTAAATGTATCATCCTAGTTTCCATCAGTCTAATTTTCAATTGATCATTATTTCTCTACCAGCCTAATTTTCAATTGACCAACTATTTTCAAATAGAGATATTTCTAGACACCAAGAAACACAATTTGTTGAAAGCTTTAAAAGGCTAACAAGACTTTTCAACAATAATATATTTAATAAACAAATCATATAAACACTATTAGGGGGGTCTCTATGGCGTAGTGGTTAAGATATGTTTTTGTCGCTCTGTAAGTTGTGGATTCGAATCAGGACTGTCACTTGTGCAGTTTTTTCATGAGATCCCTTGGATTATTAGTGGAGATACGGAATCGTGTTTTGTGCAACACTCTCGACATTTCTGGACTAAGCATATGTAGATTCCGGGAGCATAGACGTCAATCCTTCGCCCTTAGCCCGTTAGACAAACACAAATGGTTTTAAAAAATAATTGTCCTTTACGTCCAAACGGTTCAAAGACGAAATATTCACTTTCTTGCACCGAGCAGCCCGGTCCCTCTCCGCAGAAATCGCAAGCCACCTGTCAAGAGTGATGACAACTGCAAACAATATAAGCACAAACTCAGTAGCTTCGGCAATAGTTCTATGAATCTCTGTAAAAATTCACTTATGAATAAATGCATTTTGAACAGAATAACGCGGTCCGGATTCGATCCTACGAACTCATGGCAACAGCTTAACCGTCCAGACGCAGAGACCACTATCCTTTACGTAAACATCACAAAGAAAATAAGACAGGTAGATACTTCAAGTCTAACTAAAATATGTGACAACGTGGCTAAAGATGTGTCATAATTCGAAATACAAATATTTTCAAATAAATAAATACATGTATATGTATAGTATCCTTTGAAAAGACAGTATCAAGAAGTATCATGAATGTAGTTAGTTTAAGACAGTATCAAGAAGTATCATGAATGTAGTTAGTTTGTTATCAACAGTATCAAGAAGTATCATGAATGTAGTTAGTTTGTTATCAACAGTATCAAGAAGTATCATGAATGTAGTTAGTTTGTTATCAACAGTATCAAGAAGTATCATGAATGTAGTTAGTTTGTTATCAACAGTATCAAGAAGTATCATGAATGTAGTTAGTTTGTTATCAACAGTATCAAGAAGTATCATGAATGTAGTTAGTTTGTTATCAACAGTATCAAGAAGTATCATGAATGTAGTTAGTTTGTTATCAACAGTATCAAGAAGTATCATGAATGTAGTTAGTTTGTTATCAACAGTATCAAGAAGTATCATGAATGTAGTTAGTTTGTTATCAACAGTATCAAGAAGTATCATGAATGTAGTTAGATTGTTATCAACAGAGTAAAACCGAAATAATGAATATGGGGAGAAAACATAACAAGCTAAACATCCATGTCAATGGCACTACAATCAATTAAGTGCTAGAATTCAAATACTTAGGAAGCACATTCACAGAAGATGGAAGACTAAATAGAGAGATAGAGGCTAGAGTGCAAAAAGCAAATGTTGTAACCTACCAGGTAGCCCCATTGTTAAGACACCCACAAATCTTACTGACAGCTAAACAACAGATGATCAACAACATTTTTATACCTACTTTGTGTTACCAGAGCCAACCATGAGAATGAGCAAAGCGCAGTCACACAAAAATAATAATAACTACATGTGAATTGTGATGAAATCGAAAAAGTTACCAACAACACCAGAAAAAAAAACAAAAGTCACCAACATCAGCATAAGAAAGAAAGTTGGCACAGAACCTTGCTTGAATTACATTGAGAAACAAAGAATGAAGTAGTTCGGCCACTTAATAAGGATGCATCCAAACTTCACAGTATACAGAGTCTTCTACAACAGACAATTAGGAAAGAACGCGAGAGGAAGACCACCAAAAAGATGGTTAGATTGCATAGCAGAATCCTGTCAAAGGGCAAAAATAACAATCAACCAAGCCACCAGAACAGCGCAAGACAAAACAGAAAACCACGACACTGGGCAACAACCAGCAGGGAAGATAAACGCGAAGAAGATCAACAGAGTACCATAGAGAGATATAAACAAAACTGATTGTCGAGAGTAAATTGTCTGTGATCGTCTGAGGAATACGATTTGATGTCGGTGATTTGAATGCTACGATGATCTGAGAATGTCAGTGATATTGAAGTGAATTGTTATAGTGGAAAGGAGGATGATCACTGAGCAATGGCTTATATTGTGAGCGGTTACATGGGGTTACTGAGCAGTGGCGTATAGTGTGATGGTTAAGGGGGGCACTGAACATTGGCATATAGCGTGTAGATCTTGACAGTTTTGCTAATCATCATCATTTTTTTTTTTTTTTTCCGATCCAGAAGCACTTGAGCTTTTCAGCTCGGCTCGGTGCCATGGACATCGTAACCCTTCGGTTCCGTGCCACGAACACCGTAAATCTGGGAAATCTGTGGTTTTTTTCTGTCATCCCGCGGAATTGAACCCGCACACACATAGTCACCCGTAGTCCAACGCGCTACGAACACGCTGGGCAGACGGGCAATCATCATCATTATATGCCATGATCGCTGGTGTATGCGTTCATGGATCTCCACATACGTTTGTGATTGGTGATGACTGGCAAACTGGATGTTGAAACTCTTACGTGTCATGAAGCCAGACTGCCCAGAATATCTTTCTTTGTCTTCTCATGCCTCGTCTCATCTTGATTTTTACTGATATTAAAGCTTGTCTTGGTGTGTTCTAAACCTTCCTTTTTGAACATATGCACAAACAATGATGACTGGCTCTTTTTTAAAATGATACGTTTTCTCTGTACCTTGAACTCTTTAAGTATATCAATATTAGTTATAATATTAGTCTATAGAATGTTATTTACCCGGTATGTACTATTTGTAATTGCTACACACACTGCCTTGTGGAGAGGGGCTCGGGAAAGCCAAAGGCTAGGGGAGTAAACCCTGATCAAAATCCCCTGCCTTGTGGGTCAGAACGGTAATGCAGAGGGCTAGAGGAGTAAACCTTGACCAAAAATCCGGAGGGAGGGACCTAAGGCAGTTGATGGTTAAGTGTGTTTTCCCTTTGCCATCTTCTGCATCTCCTGCAAACCTGCTGGATTCCAAACGTATAGACTTTGTCTTTCCTTTGGAAAACATAGGTAGAGAGGGGTTTGTGCAAAATGGGCAAGGCACATTCTCCATATCAGCTGCCCAGGCTAGGCACAAAGAGAGACGACACTTCATCTTTTCTTTCGGCTCGAGCACAACACGGAAAGCAACAGTTACAGAGACACAAGACAAATAAACCTCTTAGATTTGGCACATGGAACGTAAGGACCATGTGTCCCGGACTTGTCAACCTAGACCCGACGAAAACAAAAGACATCAGGAAAACAGCTGTCATAGACAGAGAATTTGGGAGAGACTGTAGGTAGACATAGCCGCGCTACAGGAAACAAGGCTTCCAGACTGTGGCTCAGTAAAAGAAAAGAATTACACATTCTTCTGGCAGGGCCTAATCACCAATCAACCTAGACTGTATGGAGTCGGCTTTGCCGTGCACAATAGACTTGTGAAAGCTATTCATACACCAGTAGCTGCATCAGAACGAGTAATATCACTACGACTCAATGTAAAAGTGGACTCCTAAACATCATATGTGTCTACGCACCAACCCTAGCAGCGTCTGCAGAAGATAACGACAAGTTTTATGACTCATTACAGAATGTCGTTAATTCATTTCCAGTAGATGAGCAACTGTTTATATTGGGCGTCTTAAATGCACGCATAGGATCTGATCACCAGTCATGGCCAGTATGCTTGGGTCATCATGGCATTGGAAATATCAACGATAATGGTCAAAGACTGCTTGAATTCTGCTCCCAAAACAACATATGTGTGACAAATACATTTTTTCTGTCAAACACAGACACAGGGTGTCATGGTGCCACCCAAGATCAGGTCACTGGCACCAGCTTGATTTTGTACTCACACGCAGACAACACTTCAACACAGTGAAAATCACACGTACTTTCCACAGCGCGGACTGTGATACAGATCATGCACTAGTTATCAGCAAAGTCAAAATACTTCCAATGAAAACCTATTCAACAAGAAGACCACCCAAACCCAAAGTCAGCGTCACCAAAATGGGGATGACAGAGAATAGGTAGACTTTCAGAAAGGCGTTTACTGCTCTGTGTGAGAATGAAATGGGAGAATGTAGCTGTAGACGAAAAGTTGAACATTCTAAAATCTAACATATATGACTGTGCCATTGACTCATTTGGCACCAAGAAATTCTCCAACAAAGACTGGGTAGAACAAAATGAAACAACCCTAAGCCCTCTACTTGAGGAAAAGAAAAGAGCTCTAATAAATTACAAAAATAAACCCTCGCAAAGTTCAAAGGACCATCTTCAGCACACAAAATCAGTATTGCAACGAGAGTCAAGGAGGTGTGCAAATGAATACTGGTCAAATCTATGTTCTGCGATACAAAATGCTGCAGATATGGGCAACACCAAGGCAATGTACGAAAATATCAGAGTAGCTCTGGGACCAAACATAACAAAAATTGCACCACTAAGATCAGAAACAGTTGAGCCAATAACAGATATGACCAAACAGCTCGAAAGATGGGTGGAACACTATTCCAATCTTTACTCTGTGGAGAAACCAGCACACCCAGTCCTCGATCAGATCATACCGAAACATCATGACCAAACCGAGCTGGATACCGAACCCACGGAGCAGGAACTTTCCGAAGCAATCAACAAACTTTCAAATGGCAAGGCATCAGGACTAGACAACATTCCTGCAGAAGTCCTCAAATACAATAGGGATGTCCTGCTGCCCCACCTCTACAATCTCCTTATTCAGTGCTGGAGAGAGGGAACACTTCCTCAGGACATGAGGGATGCAAAGATAGTGACACTCTATAAAACAAAGGGGATAAGGGGGATTGTAACAACTACAGAGTCATCTCCCTTCTAAGCGTAACAGGCAAAGCTTTTGCACTAGTCCTTTCAAAACGACTACAGAAACTGGCGGAGCGTGTTCTTCCAGAGTCACAATGTGGATTCAGAGCTAGACGGTCAACAACTGACATGATATTTACCTTTCGACAGCTACAAGAGAAGTGCAGAGAGCAGAGCAAGCTCTATGTATTGCTCGTGGATCTGACTAAGGCATTTGACACAGTCAGCAGGCCAAGTCTTTATAAAATATTGAAGTATATTGGTTGTCCCCAAAGTTGCTCCAATTGATTGTTTCCTTCCATGAGGGCATGAAAGCCAGCATACAGTTCGATGGCAGCACATCTGATAGTTTTGAGGTTAAGAGTGGAGTCACAGGGCTGTGCCTGCCCCACTCTCTTTGGTATCTTCTTCGCAGTCCTTTGAACCACGCCTTAGGGGACGCTGATGGTGATGTTTTCATCCGCACTAGATCTGATGGTTCACTGTTTAACTTGGCTCGCTTAAGAGCCAAGACAAAAACGACGGAAATACTTCAAGGACCTCTTTTCGCTGACGATTCTGCCTTAGTCGCCCACAGTGAGACTACACTGCAATGTATAATTAATAATTTGTCAAAGGCATGCGACCTCTTTTTTCTGACAATAAGTGTCTCCAAAACAGTTGTATTATGTCAGGAGGTAAGACATCAAATATCACTTTAAATGGTAACCATCTAACACCAGTGCAAAAATTATGCTATCTTGGGTCCACGGTCACTGCCAGCCTTTCTCTTGATGAAGAAATCAACGCTCGTATAGGAGTGCGGCTACTACATTCGGCATACTATCAAAGCGAGCGTGGGACAAAAAAATTTGACATTGCAGACGAAAACTCAAATATATCGAGCCTGTGTAATTAGTTCTTACTATATGGCTCAGAAACATGGACAGCCTACTCAAGACACGAGAGGAGACTTAACATCTTTCACCTTCGATGTCTCCGCAAGATTATGAACATCAGGTGGTACGACAAGATAACCAACTCTGAAGTACTACAACTATGCAAATCTGCCTTCCATCATGGGCATGCTCAGCAGTAGACGACTAAGATGGTTGGGACATGTGAGAAGAATGGAAACTTATCGCATACCAAAACAAATGTTGTTCTGTGAACTTTCGGAGGAAGAGGCACCAGGGCAGACCACTGCTCAGATATAAAGATGTCTGCAAAACCTCAATGAAAAACTTTTCTATAGATCCCAGCACATGGGAGGGACTAGCTGATGACAGAGTTGTGTGGAAAGCCAAATTACGGAAGGGCGCAGAGTCTTTTGAGAAGATACTTATGTACGAGCTGAACGACAAGAGAGAAAAGCGAAACTCAGAAGTTGTCACAGTAAAACACTTGCCTACTGACCGTCTGTAAAGATGAAAAGGGCCATATATAGAATTTGAAGCATTATTTTGTAAAAACCCCATCTCTGTGGGCTCTTACATTTTTCTATCTGTTTATATTTTGGGTCTATATATAGTTTTGTCTATATGTTATATTGGGCATACCCGATAAGGAATAAATAATATAACAAAGCTGACATTAAAGATCAAGGTTGAATAAAAAAAAACGGCCGGTGAATATTGAAACTAACGTTACCAGGTAGAGGTGAGAAATATGGGCTCAATTCATTGAAGAGATATAGTCAGAATAGAGAAATTGAGAAATTACTTGAGGGCCTATTTAATCTATAATGATATGAGATGAATATATATATATATATATATATATATATATATATATATATATATATATATATGTCATATTAAAATGTCCACCATGTCAGGTGGCATTCAGGACATGGTCATTCAGTATTGCTGTTTCACTGTTTATTGGTGTCGTTTCCTTTAAAACCGTTTTTAACACTCTAAAACCATTTACATCTCTAAACAGTATTTTACAACATCTTGGATAGTATATACTACATATCTGGACCTAGTCGCATGTACAACATCTTGGTAGTATATACTACATATCCGGACCGAGTCGCATGTACAACATCTTGGGTAGTATATACTACATATCCGGACCGAGTCGCATGTACAACATCTTGGGTAGTATATACTACATATCCGGACCGAGTCACATGTACAACATCTTGGTAGTATATACTACATATCCAGACCGAGTCGCATGTACAACATCTTGGGTAGTATATACTACATATCCGGACCGAGTCACATGTACAACATCTTGGTAGTATATACTACATATCCAGACCGAGTCGCATGTACAACATCTTGGGTAGTATATACAATATATCCGACCCAGTCGCATGTACAACATCTTGGGTAATATATACTACATATCCGGACCGAGTCACATGTACAACATCTTGGGTAGTATATACTACATATCCAGACCGAGTCACATGTACAACATCTTGGGTAATATATACTACATATCCGGACCGAGTCGCATGTACAACATCTTGGTAGTATATACTACATATCCGGACCGAGTCACATGTACAACATCTTGGGTAGTATATACTACATTTCCGGACCGAGTCACATGTACAACATCTTGGTAGTATATACTACATATCCGGACCGAGTCGCATGTACAACACCTTGGGTAGTATATACTACATATCCGGACCGAGTCACATGTACAACATCTTGGGTAGTATATACTACATATCCAGACCGAGTCGCATGTACAACAGCGTGGGTAGTATATACTACATATCCGGACCGAGTCACATGTACAACATCTTGGGTAGTATATACTACATATCCGGACCGAGTCGCATGTACAACAGCGTGGATAGTATATACTACATATCCGGACCGAGTCGGATGTGTACACCATCTTAGGTAGTATATACTACATATCCGAACTGAATCGCATGTACAACAGCGTGGATAGTATATACTACATATCCGGACCGAGTCACATGTACAATATTTCCATGAGAGTACTAGAATTGTTGCTGAAGCTACGGAGTACAACTTTGTGCAACACTCTCGGTAGATGGCGTATTATTTCTGCTGACAGGGCGAGAGCCATATGAGAAAATCTGGTACAATGAAGTCAATCTTTCGCCTATAGATCATATCTATACTACCCTCCTATGATTCTTGCTACCATAAGTACTCCTCTACAATATCTACATAATCAAACACATATTTATTTTCTTTTTGTTTAGTGTTTTTCTATTTCTGTTGCTCTTCATTACTGTTTGTGTAATTGAGGTTTCCAACCTCTAGAGGCTTGCGTGTATCTACTGTAGTGGACATAACGTGCGCTCGTGACAATGAGAGATCGGACAAGCTTTCATCAGAAGAATCGATCGTTGGGGAGTTTAAGATGGATGAATGGGCGTCCTTTTGTTTTTCTGCGATCCCCTGGTGGGTGAAGACACTAAAATTGATATTGAATCTATTTAGTGAATTAAGAAATTCGAAATTACTCGTTGCTCAACAGAACTGGATGTCAAAGGGGCAGAGTGATAAGCGTATTTAATCAGTGATCCACGGGAACAATCAGTATTATTATACTTCGATGTCTGTTGGGGAGAATGGACATCAATGTGTCCACCTAGCTTGCGTTGAGCCCCGTTCAGTAACCAATAACCAATAACACATACTATATAAGTAACAAATTTTCAACCAAATGTTTCATTCATTTTATCACACTGATAGTGTGGGATATCTATGGCAAAATAGATAAGACTTTTGCATGTCGATCTGAAGGTTATGGGTTTAAATAATGTTGTATAGTACAACAGCTTGGATAGTTTATACCACATATCCGAACCGAGTCACATGTGCAATTTTTTCGTGAGATCACTCGGACTGTTTTCTGGAGCTACAGAGTCTGTTTGTTTTGTGTTCAATAAATAGACAGTGTACAAGTATTAGAAACTTTCGAAACAAACAAATTAGCAAACACATGATTCGAATTGTGTTACACTCTCGGCAGATGGCGCGTGTCTCTTTCCGACAGGAACGGAGCCATGTGTGAAACCTGTTGCAGTGAAACCAATCCTTCAACTTTAGATATTGACAGTGTCTGATATACAATAATTTGTTACATATTCAAACTAAAGACCTACAGTCAAAACATCACTGTAACCTGCTTTTTATGCTTTGTAAAACTATATATCATTTCTTATCTTAATATTTAGACATTGGTACATATATATTTATATTTATATCACGAATTTTCAATTCCAATGTTGACCCAATCTTAACTTATGCCAGTCAGAGTTGGAAAATGAATACAAATATAGAAAGTTGAATGTATTTGAAAATACGGTTCTGCAAAAAATAATAATGAACATACAATTGGAATTAATCAGAAAAAAAGGATTAAATCAGAGAAATATCTGGTCAACCACTAGTAACTTCAGTTATAAAAGATAATCCACACAAAACTTGGATCACAGAAATAACAGAAGCAGGAAATAACACTATTTATGAAGCGCATAAAAAATCTCATTCTAGAAACATGTTCTTATCCTGAAGCTATGAAACAAAACAGGGTTAGAAAGAAGAACAAGTAGAAAATAATATGCAAATACTTTGGGCATGCTCTGAGAAGAAACTAACCAAAAATCACAGGACATTCTCTGAAGTGGGAGGAAAATTGTTCAAGAAAAAAAAAGACATATTAGGACAAATTCTGAAACAAACTTTGCTACAAGAGGCGAGACATATCGCTCTCACTTCCATACAGAGGATTGAACGAGTTATCCTGGGTAGAACGGTATGGAGAAATTGCTTGCAAGTCCTATGTAAAATATAACAATATTAGAGTCTTGTCTCTGATTCTGTTTCACCCTACGGCGTCAAGATAAAAAAGAGATTTCTAGAACGTACTTGTCTTTGCGCTTCATAAATAGTACTTTTCTTTGTGCTTCATAAATAGTACTTTTCTTTGTGCTTCATAAATAGTACTTTTCTTTGTGCTTCATAAATAGTACTTTTCTTTGTGCTTCATAAATAGTACTTTCTTTGTGCTTCATAAATAGTACTTTTCTTGTGTTTCATAAATAGTACTTTTCTTGCGCTTCATAAATAGTACTGTTCTTTGGACTATAAATAGTACTTTCTTTGCTTCATAAATAGTACTGTCTTTGCGCTTCATAAATAGTACTTCTTTGCTTTCAAAATAGTACTTTTCTTTGTGCTTCATAAATAGTACTTTTCTTTGTGCTTCATAAATAGTACTTTTCTTTGTGCTTTATAAATAGTATTTTCTTGTGCTCATAAATAGTAATTTTCTTTGCGCTTCATAAATAGTACTATCTTTGCTTCATAAATAGACTTTTCTTTGCTTCATAAATATACTTTTCTTTGTGCTTCATAAATAGTACTTTCTTTGTGCTTCATAAATAGTACTTTCTTGTGCTTCATAAATAGTACTTTTCTTTGTGTTTCATAAATAGTACTTTTCTTGCGCTTCATAAATAGTACTTTTCATGCTCATAAATAGTACTTGTCTTTGCGCTTCATAAATAGTACTTTTCTTTGCGCTTCATAAATAGTATTTTTCTTTGTGTTTCATAAATAGTACTGTCTTGCTTCATAAATAGTACTGTCTTTGCGCTTCATAAATAGTACTTTTTTATGCTTTCATAAATAGTATTTTTCTTTGTGCTTCATAAATAGTATTTTGTCTTTGCGCTTCATAAATAGTACTTCTTTGTGCTTCATAAATAGTACTTTTCTTTGCGCTTCATAAATAGTACTTTTCTTTGTGCTTCATAAATAGTACTTTCTTTGTGCTTCATAAATAGTACTTTTCTTTGCGCTTCATAAATAGTACTGTCTTTGCGCTTCATAAATAGTACTTTCTTTGTGCTTCATAAATAGTACTGTCTTTGCGCTTCATAAATAGTACTTTCTTTGCGTTTCATAAATAGTACTTTTCTTTGTGCTTCATAAATAGTACTTTTCTTGTGCTCATAAATAGTACTTTTCTTTGTGCTTTATAAATAGTACTTTTCTTTGTGCTTCATAAATAGTACTTTTCTTTGCGCTTCATAAATAGTACTATCTTTAGCTTCATAAATAGTACTTTTCTTTGCCTTCATAAATAGTACTTTTCTTTGTGCTTCATAAATAGTATTTTTCTTGTGCTTCATAAATAGTACTTTTTTTGTGCTTCATAAATAGTACTTTTCTGTGCTTCAAAAATAGTATTTTTCTTTGCGCTTCATAAATAGTACTTTTCTTGCGTTTCCCATAAATAGTACTTGTCTTTGAGCTTCATAAATAGTACTTTTCTTTGCGCTTCATAAATAGTACTTTCTTTGTGCTTCATAAATAGTACTGTCTTTGCGCTTCATAAATAGTACTGTCTTTGCGCTTCATAAATAGTACTTTCTTTGCGTTTCATAAATAGTACTTTTCTTTGTGCTTCATAAATAGTATTTTGTCTTGCGCTTCATAAATAGTACTTTCTTTGTGCTCATAAATAGTACTTTCTTTGCCTCATAAATAGTACTTTTTGTGCTCATAAATAGTACTTTTCTTTGTGCTCATAAATAGTAATTTTCTTTGTGCTTCATAAATAGTACTTTTCTTGTGCTTCATAAATAGTACTTTCTTGTGCTTCATAAATAGTACTTTCTGTGCTTCATAAATAGTACTTTCTTTGTTTCATAAATAGTATTTTTCTTTGTGCTTCATAAATAGTACTTTTCTTTGCCTTCATAAATAGTATTTTTCTTTGCGCTTCATAAATAGTACTTTCTTTTCGTTCATAAATAGTATTTTTCTTTGTGCTTCATAAATAGTACTTCTTTGTGCTTCATAATAGTACTTTTTCTTTGCGCTTCATAAATAGTACTTTTCTTTGCGCTTCATAAATAGTACTTTTCTTTGTGCTTCATAAATAGTACTTTCTTTGTGCTTCATAAATAGTACTTTTCTTTGCGCTTCATAAATAGTACTTTTCACTAGATATTAGTCTTCTTCTTCTTCAAACGCTCCATATCGACCACTTGTTAACAACTCTGTGATTTGTATGTGATCTGAGCCTAAGAACGATTGTACGTTGTGTCAGTTATGCGCCTACAAGTAGGCCAGCACATCCGAATTCTGCGACGCTTGTTATTTACTAGGGTAGCTCTCCTCGGCCACTACTTCAATAGCCTCTTACGACATGTCTTGTAAGTCGCATTGTTACTATTCTTTTCTCCCCTTGACAGCCCCATCAACACATGGTCGGATATCAGAGTAATATATAATAATGTTTTTATACATTCGTTCTGATATCTATACCAATATTTACACATAGTACTTCAGTAACGATTACGAAATGTCCGTCAACTCAAAAAGTAGTTTTCATCCTTATTCTAAGCTGGATAAACTAAGGAATCGACTACACCGAGAAGTAAACACACTATTTTAACGATCAGATCTTTTTAATTTCGTAAACATTAGTTATATTACTGATAAATTAAATAAATAAACAACGCTGTCTTCATTTATGTCCAGAATTAACTGCCATGTTAGTAAAGAGATTACCAACTACTCCAAGACACAAGACAAGAGGCAATGAATGACATACTCAAAAGAGAAGATGGAAATGGCTCGGACATGTTATGAGAATGAGACAAGAAATGCCTGCAAGGATAGCCCTCACTTGGACACCAGAGGGAAAGAGAAGAAAGGCAGACCACGGACAACATGGAGGCGCATGATGGAAGAGGAACTGGACACCGCATCTCTGACGTGGGGCTCTGCGCTGAAGGTTGCACGGGACAGGAGAGCATGGAAAGTCCTTTCTGAAGCCCCATGTGTCACTAGGCATGACGGGATTAAGTAAGTAAGTTAGTAAAGAGGTAAACAACTGCATCGATTATTGGGAAGTTGAAGCTGGATAAGAAGGGGGTGTTCTTCGTCTCTTCGCCGCTACTGTCTGTTGGATGAAGACACTAAAATACATGTTGAAATGATTCAACGATTTAAACTATTTGGAGTTAACCGTTGTACAAGTAAAACTGGATGCCTGAAGGACAGAATGAGAAGTGTGTTTAATCAGCGGGTCACCGGAACCATCAGTATACATACTCTTCGACATCTGTTGAGGGGAGACTGAGCACCTACGAATCTGCCCGGAGTTCAGTAATGTCTTTTCAATAACCAAAACCAAAGAGGTACATAACAGGTTCTGTGTAATGAATATTGTCCCATTATTTCAACAACACAAGAAAGCCTCAATTATATATTTCTTTACAAAGAATCAATCAATCAAGTGCCATGTCTGTCGGAGTATGCGATCATGTCTCTCCACAACTTCCCCTCTCTCTGCGTGGTGCATGTAATCAGTTCTGACGTCGATCTTGTGTCGAACCATGATGTCAAGCCATCCAGCATCTTCTCCCTCTGTCTTCCACGATCTCTCCTTCCCTAAATTTTACCTGTTGTCACCAAATGTTCTAAACCTTCTCTTGCATTATATGCCCGAAGAACCTTGATTGTCTGATTCTTATTCTTTTGATAAGGTTTCTTTGTGTGCAGACCTGATTTAAAACTTTCTCATTTGTTTTCTTCGCTGTTCATGGAATTTTCAGCATTCTTCTGTAAAATCACATCTCTGTGGCTTCCAATGATCGTATTGATTGTTTATTTATTGTCCATGATTCGCTGCCATACAGAAGTATTGGATCAATATAGCACTGGAGTAGTGTCATTGGTAGTGAGTTCACGCATAGTGTGTTTTTCATTTTCATAAAAGATGCTTTCGCTTGAGCTATTCTACTTTAATATCTGTTTTACACCTGCCATCTGATGTCAGAGTGTTCCCAGGTACTTGAATCGATGGACTTGCTTCAGTGTATTGTTATTTATGTTGATATTACATATTCGTGTTGCCTGTTTCTTGGAGACAATCATAACCTCTGTTTTCTTTATATTCATGCTTAATCCTTTCTTTTCACTTTCTCTCACTAATATGTCTATCAAGAATACGAATATATAATTCTCTACTAAAGCTACAAATGTGCTTATTAGAAATGTGCTTATCAAGTCACTAGCTGTGAACTTTTGAAGCAAATATTTAGTAAGTTGTCCTTCCTACTTTGGCTGTGTCCGACTTTCTATTTTATATTCAAATTTTCCGGAAAAAAAGAAAAATCAGATCAGAGGTTAATCTCAGATTTATCTAGATCATATTTGTTCTTGTCTGGATTAGTTTAGGATTGACTTTTAATCTTCGCTACAGGCACCAGGAACTTGGTTGAAGTAACGACTGACATTTGTCAACACGGCGCGTTGAGAGACTTTCATGTTAGTGCATATTGGCATATTATCTCCCAATCATCATCCTCATGTTCCATGTCGATAAGTGTATTCGGTCATTGTTCACCATCTCATATGCTCACCACAATATGTGTTCTTGTCTCGATCATGTCATATGATTGTCATCTAGGTATTTATTTCTTTGCCTTCCTTTGTCTTTTCCCACCAAGTTTTCCTGTGGTCACAAAATTTAAGCCTGTTTCCTCTCTAATACGTTTCCGAAACATCTTGACTGTCCACCTCTAATTTCTCTAATCAATTTGCGATTATAATTTGTTTCTTGAAGGACAGTCTGATTTTCTTTTTCTGTTCGTACATAATATTCCTTGCTATTTACCGGTGGGACGGAGTACGTGCACTACCTATAAGATCTTTCTGTGCAAGAAAGAGATCAGAACACACATAGTTTTTCAACAAAGTGAAATAATGATAGTTCTATCAATCAACAAATCAATCAGCGAAATATATTGTTATAGAAGATAAAATTGCATGTGTCTTATTTAGTCTTGTATATAGTGAATCGATGTGCAAAGCTCAGTTGCAGTTTTGTGCCATGAGTATTCAAGAGAGTATAGTTAGTCATGCTTACGTATAGTGTCGGTGTTATTATTGTCTATCGAGGAACATTACCTCATCAACTATATCAGTATGTCTTCAAACTGAAAGATTTTGATATTAAACGTCACAGTTGTTTAGAAAAATAAAGTAATGAAGGGCATTGCTCGTAGAAGACGAAAGATGAGACGAATGAGACAACGGTTGCAACAAGATATTAAAGAAATATTGAAAATGATGAGTTTTTTTCAGGTGGGATGCGAAGAGAATGAGGTACTAAGTTAGTTAATTGCATATCCTTTACAGGACTTTGCGAATCAACCCAGCTTTTTAACGCTGTTTGTGATTTTTCTAGGCATTATTACGTTCAGTAGTTTGCCATTGCTTTCTGAACGTATGGTGCCATCGTACTTTAATAAAAATCCACTCGAAACAACTTGCAAACAAACTCTCCGCAGCGTGATTCGAACTCAGAAAGTCGGGGTGAATAGACCGTGTCACTATTCCCATTTCTCTGTTTCCCTAGTGTTTTCATGTCAGATATAATACCCGCTGTAGGCGCAACGCGATTGTTCAATATGTAACATTCTCAACACATGAATAAATCACATTATTTTACACGTCTACTTTATCAAGTCCGATGTAGTTGTTATTGTTTTGTTTATTTCCATAGCGTATAAACTGTTTTGTTTTACTGTTTGCTTAGCGTCTAAACTGCTTTGTTTTACTGTTTGCTTAGCATATAAACTGTTTTGTTTTACTGTTTGCTTAGCGTCTAAACTGTTTTGTTTTACTGTTTGCTTAGCGTCTAAACTGTTTTGTTTTACTGTTTGCTTAGCGTATAAACTGTTTTGTTTTACTGTTTGCTTAGCGTCTAAACTGCTTTGTTTTACTGTTTGCTTAGCATATAAACTGTTTTGTTTTAATGTTTGCTTAGCGTCTAAACTGTTTTGTTTTACTGTTTGCTTAGCGTATAAACTGTTTTGTTTTACTGTTTGCTTAGCGTATAAACTGTTTTGTTTTACTGTTTGCTTAGCGTCTAAACTGTTTTGTTTTACTGTTTGCTTAGCGTCTAAACTGCTTTGTTTTACTGTTTGCTTAGCGTCTAAACTGTTTTGTTTTACTGTTTGCTTAGCGTATAAACTGTTTTGTTTTACTGTTTGCTTAGCGTATAAACTGTTTTGTTTTACTGTTTGCTTAACGTCTAAACTGTTTTTTTTTTTAAATGTTTGCTTAGCGTCTAAACTGTTTCGGTTTTTATGGGTTATTTTCGGCAACAATTTTGGTTTGACCTATTCAGCAAAAATGCTATTATGGAATTCGATAATGGACTGTATAATTGTTGGAAAATCTTGTCAACGATTCAAATGCTAATAACAATCAAGGGCATCAACCATTATATACATAATTTGTTTATCTCAGTACATAAGTTCTGCCCCTTATTAATAATTAATTTATGGATTTACAGATAGTTACTCTAAAAACAAAGCTAAAAACTGTAAATTAGCTGGCAAGAGAGATATAAGAAGCTTTTGTCAATTAAATAGAAGTGTCATGTACAACATCACTAAGTAATATATAATAATGTAATAGCTATCCATCGCAAGAGATGATGAAAACAGCCTCAACGTGTGCTGTTTCACCTCTCTGGTGTCTGTAGAGGTAACTTTAGAGTCTAATAATCGAACACATACCCCTACTACAGGATCAAGATTAAACATGTGTGTGTTGTGTGTTTTATCTTTTCACGCAGCTCGATTTCTCTGCGCCTCAAGGGCATGACGATTCTCAGTTATAGCGAATTCCTCTTGTGTTGTTACATCACCACATTTAGCGATCTTGTGCAAGGAATCTTAGTATCATGTATAACATCACTAACTAGCAAACAGGTAAAAACAAACAATATGATGTCTTTATTGAGACAAAAAGCCCTAAGAAAACACAACAGCAACTGAAGAGATGGACTGAACATTTAATCAAAAATCTTTTTTTTAAAACCAGCCGACAATGTTTACCTTATATATACAAACTATGTTTATCGTCACTGTTTATGTATTTGTAAAACTGTAGTACTTTGTGTTTACGTGTTTAGCTATATACAAACTGAAAAATGGAAAAAACCAGGTAAGTATTTGAATGTTGTCAGGAAGTGTGGCCGTCATCAATGGCAGGAGAAATAAACCGCATTACACAGAACAAAGAAATAACTTACGATATGAAGTGCATGTCACTTCCCATTATTTCTAGACTTTAGTATGCAAGAGGTAGGAAGGTTAATTCTTTTCCTAGCGCGTGGAGTGTTAAATGTGGGATTGAACCCACAACGTCTCTGTGTCGAGTCGATAGGCAACACTAATCTGTCCTACCTATTATAAAATATCCAGATATCAATAATAAACATGTAGTTGGCAAATACGTATTTACTCTCCTGGACTAGAAGTAAAACTGTTTTAGAAAGCACTAGAAGATGAAATATTAGTATGTCCTGACAGAAACACACAGACTGTGAAAACAATTAAATTACATATGTAACAAGACATACACGGAAGAAATACATATATTGGGGGGACTAATTAAAATTAACTATGGAATGTGACCTACCTATAAGAAATGTACAAAATGTTTGAAGAAGCTTTCTAGCTTGGGAAAAAAAATCTACAATGGAACTGTCTGGTTATTTTATTGATCAGAAGAACCAATCGTACAATCAATCAGTCACTACAATATTGGTATGTGTTGTTTTAACTTCATTGACGATACTGTGTCTTCAAAGGGGATCCCAAATTTGGAATCGTTTAATCTGTGTACTTGTTCAGAGGCTCATGGAAAGAAAAAAAAAATGACAATTTTAAAGTACGATTAAATCTAAGTATGATATGGAAATATTGGCATGCAACACATATTTAGTTCGATTACTTGACTGAAAAATTGTATGTCTTTAACATGTTCTAACTCAGACAAACACAAACATATCTGTTTTATATCTTTGAAATCAAATCATATTTATCAAAATGTCTTTAACTCATTTGTTTACTCCAGCTATGAATTAAGACGCTAATGACTGATTGTTGCATGAAGACTTGCTTTCATTCGCCAATCAGGCAATCCTTACTCTGACGTAGTTTAGAGGTAGTTCATTAGCCTATAACTCTGACGTTTCCCTTATTCCAGAAATATGTCTTCAACAGGTAACTTCGACGCCGACATTATGTTTGATGACTGTTTGTATCTCAATTCTCGCCATAAACCCCTATCGCGTGATACAAGTACACGTCATTCATATTCTAAGGCCACAATATGTGATATTCCACAGAACACTTTCTTTTCTTTGTTCTAAACTTTCCAAGTTGTGATCATATCTTTAGATAGGAAAATAAGTATTATATAAATATTATATTGTATGAATATATAATTATCATATAGCTTATGTTAACCCTTTAGCTGCTAAAGACGTATATATACGTTTTGCCCAATCACTTCTAAAGACGCATTAACACGTCTGTTATTATCTCTCCTCTGTGGGCTAAAGACGTGTTAACACGTTATACATTGCTACTTTCACTGCTATAAGCGTACATTCACTTTGTGACCTAGAAACAAAGAGTAGCTATTTTTAGCTCAGCCCTCGAAAAGTATGTAGCAGCGAAACCTTATAGCTGAGGTGATTCCAGTTGAGGACTGAATTTTGAATTTTTGTAGCTGAGGTGATTCTAGTTGAGGACTGAATTTTGAATTTGTGTAACTGAGGTGATTGCTTATGACAGTGTTACGGTATTCTACATGTTTGAAACACTTTATACAGCACCTTACTGTACTAGCATCAATACACTGATAACCATAATTGTCTTGCATAAGTCTGTGAAATTCAACTAGCCGGAAAATGTTACTTTGTAGAGAATTCAAAACAAGCGTGATGTTTGAAATGTAGATTTGAACTGTCATCAATTTCCGTGAGCTTTGGAAGGAAACATGTGAGCGTCTCTGTGTACAATATCATCAATGAGAAGTTGTTGTTTTTTTGATCCAGAAGCACTTGAGTTTTTCAGTTCTTTGGCTCGGTGCCATGGACATCGTAACCCTTCGGTTCGGTGCCACAAAAACCGTAAATCTGGAGAACCTGTGGCTTTTCTGCCAGCCTGCGGAATTGAACCCACACTCACAGAGGGCTTGTCACCCGTCGTCCAACGCGCTACGAACACGCTGGGCAGTTTTAACAGACATCGTAACAGTTATAGATGTGTAATGATAACATACACATAGTGAAGAACTTGAATTGTCCACTTCACTTACCACTTACGAAATTATTCAAATATTATGTCTTTAGATATTGAACTATTTTTATTTGTGATCCATGAACAATGAAGGTGAGATCAAGTTCCCAGTCCTATCAAAGACGCACAAAATAACGTTGGCATGAAGTGTTCATTCAAGTTGAATATGTGAAAGAGCGCTTCGAAGCTGATTGATAGTATCATCATCATTGCACTTCGGTAATCAACCATGTGTGCACGAGTTCTTAATCAACCATGTGTGCACGAGTTCTTAATCAACCATGTGTGCACGAGTTCTTAATCAACCATGTGTGCACGAGTTCTTAATCAACCATGTGTGCACGAGTTCTTAATCAACCATGTGTGCACGAGTTCTTAATCAACCATGTGTGCACGAGTTCTTAATTAACCATGTGTGCACGAGTTCTTAATCAACCATGTGTGCACGAGTTCTTAATCAACCATGTGTGCACGAGTTCTTAATCAACCATGTGTACACGAGTTCTTTCTTATCGACAGTGCACGAATTCTGTAGCACAGGAGTGGATTACTGGTGTTATATTTATAGACGGTACAAATTTAGTTAAATTTTTATTTAAATCTCATTCGTTCCAGCCGAAAACTTTGCAGACTACTCGTGTAAGTTGAAATCATGTAATAATAGACTGGAAAGCTGATGTCTGAGGAAAAACGTATTATTTCGAATTAAAATAACGTTTTTCGAGACAAACACAATAATCCCTTATATATATAGGGGTTACCAAAAATTATTTAGTAAAACAATTAGTTTAATTATCAGCTCCATAAGGCTCCATTATGAGCCTTAAATACTCGTACCAGGAAATATACAGCATGCTGGTCGCTGGTGGAAATTCGGTTAAATTAAGTAAGTGGAGTAAGACAAGATAATGTGTAACAACATTAATTTATAGTGATCTCCCTTAGAAGTCAATGTTATTATATTTGATTATATATATGTTTCCTACGAACAAAAGTAAAAACTAAAAGTATCGCCGACAAACATGACTTTTTTCCCTCTTCATTCCCTTACTACGAATGTTATTGTGGTACTGTTGTGGAAGATCTTCAAGTCAACTTATGTCATATGTTTCTACCATATACTATCTTTTAAATGTCAATACCACTGATGTAAGGGACTCTTTTATGTCCTCAATCTATTTTGTTTTCTATGTGTCTCTTTTACTTTTCCATTCCACACTTTATTCTTCTTCTTTTGTCGTCACACTGCTACCGGGTTGTTGCCCAGTGTTGTGGTTTTCTGTTTTTGTCTTGTACTGTTCTGGTGGCTTGTGTGATTGTTATTTTTGCTCTTTCACAGGATTCTGATATGTCATCTAATCATCTTTTTCGTGGTCTTCCTCTTGCCTTCTTTCCTGATGTTCTGTTGTAGAAACTTTGTATACTATGGAGTTTGAATACATTCTTATTAAGTGGCCAAACCACTTCATTCTTTGTTTCTCTATGTAATTCAAGCAAGGTTCTGTGCCAACTTTCTTTCTTATGCTGATGTTGGTGACTCTGTCTGTTCTGGTGTTGTTGGTAACTTTTCGCAGGCACAGCATTTCATATGTAGTTATTTTTTGTGACTACGCTTTGCTCAATGTCCATGTTTGGCTCTGGTAACACAAAGTATTTATGAAAATGCTGTTGATCATCTGTTGTTTAGCTGTCAGTGAAATTTTTGGGTGCCTTAACAATGGGGCTAGCTGGTAGGTTACAGCATTTGCTTTTTACACTCTAGTCTCTATCTCTCTATCTAGTCTTCCGTCTTCTGTGAATATGCTTCCTAAGTATTTGAATTCTTTCACTTGGTTTATTGTAGTGTCATAGTTCATTGCAGATTTAAATTAAAAATGTTGATAAATGTATGTCTCTTGTGTTGTTTTAACCACAGAAGTAGAAGAACTAGAACAAAGATTTCAAAACTCTTTCGGCCAACCACCACCCACTTTGCACGATATAAACTTTGTAACGCCCTCTCTCCATTATAACAGTTTGCCATCGTCGTCCCCCCATATATATATATATATATACATGTTCTGTTTTAACTTTGACATAGAAAAATTATATATATTTCTGTTATACATGGTCAATTTTCAAAATGATTATATAGATGAAATAGAAAATTGATGAAAAAATGGATCGAATAAGATGGGCATAAGATGAATTAAAATACAGAATTAAAATTAAAATGAAGGCTTCAGCGTCCACTGAGGGAGGGGGCGATACCGCTCACTTTGGGAACCCATGAACTAGAATAACATAATGAGACTGTGTTGATTATGTTTATTTCTATGTTTCATATAACGAACGTCATCAAACGAAATAGATCATCATCAAATAACTTGTCATTAGCAGAACTTTGCCACCCCAACAGTCCTCCGGTATTTCTCTTTCTCTCAAAGGTCAGATATCCGGCTTCTGCAGCCATCATGTTCAAACCATCAGTTACATCCTGGATCCATCTTCTCCGTGGTCTTCCTCTTCTTCTTTTTGTCGGTATGCCTCCTTCCTTGATGGTCTTCTCCAAAACTTCGTGACATTTTATGTGTACAAAATACCTCAATTCTCTCGTTCTTATTTGTAGCATCAGCCAGTTTTCTTTGATTTTGAGTTCTATCTGGATAGATCTATTTGTTCTCTTCTCTGTCCATAATATACGAAGGATTCTTCTGTAGCACTTATATTCAAAATACATATATATTTTTCCACTGTCTTATTAAATGTCAATGCTTCACACCCATACGTTGCCACTGGTAATATGCATGCTCTTAGTATTCTGAGCTTTGTTTTCCTATCAGTTCCGTTCCATACTGTTTTTAGTTGTTAAATTTTTCTGTATCGCCTACCGCAGAGTGCCACACAGAAAAAGTTGAATGAGTACAAAGCAAGAGGAAGGCCACACAAAAGATGGAGGACAGCATCAAGAACAGCATTACAAAAATGAGTATAAGCTTACAAGTGTCTTAAAACAAGCACACACAAAATTACTACGCCCCTCCCTCAACTTCTCTAAAGAAGTAAATCGTGGAAGAGAAAAAAGCATTTTTGGTATAAACCAGGTTTCTTCTTCTTGTAATTTCCCTCATCCCATGTCCATCTCTTGTAATTTCCCTCATCCCATGTCCATCTCTTGTAATTTCCCTCATCCCATGTCCATCTCTTGTAATTTCCCTCATCCCATGTCCATCTCTTGTAATTTCCCTCATCCCATGTCCATCTCTTGTAATTTCCCTCATCCCATGTCCATCTCTTGTAATTTCCCTCATCCCATGTCCATCTCTTGTGAGCAGTGAACTCAGATATTCAAAACTGTGAAAGGTTGAATGAAGAAATCATAATTGTAAAAGTAAAGGGTTATAACTACAGTGAACATTTTATTTTAAATATGTGACATTATCTCTGTTAACTCCCCTGCAATATATATCTAATCGTATTGCCAGATTTGAAAATAAATTCGCTCCGCAAGGAGTTAACTCTTTTTGTTATGTTTTTTAACCTACGCGCTCTGAATATTACCCAAAACAAAACTCGTTACTCGATTTGAAAAGGTTTTAATCCCCTACGTAACAAACATGCAAACAAAAATAGAAAGAAGACGAAATTCTTACTCGTATTACACGTACTTTGTGTCAGAAATGATTTCATCAAGTTTCCCAAATATAATCTGATTTTCCAAAAATAGTTTAAACCTATTGTTCATGTTTGTTTGTCTACAGTCTATACGTTCTGATATAACCAATGAAATGATCGTTCTTAGGGTGAAAGAGCGAGACTCGGCTTTAGTCCCTGAAATATCTATCATACAAAAAAAAAGTTACCCTAGCACTACTTTATATATATAAATTCAATGCTAGAAATAATCTATTTGATAGAGCTGCAGTTTCATACCGTCGGATTTTTTACCATCGGATGCACCTATATTACATTTTATATATATATTTATATATATAAACTTAGATACTATACTGGCTTTGCGTCATCATTAATATACAGTGAGCCAGTAAAGCTGTTCAGAAGTGCGAAAGGGTTAAGTCAGAGAGTAGAAGGAATAATGTGTAGCTGAGATGTCACCAGAAGACAGAGAAAACTGACTGTTATTCCCGTACCGTGTCAACCAGTTTTTTTACTGTTTCAATAAATGACAGGTTAGAAAGATACTTAGGATGTTCCGCTGGGAAAAAATGGGAATCAAAGCGTTTCTTTAGCAAAAATACGCAATGGGGAATGAGATACATATGACAAAACTCCATGGGTAATGAGAAACATGGCAAAACTCAATGGGGAATGAACCGAATCTGCGACGGTCATAGACAATCTAATCTAGAATAAACCGTAAGGGTTAGGAGGTCGGGGTAAGTGGGGACAGGGGTGGGACTCGTGCGGGAAAACTTAAACAAAATGCAACATTTAAGCAACTAGTTTAGTTGTTGTTTTACTCATGAATAGACATAAATTTGATAATACAAAACAGAACGTTTACCACTGAAGGTTTTCATCAAATAACAAACATAAAGAGAAAATTAAGTAAAGTAATAACAACATATATCAGGAAAATATACAATCTGGAGCTGAAACTGATCTGACGCTGAACTCTGATCAAACAAGAAACATACCATATAGATCCGCTTTCACGATACAAAAATGTAATGTGTTTTGATCGACTTTGTTCTGGCTGTGTTGTTGGTTTTATGAAGATTCATAGCAATGTAGTATATTTCCTTATTTTGTGTTGATTGTGTTGTGTTTGTTTCTGTGGTGCTATGTAAGTGTTCCTTGATGAAGGTATTTCGGTCGAAATGCTAGTTGGTGTGTCGCTTAAATCTCTGAACTTGCTTTTGTAAAACTAGCAATTATTTGTGTCAGTACACCTCATCTAATGATGAGGATTATAATATTGATGTTGATGATAACGTTGTTGATGATGATACTAATGGTGATATTGACGTTGTTGATAATGATGATATGTTGATGACAACGTTGATGATGATGATGATAATGTTGATGAGGACGTTGTTGTTGATGATGACAATGTTGATAATACGTTATTGGTGATGATGATAATGTTGATGAATACGTTATTGGTGATGATGATGATCATGGTTAAGATGACAATGCTGTTGATGATGTTGATGAGGGGGATGATGATCATAACGACGATAATGATGGTGATGATAACGTTTAAGATAATGAGAATGATGATAACGATGATGTTGATGTTTTAACGATCTTACTGACCATCATGATGATCGTGTTGATGATAATGTTAATGGTAATGATCATACTAATAGTGATGTTGATATTGATCATCATTATCATTTACCACACCATCCAGCGTGGATGTTCATGGTTCTCCAAAATGTATGTACCAGGTTGGATATTGACACCATACCGTGCCATGAAACTACGCGTCTATATTTATCTTCCTCTGTCTCGCTTTCTGTTAAATTTGTCGGTTGTCAAAATGTCTTCCATACTTCCCATTCTCATTATCTCTATTTTCTCCAGTCCTGGTTTGCCTCACTGCGCCAGGATAAGAAGAGATTTATAGAATGGGCTTTTGTGTGCGCTTCCTAAACAGTGTCTTTCGTGGCCTCTGTTATTTCTGAGGTCCACGTTTTGCGTTGCCAGTCTTTTGCTTTGTATACACTGTATCGCAGTTACATTGTTCTTTGATGCGCACTTTCTCATTATATGTCCCAAAAATGATCATCGTGTATTTGTTGCGTTGATATTAAGCTTTATTGACCTCTCTCGGTCCGTCAACATCTGTTATTTTATCATTGAATGCGTTTCTCATGACTAACAGCATGCATGTTCTCAGTGGCAACGTATGAGTGTAAAGCATGGACATTTAACAAGGCAGTGGAAAAACATATATCTACTTTTGAATATGTGTTACAGAAGAGTCCTCCGTATATCATAGACAAACAAGAGAACAAATATATATGACAAAGAAAGAACTCAAAATAAAATAAAACTGGCTGATGCTACAAATAAGAATGAGGAAATTGAAGTATTTTGGACATATAAAAGAACACGCAGTATTGGAAAAGACCATTACGGAAGGATGAATACAGCAAATAGAAGAAGAAGACCACAGAGAAGATGGATCCTGGACGCAACTCAGGATATGAACATTGAGGCGCAGTATATCTGGCTTTAGAGAGAGAAATTATGAAGGACTGTTAGCGTGGCAAAGTTCTCCCCAGGACAGGCTGTTAGATGATTATGGAATTCTTACCATTAAGTATAATCAAATCTCTGAGATTTCTAATGGTATTGTTGTGTGTGTATGAATTGCCTACGACCCCCATCTATATGTCAGTATTGATGTGTGTGTATGAATTGCCTACGACCCCCATCTATATGTCAGTATTAGACGTATGTAGCTGGCATCTATATGTCAGTATTAGCCGTATGTAGCACTCACGAGCGTTGCTTCCAACTTTAAGAAACAACTACTTGTTGGATACAACGAATCTTCATTTTATGTAATGCAATCTTTGACATGCCTGTTCTGCTCTTTATTTATGATTTACATCTACCTTCTGATATCATAAGAGCTGTGATGCCCTTAACTAGGTTGAACTTCTTTTAGTAACCTCCTGTTTATTTTTATGAAATCTGCCTTTGAAATTGCTATAATGTTCACTTTGTTGCTATTTAGATCAAGCTTTCTTCTTACATTCTGCCATCATTAGTTTCTGGAAATCTATTGTATTTGTCTCTACTATATGACAACGATACAAGCATCATATCTTATTGATATCGATAACACATTTTAAAGTTATTGTCTAAAAGAGAGATATAAATGGTCTAAAGACGAACGATTAACTTTATTGCACCAGTGTATCCATATAGTTCCGTCCCTATCGGCAAAAAAAGCACGCCATCTGCGGTAAATGTTTCACCGATGGAAAACTCCGTAGCTCCAGCATACACCCTATGATCTCATAAAACATTGCACATGTGACTATGACTCCAACCTACAACATTCAGAACATCAGGTCAACGTTGCCATAGAGATGAGAAACAAAATATGACAACTTATTCTATTAATTATACAGAAAGAAAAAAATAGACAAAATATCGCAGAAAACATGCATTGTATTTTTTTGTTGGTAAATAGAACAATAATTCCTCAAAGTAACTGAGTGTAAAAAACACATATAACGCTAACGATGTAACAATAACAATATGATATTTATATCACGGTTCTTCGACTCTTCTCCCATTGTGGCTAAGTGACGGCTTGATGTACTGATCTTTCGTTCGCATTGCCAACTGAACTTTGTATTCATTTATCTAAAGTTGTTCTTCATGCCATCACTCCATCTTTTACGTGATCTTCCACTTGCTCCGCATTCATTTCTTTTTTTTCAATTTCCTTCTTTCTCTGCTGTTAGACAATACTAGAATATTCTTCTCAGATGGTCAAACTATTTAATCAGTTATTATTTGATGAATTTAAGGATTGGTTTAAATCCATAAATACATTTATCTTGTCTTTATCTAAACTTGCCACCGGCTTAATCAGTTTATCTCACAGAATATTTAACTCTTATATTGTCTTATTATTATCTTTGAATTTTCTACAGTTATATAAAGCTGTCTTGAGGTATTATTTCTTTATAACATGGTTCTCTTGTTCCCTACGTGAGTTCCATTAATTGCATTTCCGCCTTCGTAAAACCTATTACGAAAATAGAGATTAATAACATGTCAATAATCACCTTCATTATTTTTGTGATTGTCTGTTTTGTGTGTCTTAAGAAAAATATTAGAAGGACAAACTTTGGAAGCATAAAATTTCAACATCTGATTCTTGCAGAAATGTGTAGGTCAACGTGACCATCTCACACATCTTGATGTACTTTATTTAATGAGTTCGATAAGTTGGATAAACAATTAATGTATTCCATAGCTTATTCAGCCAGCAATTATACTAAGTCATTGAGCATGTGCATGGGTAAATAGAAAAAAAAAACATAGTTGAATCTTTTGGAAACACGAAATATTAATTTCTTTAATCGGATAAAAATGTATCTGCTTATCAAAACATTCGAGACAAATGAATTGTTTTTTTGTTTTTGTTTTGGGTTGCTTTATTCTATTCTACAAACATCAATCTCTGTTGTATTTTTGTATCTGTCAAAAATAATGGAATATTGCTTATTAGTTACTGAACTGATGTCCTAGAACACCGTGCAGACCCGTAAGTGCTCAGTCTCTCACAACAAATGTCGAATGGTATGCACACTAATGGCTCATGTGGCTCTCTGGTTAAACGCACTCCACTCTCTGTCCCTCAAGCTCCGGCTCTACTTGTACAACGTATAATTTCAAACTCTTTAAATTGCTGGATTTACTCAACGCCAATTTTAGAGTCATCATCCAACAGTAGACCACCAAAAAACAGAAGAACATCCCTTTTGTCTATCTTAAACTCCCCAACAATCGATGCTTTTGATGCAAGCCTGTCCACTCTCTGGTTGCCGTGAGCATCCGCTAGGATAGTTTAATCAAATATATAATTGATAAATAAAAGAAAAGTAAAATATATTATTTTCATACCATGAGGTATATTAGAAAATATGGTGTTAGAATTATAATTTTATTTTATACAGTAGGTGATGTGTTCAACATCACATGACATCAACCACTTGTACTTTTAATTGTGTCTTTGTGTGTTCAACATCACATGACATCAACCACTTGTACTTTCAATTATGTCTTTGTGTGTTCAACATCACATCACACCAAGCACTTGTACTTTCAATTGTGTCTTTGTGTGTTCAACATCACATCACACCAAGCACTTGTACTTTCAATTGTGTCTTTGTGTGTTCAACATCACATCACACCAAGCACTTGTACTTTCAATTGTGTCTTTGTGTGTTCAACATCACATCACACCAAGCACTTGTACTTTCAATTATGTCTTTGTGTGTTCAACATCACATCACACCAAGCACTTGTACTTTCAATTATGTCTTTGTGTGTTCAACATCACATCACACCAAGCACTTGTACTTTCAATTGTGTCTTTGTGTGTTCAACATCACATGACACCAAGCACTTGTACTTTCAATTGTGTCTTTGTGTGTTCAACATCACATGACATCAAGCACTTGTACTTTCAATTGTGTCTTTGTGTGTTCAACATCACATGACATCAAGCACTTGTACTTTCAATTGTGTCTTTGTGTGTTCAACATCACATGACACCAAGCACTTGTACGTTCAATTGTGTCTTTGTGTGTTCAACATCACATCACACCAAGCACTTGCACTTTCAATTATGTCTTTGTGTGTTCAACATCACATGACATCAAGCACTTGTACTTTTAATTGTGTCTTTGTGTGTTCAACATCACATGACACCAAGCACTTGTACTTTCAATTGTGTCTTTGTGTCTTCAACATCACATGACATCAAGCACTTGTACTTTCAATTGTGTCTTTGTGTGTTCAACATCACATGACATCAAGCACTTGTACTTTCAATTATGTCTTTGTGTGTTCAACATCACATCACACCAAGCACTTGTACTTTCAATTGTGTCTTTGTGTGTTCAACATCACATCACACCAAGCACTTGTACTTTCAATTGTGTCTTTGTGTGTTCAACATCACATCACACCAAGCACTTGTACTTTCAATTGTGTCTTTGTGTGTTCAACATCACATCACACCAAGCACTTGTACTTTCAATTATGTCTTTGTGTGTTCAACATCACATGACACCAAGCACTGTACTTCAATTGTGTCTTTGTGTGTTCAACATCACATCACACCAAGCACTTGTACTTTCAATTGTGTCTTTGTGTGTTCAACATCACATGACACCAAGCACTTGTACTTTCAATTATGTCTTTGTGTGTTCAACATCACATGACACCAAGCACTTGTACTTTCAATTGTGTCTTTGTGTGTTCAACATCACTGACATCAAGCACTTGTACTTTTAATTGTGTCTTTGTGTGTTCAACATCACATGACATCAAGCACTTGTACTTTCAATTGTGTCTTTGTGTGTTCAACATCACATGACATCAAGCACTTGTACTTTCAATTGTGTCTTTGTGTGTTCAACATCACATGACATCAAGCACTTGTACTTTCAATTGTGTCTTTGTGTGTTCAACATCACATGACACCAAGCACTTGTACTTTCAATTGTGTCTTTGTGTGTTCAACATCACATCACACCAAGCACTTGTACTTTTAATTGTGTCTTTGTGTGTTCAACATCACATCACACCAAGCACTTGCACTTTCAATTATGTCTTTGTGTGTTCAACATCACATGACATCAAGCACTTGTACTTTTAATTGTGTCTTTGTGTGTTCAACATCACATGACACCAAGCACTTGTACTTTCAATTGTGTCTTTGTGTGTTCAACATCACATGACATCAAGCACTTGTACTTTCAATTGTGTCTTTGTGTGTTCAACATCACATGACATCAAGCACTTGTACTTTCAATTGTGTCTTTGTGTGTTCAACATCACATGGCATCAAGCACTTGTACTTTCAATTGTGTCTTTTTGTGTTCAACATCACATGACACCAAGCACTTGTACTTTCAATTGTGTCTTTGTGTGTTCAACATCACATGACATCAAGCACTTGTACTTTCAATTGTGTCTTTGTGTGTTCAACATCACATGACACCAAGCACTTGTACTTTCAATTGTGTCTTTGTGTGTTCAACATCACATCACACCAACCACTTGTACTTTCAATTGTGTCTTTGGTATTCAATTGAAGCTGTGTCTACCTGAGAGCCGATCTTTTTCTTCTTCTTCTTCTTTGGCGTCACACTGCTACCGGGTTGTTGCCCAGTGTCGAGGTTTTCTGTTTTTGACTTACGCTGTTCTGGTGGCTTGTGTGATTGTTATTTTTGCTCTTTCACAGGATTCTGCTACGCCATCTAACCATCTTTCCATGGTCTTCCTCTTGCCGTCTTTCCCCATTTTCTGTTGCAGAAGACTCTGTATACTGTGGAGTTTGGATGCATTCTTATTAAGTGGCCAAACCACTTCATTCTTTGTTTCTCAATGTAATTCAAGCAAGATTCTGTACCAACTTTATTTCTTATGCTGATGTTGGTGACTCTGTCTTTTCTGGTGTTGTTGGTAACTTTTCGCAGGCAACGTATTTGACATATAGTTATTTTTTGTGACTGCGCTTTGCTCAATGTCCATGTTTGGCTCTGGTAACACAAAGTAGGTATAAAAATGCTGTTGATCATCTGTTGCTTAGCTGCCTGTGAAATCTTTGGAATTTTATCCATATATACAATAAAGAGTAGTGGTGAGAGGACACAACCTTGTCTGAGAGCCGTTATAGTCGAAATAAAATACTTCACGTAAATCCCAAGAGAAACTGGTTAGTGAAGTTAGTAATAATAATAAAAATAAAATTACGTACAGTATTGCATGGGGAAAATAGCAAGAAAAATAAACAAGATAGACGTCATGGTAAGATTGGCTGTGAAACAATAATATGCATACTTATCTTACCATGTCGTAAAAACAATAATAAAGTAAAGAAAATCGTTGTTCGTGGAGATGAGAGTTCATATTTAATGACAGCAGCAACTGAGATGATGTGAGTAAATACAACAAGCAATTATGCAGTTGCATCTTCGCGAGAGATTACGGTAGAAATATCACATCTTACACTGATATTTATTCACAATATTCTAATACTGGAATGTGAATGACTTGAATACTACTCAGTGACAAAACGTGTCAACAAAGCTAAAAATAGAAACATGACGACATAAAATCTATTGTCATATGATGGTTATTATGAAGCTGCATAAGGGGGCGTGCTGATCTATTTATAGCAGTTTTTGCTCGTGCAATTAAAACAGGAACACAGACTAAATGATGCACTCACAGCGATGATGGAACTGAGTAACCTTATCGTTATTGTCCGTGCAGGATGGAATGTTCTAGTCCAGCGGTCCCTAAAATTTACATTACCGTGGGTCTCTTTTTAAATACATTTTGCAACCGTCTAAGTTATCTCCCAAAACGTTATACTCCCAAAACGTTATACTCCAAACGTTATACTCCCAACGTTATATAAAACGTTATACTCCCAAAACGTTATACTCCCAAAACGTTATACTCCCAAAACGTTATACTCCCAAAACTTTATACTCCCAAAACGTTATCTCCCAAAAGACTAAGTTATACTCCCAAAACGTTATACTCCCAAAACGTTATACTCCCAAAACGTTATACTCCCAAAACAGTTATACTTCCCAAAACGTTATACTCCCAAAACGTTATACTCCCAAAACGTTATACTCCCAAAACGTTATCAAACTTCCCAAAACGTTATACTCCCAAAACGTTATATATATGAAAATGGACAGGATGAATTATATGTGTGTTACAATGTCTGCAATTTAACATTTCACTAAACTAAAAGAGGTTTACTTCTGTCTTGAACAAGACGCACCATCATTAGCTTCATCAGTACATTTGCGTTTCAATTTAATCCAGCAATCCATCCTGAAGCTCAACAAAAATGTATTGTAGCAAAATCCATTGCACGCCAACGTTATTTATATTATCTTATCCAAGATCGTTTCAGCCAATTAATTAAATTTCATTCTTCCAGCGATGTAGTTATTATTACACCACACCAACAGTCAAAATGGCTCCAATTTTTCAGACTGCGACAAACTTCAAATGATTTTTTATGTTGGTCTGGTACAGGTCCATTGATTTCGCATCGGAACTAGTTTACCACTGTTTTTATACAAGTTTTATGCCTGTCTGCCCAGCGTGTTCGTGGTGCGTTGGACTACGGGTGACAAGCTCCCTGTGAGTGCTAGTCCAATTCCGCGGGGTGCCAGAAAAGTCACCGGTTCACCAGAGTCACGGTGTTCGTGGCACTGAACCGAAGGGTTACTATGTCCACGGTACAGAGCCGAAGAGCTGAAAGCTCAAGTGCTTCTGGATCGGCACAAAAATAAAAAATACAAGTTTTACAAATTTATTTTTCTATTTGAAAAGTCAAATATCATAATATTTCTACGAGAACTTGAGGACCCCCACCCCCATCCCTGTTCCCTGTTTGGGAAACGCTGTTCTAGACAGAAGTAGCTACATATTTTTTTTTTTCAGAATGGTCTAATTATATTGACTGTGCTTTCCGATGGATACAAATTGTAGTATTCATTGATGTCCAATTATAGTTCTACTTAATATAATAATTACTACAGCATGACATTTATGTTATAATTGTAGTTATCTGTTGTGACAGTTACAGTATTATATGTAATATTTATAGATGTTTATCATACCACATTTATAGAATGCCATCACATAGAATGCCATCACATAGAATGCCATCACATAGAATGCCATCACATAGAATGCCATCACATAGAATGCCATCACATAGAATGCCATCACATAGAATGCCATCACATAACACATATTGTATAATACTTCGTTTTATTACAACGGCTTACAGTGTTGATGTTATAAATATCATCCTTCTCTTGTTATAAGGTCTCAGTTATAGTATCAGTATCATTGGATCAATATTATTGGCGCTGAAAGGATCAAAATGATGCCTCTCCATCCATTACATGATGAAAACAAGGAGGTTATTTTTGTAAAGCCACAGGGGAAGCAATGAAAGCAATAAATATGATCAATAAATAGATAATGTACAAGTATTAGGAACTTCCGAAAAACAAATACCAAACACAGGATTCGAACCACCTTCATTATTTCTTACGGCCCTCATTGCCTAGCCTAACAATACGAGCGAATGAATGGCTCGCTGGTTGTGTTTGTAAGAACACTCGTATTGCTAGGCTAGGCAGTGGATGCAGTCAGAAGTAAGAGACTTTCTTTCTCGAATCCTGTTTGCCTCACAGCGTCAGGTCAAGAAGAGATTTCTAAAACTGTTTACCTCACAGCGTCAGGTCAGAAGAGATTTCTAAAACTGTTTGCCTCACAGCGTCAGGTCAAGAAGAGATTTCTAAAACTGTTTGCCTCACAGCGTCAGGTCAAGAAGAGATTTCTAAAACTGTTTGCCTCACAGCGTCAGGTCAGAAGCGATTTCTAAAACGGGCCCTTGTATGCGCTTCGTGGATAGTCTCTTTCGTCGCTTCTGTTATCTCTGAGGTCCATCTTTTGCGTGGCCGACCTTTTGCTTTGTACCCATTGTATCGGAGCAGCATTGCACTTTGACGTGCACTGTCTGTTGATAATCTGCTTACGTGGCAGAATCATTTTATTTGCTGTTTCTTGATGTAGTCTAGTCCTGATGTTGTACACACCTTTTTCCTGATTTCTTCATTTCACAAACGGTCTCTTCTTGTTACACCCAGCATTCTACGTGGACACTTCATCTCTGTCGTGACTAGTTTTCTTCTATCATTTGTTGTCAGTGTCCAAGTTTGGCACTGGTAACATAATGTGGGATGAAAGATTGTGTTGAACAATGCTCTTTTTGTGTTCCTGGTGACATGTTTGCATCTTAAAATTGGCGCCATTTGCCCTATCATTTGATTTGCTTTGTTGCATCTGTGTTGAATTTTATTAGTTATTCTTCCGTTTGCTGAAAAAATGCTCCCCAAGTATGTGAAGTCTTTTACTTGTTTTAGTAGGCGATTGTCGATGGAGATGTTTTGTAAGTGCTTTCTTCTCTGGCGAATGTCATTACTTCTGTTTTGTCGATGTTTATTCTCAAGTATTCGTTACATGCTAACTGGAGTCTGTTAATATGTTGTTGTAGCTGTTCTTCTGTTGTTGACATGATTGCCTGATCGTCTGCAAAAAAGAAATTCGTTGAAGAGTTCTCCGAGGTTGTTTCCTTCGCTGGTGTTAGCAATTTTACAGATGTGGTCAATATACGTAATGAACAGCAGCGGGGATAGTACGCAACCTTGTCTTACTCCTGACCCTACATGAAACTTTTCTAATAATCCTGTGTTTGTTCTAATCGTACATTGGCTGTCAGTATAAATGCTCTTGCAAAGGTTGATTAGGTGGTCATTAACCCCATAGGTTTTTAGTATTTTCCATAACTTGTGTCTGTCTATCCACGCGGTCGAGCGCTTTTTTCTGATCTACAAATGCAACGTGTAGGTGTTTGTCAGATTCGACAGTCCTTTCTACTAACTGCCTGAGGATGAATATTGCTTCTGTACAGCTTTTGTTCTTCCTGAATCCCAGTTGGGAGTCATTAAGCTGTGTCTCGATGATGTGGCGGAGTCTTTTTTCAAGTATTTTGCAGAATATTTTCCCAGTGTGTTCAGTAGCGCTATTCCTCTGTACTTTGTAAGAAATAAGGATAAGTGGCTCTAATCCTGTTGTTGGTGATTTGTTCATCCACTGCATGACAAAAACTGATAGCTAGAACAACAAAACAGACTTAAAAGTACAAGTCTCAATCACCAAGAAAGAAGAAAAGCAAAGTTATACTCAGAAATATGAAATCTTAACTCCGTAACAGTTGACTTAATTATTGCAAAGTTATACTTAGAAATATGAAATCTTAACTCCGTAACAGTTCACTTACTTATTGACAACTGGGAACCAAAATCAGAAACAGTAAAGTTTGAAATCTACATAACCTAAACTGTTAAATATAGACCAAATATGAACTAATTTGTTTTATTTTTCCTATCCAGAAGAACTTGAGCTTTTCAACTTTTTGACTCGGTGCCATGGATATCGTAACCCTTTGGTTTGGTGCCACGAAAACCGTAAATATGGAGAAACTGTGGCTTTTCTGCTAGCCCGCGGAATTGAACCGCACTCACATGGGGCTTGCCTCCCGTCGTCCAACGCGATACGAAAACGCTGGGCAGGCTGGCTAGCATAATCTAATAAAGAAATCAACTACACTTCAGCATCTTCACCACATGCTTCCAGAAAACAGCTGGACAAGAAACAACACAGGCGGATCGACAATAGAGGAAACCATAAATGGTGATGATGGAGTTTATATTCAGATCTCATATCGGAAAAGATTATAAGGGAAGACCACGGAGAAGATGGATTCAGGATGAAACTGATGGTTTAAGGATGATGACTGGAAAGGCCGAACACCTGACCTATCAGAGAGAGAGAGCAATTCCGTTGAACTGTAAGAGTGGCAAAGTTCTCCTAAGGCTATGCTATTTAATGACTAGAGATAACATTATTGCATGTTATATCAATTATTGCATGTTATATCAATTATTGCATGTTATATCAATGATTATTCTTTAATCATAAACATACTCGTATATCGTCAACGGACTATTGGACTCAATGAACCACATTTCTAAGCCTCTTAACACTGTTTCTTCTCATGCTTTATAATATATGTATATACATTAAATGTATATATTTTATGTATATACTTGAGTATCATTGTTTTATTTTATTTTTACCATTTCTAGTTTGGTTTTTTTCTTTACATTTATTTAGTTTTTCGTTTTCAGTCTCGTATTTTTATTTTAGGGCATTTTGGAAATTTATCATCTGACGACTGTTTGTATTTGTGATGTCTACTGTATAAGATTAGTCTCAATCTCGCCGTTTGTTTTGTATCCTTTGCTTGATAAAGATATTTTAGTCGAAACAATGCTATATTTCCGTTTTCTATTTTGTAAAACTATATTACTTCATTGTTACTCGTTTTGCCATTGTTTTGTCATACAACTTTAATATGATTCTACCAAATAATATGTGCATTATTCTATACCATAACATTTTTAGTATCATAAAATCTGACATTTGTAGTTTTCTGTCACAACATGACTACTTCAAGCAGTCATAAACACACATCTGTACATGTTTTATTCTGTGAATACACGAATTTAAAAATAGACACAACATGAATGGACAGTCCCTGACATTTCATATTTACTTGTTTATCTGACAAAGAGCTATATTATCAAAGCTAAACTCGCATGACCCACTTTACCTAACTCAACAGCCTGCAGCACTGTTAACAAAATGACATCAAATTTCTTGAAAGTTACCAGAAATATAACGTACTTTATTATATTTGTTATGTTGCCATTATTATTTCTTTCCTTTCTGTTATCTCCACATTTTCGATGTTCTTCCGGACAACTGAACTATTAGAAATAATTTATGTCATCAATTTGATCTTATTAAAATCGTAGAGGATTTCCGGAAACTCGGGAAAAAGATGGTTTACCGGTTTCTGTGTTCTTTTCTGCAACGACATGTACCAGATTAAATGGGATTTTAATTTAATTTGTTATGGTTTCAGTAAACAAGATATTAGATCAAGCGATGGTTGCGTGATCATTAATTAGTGTAGCTTTCATTGGGATGAAGCTGGTAATTGTGTTACGGAAGTCATTTATGCTAGGAGAGATTGAAGCAGTCCAGATAATGCTGGCAGTATAGCTCTGGCAGAGTTGCCGTTAGAATACATTGAACTGACCTGACAATATATGTTATGTTGTAATAATTTGTTTAAAGTACATTTATTATCAAATCTTCTTTATTTGTCGTCACACTGTTACTGGGTTGTTGCCCAGTGTCGTGGTTTCATGTTGTCTCTTACGCTGATCTACTGGCTTGGTCGATTATTTTAGACATCACATGTTATTGTGAGCGTCTGTAACTTAAGAGGTGGTGAGCTCAATCTCAACCCAAGCGTACCTGGTTCAAACACCGCGGTGGGAAAGTTTAGAAGCAAATTAGTTTCTGTGGGATTTTTACGAGAGGTACAAATAGACTTAACCGTTCAGAAAGCAATGACAAACTAATGTACGTATAAGTGGTGCCTAGAAAATCAACGACTCGTTACCTGTGGTTGATCCTGTAAAGGATATGCCACAATTTTCATTTTAATGCATGATATTACAGAGAAACTAAAGAGAGGAAAATGGAAGTGGTTGAGGCATACATTAAGACTTCAGAAGACCATACACCAACATGTAGCTCTGAAATGGAATTCTGGAGACAAGATAAGTAGGGGATGACTAAGAAATAAATGGAGACAAAGTGTGGATAGAGAAAGAGAAGAGAAGAAAAATACTTGCAATAAACTAAGCTGGCATGCTCAAAACACATCTGATTGGAGGAAATTTGCTGCTGCACTATGCTTTATTTGGAGCTAAGAGAAGAAGAAGATCATAAGACAAGTCCATTAGACCAGGTCATTAGATTTCATTTACGTATTGGACAGTGCAGACCATAAGACCAGGTCATTAGATTTCGTCTAAGTACTGGACAGTGCAGACTCAACAGACACTTACATACACTAGGAATATGTCAAACAGCTCTCTGCCAGTGTCATTAGGCGGGACTGACACCGGATCATGTGCTGCAAGACTGTCCTCTCCTGTGTGAGCTGAGAAGCAACATGTGGCCACACACAGTCGACCTAAACACTAAGCTTTGTGGAAACTTGAAGATATGGAGCTGACTGCCCAGTTTGTGAAGAAGAAAATAAGAGACTTGCAGAAATGTAAGGTGAATTAAATCTGTGCATCATTCATGTTGCTGTATGCATATTCTGCTCTATTCAGTTACAAAACAGAATTTGTGTAAGAAAACAAAATGTGTTGTTTTATGTACCCATCGAGGGGATGCAGTATGTGAATGAAAGCTATAGATATATTCATTTAACTGTATTAAGTTTTGCTCTAATACACTAACGCTACCTAATATATGGTGTCGTCTGTGGCTTATGGGATAGTGACTCGGTCTGTTAACCCCGACGTTCTGAGTTCGAATCACGCTGCGGCCAATTTGGTTGCAAATTGTTTCGCGTGGATTCTGGACGATGGCACAACACGTTCAGAAAGCAATGACAAACTACTGAATGCTTAGAAAAATCACAAACAGCGTTAAAAAGCTGGTGTTGATTCGCAAGGTCCTGTAAAGGATATGCAATTAACTACTACCTACTATATGATAGGGACTGAACAGCACTAGGTGCACCATGTTTGCAGAAAGCTCGATTAAATCCATTTCTGCAGTGAAATCTTGTAGTTATGTATATGTGTTTTAGATGAGGTGCAACTTCTTGCAGGTTGATTGATGAAACTGTGTTGTATATTTCGATATGCAACTTCTTGCCGCTTGATTAAATGAAACTGTGTTGAACATGACGATATGCAACTTCTTGCCGCTTGATTAATGAAACTGTGTTGAACATGACAATATGCAACTTCTTGCCACTTGATTAAATGAAACTGTGTATCATGCAATAGAGTAACTACCACTATCATCCCCTGTCACAATTTACCCCATGCTTGATAAGAGGTCCAATTGATTATAATTCTTAGTTGCACAATATTGTAATGATAAATTCTGGCAAATATAAAAGATAACGGATAATGATGCTGATAGCACACACAGCGCGAGAAAGTGGGTACATATATCTTCTTTCAGGTGTCGGCCGAAGTTTGCAACATAATCTTCATGACAGCCACGGGCATCTCCACTTTTTATGAAACGCATATAGGATGTTTGGAACTCATAAAGGATAGCATAAGAATATGGCTATAAGTGATCCTTCACTGCAGCTCTAACTTTGTACTTTATTATTGGTTTTTTTTTCCTTGTTATTACATTGTCTTCTTAACTCCTAATCTTTTTCATTTGTGTGATTAAACATGGTGAAGAGAGAGAGAGAGAGGAAGAGAGAGAGAGATGAAGTAAACTGATAAAGAGTCCTTCCAGCTGTAGCAAGTAATTATGTAAATGTAAAATGTTTTAAACGAGTAGAAGTTTTCCTTACAACCGTGTCCCTCGACCACGAAAATATTATCATGAAATATTATAAATATTCTTTCCTTGGTTTTTTTATCATAATAGAAAATATTTTCTTTAAGATGAATCGTTTTTTGCATAAAGGAAATTACTGATAAATAACTTGAACAGTCAAGCAAGAGTTAATTTCTTTTACTGACCACATCATATCAGTATGTAAAAGGTAGATCTGTTAGAGAGCTGTATTTGTGAACAACTAGATCAGGGTTCTAATATATGGACAGTCTTTATTTTGAGATGCACTGACAGAGATAGTATATACATTATATGTCCAGATAGCAACTAACTAATGTCTAGATAGCATCGAATCAGTCTTCACATAGCATTGTCTTCTTCTTCTTCGAACGCTCGACATCAACCACTGGTTAACCTCTCTGTGTTATTTATATGTGATCTGAGCCTAAGAGCGATTGTACTTTGTGCCCGTTATGCGCCTACAAGTAGGCCACCACATCCGATTTCCGCGATGCTTTTTATTTACTAGGGTAGCTTTCCTAGGTCCTACATCAATGGCCTCTTACGACATGCCTTGTAGGTTGCAGTGGTACTATTCTTTGTTCCCCTGCAGGCCCCGGTACCACACGGGCGAGAAAGCATTGAACTAATGTCCAAATATGGAAGTAGTGTCTAGATAGCATTGAACTAATGTCCAAATATGGAAGTAGTGTCTAGATAGCATTGAACTAATGTCCAAATATGGAAGTAGTGTCTAGATAGCATTGAACTAATGTCCAAATATGGAAGTAGTGTCTAGATAGCATTGAACTAATGTCCAAATATGGAAGTAGTGTCTAGATAGCATTGAACTAATGTCCAAATATGGAAGTAGTGTCTAGATAGCATTGAACTAATGTCCAAATATGGAAGTAGTGTCTAGATAGCATTGAACTAATGTCCAAATATGGAAGTAGTGTCTAGATAGCATTGAACTAATGTCTAAATATGGAAGTAGTGTCTAGATAGCATTGAACTAATGTCTAAATATGGAAGTAGTGTCTAGATAGCATCCATCTAGTGTCTCTTCTTTTCTCCAATCCTTTTTTGCCTCACAGCTTAAAAATAAGAAGAGATTTATAGAACGGGCTTTTGTGTGCGCTTCATAAACAGCGTCTGTCGTCGCCTCTGTTATCTCTAAGTGCCACCTTTTTCGTGGACAGCCTTTTGCTTTGGATCTACTGTATCGGAGTAACATTGCTCCTTGATGTGCACTGTCTGTTAGTAATATGCTGATGTGGGCGAACCATTAAATTGGTTGTTTCTTGATGAAACTCAGTACTGATGTTGTAACCAATGTTTTCCTGATGTCTTCATTTCTTAACCGGTATCTTCTTGATACTCCCAGCTTATAACTTTGTGTAGGTACTTCATCTCTGTCGCGACTAGTTTTCTTCTTGATACTCCCAGCATTTTGTGTAGGTACTTCATCTCTGTCGTGACTAGTTTTCTTCTTGATACTCCCAGCATTTTGTGTAGGTACTTCATCTCTGTCATGACTAGTTTTCTTCTTGATACTCCCAGCACTTTGTGTAGGCACTTCATCTCTGTCGTGACTAGTTTTCTTCTTGATACTCCCAGCATTTTGTGTAGGTACTTCATCTCTGTCGTGACTAGTTTTCTTCTTGATACTCCCAGCATTTTGTGTAGGACTTCATCTCTGTGTGACTAGTTTTCTTCTTGATACTCCCAGTATTTTGTGTAGGTACTTCATCTCTGTCGTGACTAGTTTTCTTCTTGATACTCCCAGTACTTTGTGTAGGTACTTCATCTCTGTCGTGACTAGTTTTCTTCTTGATACTCCCAGTACTTTGTGTAGGTACTTCATCTCTGTCGTGACTAGTTTTCTTCTTGATACTCCCAGCATTTTGTGTAGGTACTTCATCTCTGTCGTGACTAGTTTTCTTCTTGATACTCCCAGCATTTTGTGTAGGTACTTCATCTCTGTTGTGACTAGTTTTCTTCTTGATACTCCCAGCATTTTGTGTAGGTACTTCATCTCTGTCGTGACTAGTTTTCTTCTTGATACTCCCAGCATTTTGTGTAGGTACTTCATCTCTGTTGTGACTAGTTTTCTTCTTGATACTCCCATCATTTTGTGTAGGTACTTCATCTCTGTCGTGACTAGTTTTCTTCTTGATACTCCCAGCACTTTGTGTAGGCACTTCATCTCTGTCGTGACTAGTTTTCTTCTTGATACTCCCAGCACTTTGTGTAGGCACTTCATCTCTGTTGTGACTAGTTTTCTTCTTGATACTCCCAGCACTTTGTGTAGGTACTTCATCTCTGTCGTGACTAGTTTTCTTCTTGATACTCCCAGCACTTTGTGTAGGAACTTCATCTCTGTCGTGACTAGTTTTCTTCTTGATACTCCCAGCATTTTGTGTAGGTACTTCATCTCTGTCGTGACTAGTTTTCTTCTTGATACTCCCAGCATTTTGTGTAGGTACTTCATCTCTGTCGTGACTAGTTTTCTTCTTGATACTCCCAGATTTTGTGTAGGTACTTCATCTCTGTCGTGATTAGTTTTCTTCTTGATACTCCCAGCACTTTGTGTAGGCACTTCATCTCTGTCGTGACAAGTTTTCTTCTTGATACTCCCAGCATTTTGTGTAGGTACTTCATCTCTGTCGTGACTAGTTTTCTTCTTGATACTCCCAGCATTTTGTGTAGGTACTTCATCTCTGTCGTGACTAGTTTTCTTCTTGATACTCCCAGCATTTTGTGTAGGTACTTCATCTCTGTCGTGACTAGTTTTCTTCTTGATACTCCCAGCATTTTGTGTAGGTACTTCATCTCTGTCGTGACTAGTTTTCTTCTTGATACTCCCAGCATTTTGTGTAGGTACTTCATCTCTGTTGTGACTAGTTTTCTTCTTGATACTCCCAGCATTTTGTGTAGGTACTTCATCTCTGTAGTGACTAGTTTTCTTCTTGATACTCCCAGCATTTTGTGTAGGCATTTCATCTCTGTTGTGACTAGTTTTCTTCTTGATACTCCCAGCATTTTGTGTAGGAACTTCATCTCTGTTGTGACTAGTTTTCTTCTGGATACTCCCAGCATTTTGTGTAGGCACTTCATCTCTGTCGTGACTAGTTTTCTTCTTGATACTCCAGCATTTTGTGTGGTACATTCATCTCTGTCGTGACTAGTTTTCTTCTTGATACTCCCAGCATTTTGTGTAGGTACTTCATCTCTGTTGTGACTAGTTTTCTTCTTGATACTCCCAGCATTTTGTGTAGGTACTTCATCTCTGTTGTGACTAGTTTTCTTCTTGATACTCCCAGCATTTTGTGTAGGTACTTCATCTCTGTCGTGACTAGCTTTTGTCTCTCTGTGATACTTCTCCTATGCACTTTTGTGTAGGTACTTCATCTCTGTCGTGACTAGTTTTCTTCTTGATACTCCCAGCACTTTGTGTAGGTACTTCATCTCTGTCGTGACTAGTTTTCTTCTTGATACTCCCAGCATTTTGTGTAGGTACTTCATCTCTGTTGTGACAAGTTTTCTTCTTGATACTCCCAGCATTTTGTGTAGGTACTTCATCTCTGTCGTGACTAGTTTTCTTCTTGATACTCCCAGCATTTTGTGTAGGCATTTCATCTCTGTTGTGACTAGTTTTCTTCTTGATACTCCCAGCATTTTGTGTAGGCATTTCATCTCTGTTGTGACTAGTTTTCTTCTTGATACTCCCAGCATTTTGTGTAGGTACTTCATCTCTGTTGTGACTAGTTTTCTTCTGGATACTCCCAGCATTTTGTGTAGGCACTTCATCTCTGTCGTGACTAGTTTTCTTCTTGATACTCCCAGCATTTTGTGTAGGTACTTCATCTCTGTCGTGACTAGTTTTCTTCTTGATACTCCCAGCATTTTGTGTAGGTACTTCATCTCTGTTGTGACTAGTTTTCTTCTGGATACTCCCAGCATTTTGTGTAGGTACTTCATCTCTGTTGTGACTAGTTTTCTTCTGGATACTCCCAGCATTTTGTGTAGGTACTTCATCTCTGTCGTGACTAGTTATCTTCTTAATACTCCCATCACTTTGTGTAGGTACTTCATCTCTGTCGTGACTAGTTTCCTTCTATTATTTGATGTCAGCGTCCAGGTCAATTGATAATGAAAGCTTAATGTGGGGGAGAAAGATTGTGTTGAACAATGCGCTTTTTGTGTTCATGATAACATGTTTGCATTTTAAAATTGGCGCCATGTGTCCTATTATTCGATTTGCGTTATTGCATCTATGTTGGGTTTCCTTAGTTATTCTTCAGTTTGCTGAAAAAATGCTCCCTAGTATATAAAGTCTTTGACTAGTTTTAATGGGAGTTTGTCGATGGAGATATTGTTAGGTTTTCCTCTCTAATTTCATTATTTCGATTTTGTTGATGTTTATTCTAATATTGTATTCATTGCATGGGAACTAGAGTCTGTTAATGTGTTGTTGTTCTTTGAAGATTTCCCCAAGGTTATTTTCTTCGCTGGTGTTGGGGAAGTTTAATTATATATATATATATATATATGTATGATTGTAATACGTTCATACATTCGTGTCGATAATAATGTACACATCAATCAACATTTCACCTCATATTGTTCTCTTTTTTTGGTACGTTCTGCGCAGCGTATTCACACTCTATATTTTTTATTTTCTTCCCTTTTCAACTCCCAACGGAGAACAAGTCTTCAACAAACTTCTTTCAGCTCTTCCTCACTCCTGCCACCATCCGTTCCAATTCTTTCCATGTTTTCTATCTCGTAGTTCTTCAGTTCTGTTGTGAGCTGTGCTGTTTTGCCCTGCTCAAGCAACGTTCTCACGCTCCAGCAACGAATTCTAACAGTGTTCCCACAGGAAAGAAGGTTAGTCTGCATCACCGGATCATATCGGCTTTCCCGCCTATTCATCATTTGCCTCCCCCTATTGGGGAAGCCGTCTCCTGGTTCGAATGGTTGAGTTAGGTTATTTCTTATGTTTGTTCCTTTCATATTTGTGAAGATTTGTTGGCATATTTTTTCTACTGAATGAGGTAGTCAGCCGCACCGCAACCCTCCTGAGTCGACTCTTACGACATGCCTGGCTGGTACATATTACTGCATATTCTTTCCTCCCCTTGTAACAGTATGGAGCGGTTGGCATTACTCTCTTATTACTGAATACATTTAAACTCATATAATCTATCCTACACACTTATAATACGTAAACACGTGGTATGAAAATTATCATATACGTAAACTTCTTTATTCTTAGATTCTATTCTCTGTATCAAGAAGTTTAACAAGATCCTTGCATCTATCATTCATTTCTCTACGTTACATACGTGCACCAACATTTCATCTACGTTACATTAGTGCACCAACATTTCATGAAACAATTACATAAGTATTATTTTAAAAATACACACAATTAAAACACACCTTATTAAATATCTTAATTAATTATCCGGTGTCCTTGGAATTTATCTATCTATCTCTACACACAAGATGTCACGTTTTGAATTCCAACTGCAGCCCTTCTAGATCCGACGGTGTACCAGATAATTTGAAGCTTGAGTTAATTGACGAAGTAGCACTGGATCGTCGTTTCTGACTAAACCAAAGGCTAATGCTTGACAACTGACACATCTGGTAACTATTTCACTGAACAGTTCAAATCATGTTGAGGAATGGTTAAATGCGACAAGCTCACACGTTCTTAAAGAACGACACTGTAGAATGAAAGACGGTCAACCTAAGATGGAAGTTCTTCTGCCACGTGGTTGAGCTGCAGAGTTTGCCACAAGCTGGGGTTTGGCGAAACCTGATGAAATTATATGTTGCCACGTGTTGATAACTAGCTCTCTGACACGTTATATCCACGTTAAGTAATAGAACAATTATCAAGAGGATGGCACTTTGATATATCAAACCTAATAAACTCAGCCTTACTTTATCTAACACTTCGTTAACTTATAATATGTTCCTACTACCTGTATCACTTTCCTGTCTTCCGTGCTTCTCCGAATCTTCCGTGCTTCTCTTCTGTTCCGGGGTTCTCTGTCGTAATCCTAGGTCTCCTATGTCCTTCTGTCGCAATCTTAGGTGACATTCTCGCTCATGTGTGCTGACTGTGTCCCGCCTTATATAGCACCCTCATCCGGGAATTCGATTGTCCAATCAGCAGCCCGCTGCCCATCTGGTTGCCCATTTGGTTTAAAATATCCAGTCACCCCATCTGGGCGCTCCATCTGGTCGCAAATGTCCGGTCACATGCTATAGGTCTAACTCTGAAAACAAGGACCGTAATTTAGCGTATCGCTTCTGCTACCCTATTACACCTTTACGATCCCTGGCAACACATGGACAGAATCCCAAATTAATCGCCTCTTACGTCATGTATTTTTGGGCGTAGTCTTACAATTGTTTGCTTCCCTTGCGGAACTCTGCAACACACAGTCCACTCTATATTTCTGTTAAACACATATTGTGTGAAGAATATTTGTGATATTGTTGCATTTATGATCTTAATTTCTGTTAAACACATATTGTGTGAAGAATATTTGTAATATTGTTGCATTTATGATTCCGTCGGTGAATTAATTTACCGTGACTAAAGTAATAATCTATGCAAGAGTTACTTCGATCACGTGAACAATATGCTAATCAGGAAGAATTGCTCCGTATAGTCTCACTAGTTTAAGTTATAACGGTTCATCGGACTGATTAAGTGAACTATGCTCTAAATGATAACATTAACTCAGCTGTGGCGATAACATTAAGTATTTCGATGGGATGTCAAATGTGAATTTATATATATAGTTATAAAAATTGAGAGATAGGTATTGCTCCAGATGGCTACTGCCGGTGAATAATTATGTCATCCTTATGTTGTGAATATTTTTGTGAATTATTTTTAAGAAGGTGGGAGAGAGGATCGTTTTAATAGCACTAGCTGAGAAACAGTCTGGTGATTTAAGAAATGTATCTTCCATTGAGAATAGAAGGTAAGAATAACAAATACATTTTTACAAATACGCACACAAATATGAGATATTTGTTATTATTATCCAACTTATTATTGATAATGGAAGCCCTGGGAAGTTATTTCTCAATCTAGGAGAGTCGTTGAACCCAAATTCTTGATAGCTATTGCTAAAAAGCATGTGCATGAATGAAATAAGTAATGATGGGTTTTAGACAAGAAATTCATGTTTGTTTTTATTGTTTATATGACGAACAAGCTTTGAAATAACCACAAGTGGATAATGAGTTTTAAGAACCCCAGGAATAGCACTGGAGACAATGAATATTGTAAAAATGTAGACAGCAAATAAGTTTAGGTTTAGTTTATTCGTCGGATCATCATCACTGCACGTCGAACCAATTAGTCCATAAGTGCTCCGATATCCCCTCAGTATGTCTCTCATCGTGTGTCGACTAACGACACCGGTTCTTTGTTGGTTTACTACTCTTCTTTGGCTAACAGCATAGTGTTCTTGTCTAGCTACACCACATTTGACTTGAAACTCGTGCAATCTGATTAGTGTTGTAGATTCACCACTATTACTTGAATCATGTACACAACCTCTCTCCCATAGGAAATTTATAATATCAGCCTAGTCACCTGTATATCGTCCGTAAGCGTGTTCGATCCATTTTGGTGCCTGCCCACCGTGTTTATCAGAATTCTCATCGTGCTCACATTTACCGTGCCTCGAGACTGCCATGACACGCAGCTCGACTCGGGCTCAGGGCTCCGGGTTTCGCCTCACGTGGGCTACATCTCTACTCTGTATGCAACTCTCATCCCTTCATGTTCATTTGTACGGCCCTTCCCATCGGCCGGGAAACTGATAATTGTGGTGCGACCGTTGGCTTGTTACGCTTCGTGCTTATGGACTCTCGTTCCGTGGGTGACAATTTTGGTGCGGTCATTTACTCCGGGGGAGTTAGCATTCGTTCGTTGACGACTCGTACACTGCTGTTTTCTTACGTTTCAGGAATAATTTTTGGCAGTGTTTCATCGGACATCAGCCAGGAGATGCGTCCATTTTGTTCAGGGATTTTGAACCTGCATTACTTTTCCGTGCTTGCACTACTACCACTACCTGTAGTTCTCCCTCGATCCCAACCTGTTTAGCCAGAACGGAACCAATGTTTGTTACCTGGGTCACCATGAAGAGGTGGGGTAGGATCGTGATTAGTGCCAGCTCACTAATCCTGGCGCGGTGTTGTTCCCATGTGCATTTGACCCCAAATTAATGTCTGAACTTCTGCCTGCACGACCATTGGGTTGTCTTGTCTGCATTCTTTATCAAGTCTGATACATACGAAAATGATGTATTGACTCCTTTTGACATTGGTATTCATTCTTCACCGTGTTCAATGTCTACAAGTTTACACACCTGTTGAATACAGTCCTCGGCCTGAATAGGCAAGATTTTCATCGTTTTAACCTATTTCCTTTTTGTCCTAACAGTTCTAATACTTGATGTAGAACAAACAGACAACAAAAATGCAAGTAGGTTCCATATTAAAGTGAGTGTGAATGCTCCCACAGTGAAGTATGAAATGACCTAGTGAGCGAACATTGACCTCAGAGACATGAACATTTTGTTGGCGCCTAGATGTCAGGCCGTGTTTCAAGTTCTTTCTGGATTTTCCCCAACGCAAGATCAATGTTCTTCGCTGGTAATGCAGCGTTCAGGTCAATTCAGTTTCTTTCCAGGTAAGGTCAAGATTCTCTCCCACGCCAAGATTTGTGATCAGATAAAATCTGGGTACGTCTACAAGTTGAGCAAGACCCTTCCCTAAGTTAATACCAACGTTTGATTTTGGGTACACCCAGTTTGTGTCCACACGTTAGGTTAGAGCTTCTATCTTGGTACGGTTAGTGATTGTGCACAGTAACAGTAAACTGTCATTACTTTTAAGCGTTCGAGTGGTTACCGGGGCCCAAATTTGGGGTGTAAAGAATAGAACCACTGTTACTTGCCATGCATGTCGTAAGAGGCGACTAAGGAGGTTTGGCTGAAATCGGATGCATGTGTCCTAATCGTGTAGAAGTCTATACGTATAGGGGCCTACCAAACCAATGTGCAACGTATACACGTTCTTGGCAAAGATCAAACAAATCAAAGAGTGATTAAAATTGGTCGTAAAGAACGAACGCAAAGAAGAAGAAGATTACTTTTAAGGACTAAACTATACACTTAATCACGCCAGAATCACACAATTAATATTTCGCCCCTCCGTCCACATCCCCAACATAGCGACCCACCAAGATTGGGGAAAAAACACAACTATAACGAGGGATTAATGAATGCTTGTTTAGTTTGTGCGCAGACTCTACGTCAACTGTTGAAACGTATTATAGTTTCAATATCTCAGTTCATCCAACCATCTTCGATTTAATATCTATATACGACGTCTGCCTTTATAATGAAGATGATTTAATTATCATCTATTTCAATTATATTAGATAATTACCATCTATTTCTTATTCCATTATAGAGATTAACATTAAATTTTCGATCAATTTTCTTGAGAAATTCAACATTTCACTAATATCTAGTTTTAGCAACATTTCTCTATTCTATGTTGTCTCTTACGTCATACGTTCTATTTAGTCTACATCCTGTCTGAATGCTACTTAGTCTACATACTGTATGAATGCTATTTAGTCTACATCATGTCTGAATGATATTACCAGGGAGTTTCACTACAAATAGATTGGATGACTAGTCTTAGACGTCTTCTTGAGCTGCTTGCATGGTGTGCTGTTAATTTTATGAAATATTGTGTTGTTATTCTTTCTCTGTTTTGTTTCCGAATTCAACGTTAATCGCTGAAAAAGGTTGCAGTCAACAATAGACTACCAAATGGCTGGAGACACACAACTATACTCATGAGTGCATTCTGAGTGATTCCTTGGGTATGATCCGAAAAGTGGAGGCTGGTTCGATGCGCAGACAATAGACTGGATCACTACAAGCGTCAACAACTTGCAGAATTACACTTATCTTCGTTCTGTGGCACATGGGTGTCGTTGGCAATGAGAGAGCAGACAGACTGACTGACTCTGCCACCATATCAGCGGGCCAACCGATGGATAAAGCTGATATTTTGAACGCCTTCATAGAGTATGGCCACAAAGAAGATTTTCATTTAAAACAATCCACGCCAACTGCTAGATTGCAGGAACTGGGCTTGAAGATTGGAGTAGCAAGAAACGAACAGCATAACAGGTATATAAGTAGGCTCAACAATCAAAATCGAACTGGTACGGTCAGTCGCTGGACGCTGTTGGAGATATTTGCGAAGGATATCGGAGACCCTATGGACATGTCTGGAGTGCAATGAAGATATTCCAAACTAAAACTGAAATAGACTACCAAAATTGCCGCAACTTTTGTTTCGCTGAAGAGTCAACAAGTATTGACATATTTCTTCTTTCGGATTTAGTTAAGGATATTTTTTGACATCGATAACAGAGAGTTGGCAGACATATGCAATTTATCGTTTGACTGCCATATTTGGGTGTTTGAGCAAAATTAAGAGATAACAACAATACAGCTTGGTAACATACAAGGAACAACTGTATGTATTAGAAGACCTTGCTGTTAACCTTCAATGCGGTGATGACACATAACTAATCAATAAGATTTAAGATACAAATTTCAGCAATTTCAAATTTCTGTCTCATCAAAAATTGAAGCAACTTTATATAGAAAATGTCTCTCATGTTTTATCCATATTATGGAAATACTTCTGATTTCTCTTGGCTGTTTTTGTGAACACGAAATGTTTCATAAATTAATACTTAAAGATCAATTTGCAATCAAGGAAATTGATCTGATGAAATCAATCACTGCCCGCTAGACATCAATAATAATGGTGTACTTGTCAGATTTGGGGAATTACCATGTCTGGAGCAAATACAAAAATAAAGTTGAGTGTTGACGTGTATTGAATGTAAGAAAGAAAGAGAATACTGGAGTTTTATCATGTTTTTCTTCTGTCTTCTTTTGTCGTCACAATGTTACCTGGTTTTGTCGTCACAATGTTACCTGGTTTTGTCGTCACAATGTTACCTGGTTTTGGTCAATGTCGTGATTTTCTCTTTTTGTTTTGCGCTGTTCTGGTGGCTTGGGTGATTGTTATTTTTGCTCTCTGACAGGATTATGCTACGCCATCGAACCATCTTTTTCGTGGTCTTCCTCTCACCCTCTTTCCAGATGTTCTGTTGTAGAAGACCGTGGAGTTTGGTTGCATTCCTATTAATTTGCTAAACCACGTCATTTTTGGTTTCTCAATGTAATTCAAGCAAGATTCTTGAATATTGTTGTGATGTATATATAAAATAAAGAGAATAAGCTTCATTTTGGTAAAATGTGAATGTATGTAGTTGGAGAAGATGTGTGATGTTGATGTAAGATTTGAATTACACATGTAATGTTGTCTTACGATGTGAATGGCGAGTCTGATGTTAATGTAATATACGATCATCGTGGAAGGAAGAGAATGGTAGTTTTGTCCTGACTACATGTATGCTGACGATGTAGATCATCCCAGTAGCTAATGCATTAGTCTAGCTAGTGTCACATACGTATAGTGTTTTCAGTTACTCAATGAGTATGTTCACGAACATTTAGTTAGGTTTGTTCAAAGACAATGATTGGAGACTCCGAAGAGGTTTAGGCTGACAGAAATCACTTATATTTTTATGTCATTGTACTCAGCCGTAAACAGGAAAAGAGAGCTTCGCAAGCCTTGATGAAATTGTTGCTGTTCAAAGCAGGGGAATAGTAGAATAGGCTGATATTATGAATGACTAATTACGAGAGACATCCGCAGTAGCGCAGTTGTTAGCGAACTCACATCTTAGACCAGTTGTCTGGGTTCAATTCCAAAGTGGACATGGAATATTTTTCCAACCATAACAGTTCTTAGGTCGACCCAGCCTCAATTGGATACCAGGAAAAGCACTAGAAAGTAAAGGCGATCTGTGTGATGTTGACCACGTTGCCCATCGTGTGCTGAATGTCAATGAGAAATACATATCTAACACTGCATTACACACTATATACTGTAGTAAATACATATCTAACACTGCATTACCCACTATGTACTGTGGTATGAGAAAGGGTCCCTTAATTATGGGAGACAGCGCGTGTAAACGATTCAAGAAGTGAGAATACACTCTAGCAAGAATACAAGAATATCATATCAAACGATGTGTGGCCAGGCAAAAGCGTTGTACGGAAATCCAAAGAAGCATAGTTAGTTAGTTTGTCCCTTTCGTGCCAAATGCGGCACATAGGGCAGAGGTTTTAGATCTCCATGTGATACGGTTCTTTGCTAGCAGTTGGAGATCTTGTATGGTTTTACATCCCAATAGTTTACTTTCTTGTTGGATGGTTCTTCGAAGAGTGGTCTTTGGTCTTCCACGTTTTCTTTTCCCAACTGGTGACCACATAAGGACTTGTCGATTTAGTCTCTTTCGTCTGATCTAAGAACATGACCTAAATATTTCCACCTTCGTTTCCTTATAATATTTGATACGGGTTGTTGGTGTGTTCTATCTCTCACTGTGTTGTTAGAAACGAAATCACTCCATTTTACTTTTAGTAATTTTCTGAGACATTTATTCTCAAAGCTGTCCAGTTTCTTATCAATTTTCTTTGTTGATTTCAACTTTCACAATCGTAGGTCAGTACAGAATCACATGACCTAAACAATCCAACTTTCACAACCGTAGGTCAGTACAGGAATCACACATGACCTAAATAATTTAACTTTGTGCATATACTAAAGTCTTGAGATTGCCAGATATTCGTTAACTTAGTGAAGGCACTAGCTGCTATAGCAATACGAGAGTTTATTTTTTCATCGTGTCTCCGTTGTTTGACACTTTACTACCCAAATATGTAAAATGTTCAACTTTCTCCAGTGTTTGGCCATTTATTACTCTGTTGTCTGTCGAGTTTGTGAGGTCCATAATTTTGGTCTTGGCAGAATTAATCTGGAGACCAATCTGTTCTGCAAGTGTACAAAGATTGCTCTTTAGTTTGTTGGGTTGCTTGTGTGGTTGAATTCAATATGGCCACGTCATCGGCAAAGTAAAGATCAAATAGTCTGCTGTTATTAAGCCTTTTGATGCCTAGTTGATCATCTTGGGTGCATTTGCGCAGTAAAGAAGCATAATAATAATAATAATAATTCTTCTCGTACCGTTATACGTTACATAGGGCCTGCAAGTAATTTCTCCATACCGCTCTATCCTGGGCAACTCGCTCAATCTCCTCCATGGAACTGAGACCGATATTTCCTGTCTCTCTCAGCAAAGTTCGCTTCAGGGTCTCCTTAGGTCGACCTCTCTTTCTTGAACCCTTTGCATTCCACTTCAATGCCTGCTTTGATATTCGTTAATCATTTCTCCTCAAGGTGTGCCCAACATATCTCCATCTTCTCTTTCTTATAACAGTTGTCACTAGTGGTTGACCAGACATGTCTCTGATTTCATCACTTCTCCTGAATTCGTTCCATTTTATATTCATTACTTTTCGCAGACATCTATTTTCAAATGCATTCAACTTGCTTTCTATATCTTTAGTCATTTTCCAACTCTCGCTGGCATATGTTAGATTGATACAACATTTGAATTGAAAATTGTAATTTAGATTTAATACTATATAACTTGCAGTTCCATATTTTATTTAGACTTTTAAAAGCTGATGTTGCTTGTAAAGAAGCATAGTAAAACAAAATACAGAACTCATGTCGTTAGTCACCACACGCTGAGGGATATTGTGTGATATTGCATATCTTGTCAATAAAGTGCATGTAAATTAATAAACACAATATTTCCAGATTTGTCCAGACTTAGATGGTGGAAGCTATTCATTTTACAACTAGTTTTGACTTTGCGGAGGTCAGCAGACAGTGGCAAATATATTTGGTTTTCTATATTAGTACGTCTAGTGTTGCCAACTCTGTAGTTAGATGTATATTAGTACGTCTAGTGTTGTCAGCCCTGCAGTTAGATGTATTAGTACGTCTAGTATTGCCAACCCTTTAGTTAGATGTATTAGTACGTCTAGTACTGCCAACCCTGTAGTTAGATGTATATTAGTACCTCTAGTATTGCCAACCCTTTAGTTAGATGTATATTAGTACGTCTAGTGATGTCAGCCCTATAATTAGATGCATTTTAATGTTGATTGTCTTTTCTCAGTAAGACGTGTGTTCTGTGCAGCATAATTTATTAGTGTTGCCAGTTTTGTTTCTGGAAAGATTATTTCTTAGGAAATGTAGTGCCCATCAGTTCAGACAATTCGTCTTTGAAGTTACTAGAGAGAGACTCGTTAATTCTCTAGGCGCTATTTTTCTTGCTTTATCTGCGCTTTTGCTTTTTACAAAACATATGTGAGCTGCAAGATAAAGGCATTTTGTTCTCAATGTTGATAAATGTTGTCTACTGTATAAGTTATACAACTACTTTACTTGTGGTTGTGATATTTTGTCATTTGATGAATAGTTTTACTGTAGTCCTTCTTATTGTTCAATATTGATGAGAAATATTTACAGTGTTTTGTATTTTCTGCTTGGAAATATTTGTGCGTGAACAACGTGGAGACAAACGAAAAACTATTTCGCTGACTTTCCGTAATTAAATGTCTTGAATCACTGATAAGAGTAAAAGAAGATTAAGATAACCATGACAGCTTTTGTAGAAGATGACAAAGTTTGCAAAACATGATGAAGTTTACAGAAAACGGCGAATTTTGAGGAAAAGTATTATACAAGTGATGTCTTCCGTAAAATCCCAAAATGTTTATTTGTAGACACAGTGTTTAACATGAGAGGTGACTTATGAGGAGTGCTAATCTTTACTGTTTCACAAGTTTTCTTTGGGCTTTTTCTACGACGGTGTTTACGAGAGGGGGTGGCTAAATTGTTAAACTCAGCGGAGTTTCCTGACGAAACATCCAGTGTTTGACCACTCAGTAAAGTCAACAGTTTTTTTTTATCTATTGTGAAGAAAATAAAACCAATGACCAGCACAAGCATGGGACAGACTAGTACAAGCGTCCTATTGTCAGCTAGACCAATGACCAGCACAAGCATGGGACAGACTAGCACAAGCATCCTCTGTCAGCTAGACCAATGACCAGCACAAGCATAGCGACAGACTAGCACAAGCGTCCTATGTCATCTAGAACTCACAGAAACTGAGAACAAAAATCGGTGTCAGAAATGTTGTTTTATTGATTCTATTGCCCTGTCACTCTGCAAGGCTTTAACCCAGACACATTGTTTCCTGTTGTTTTATTAACCATATTAACACATCGTACTGTATTCTACTTACTGTGTCGCATATTTTCTGTTACTTCATGAATGCAGTAGTTGTTTTCTTAACCTCTTTGTTGTAACAATATTTTTCATTTCAAGAAATGGGGTTTTTCGGTTGTGATGTATTTTCTGAAAACATGTCTGATTGTCTTTTAGAGTTTTGCTACAATTCAGTTCCAGGTACCCATCTTATTGTTGGCTATTCTTTCAGTTACATTTTCTAGTACTGAAGTGAGAGAAATTATGTCTGAATTGTGTTTGATGTTTGTGTACACGTACGCTTGATTTTTTTACTGTTTCTCTTTTTCTGCTTCATAGTTTTCTGCATTTATTTCGTTATTTAATTTTAGTCACGGATTTTCATTTTATGACCGTTGGAATTGGATTCCTTATTAACACAAACACTGCAAACAAGATATTAGACATCAATTATATTTCAGAAAGAATTATATGGGTAAAGGTACAAATAGGAACAAGCACAGAAATATATATACAGATATATGCACCATGCAATGGAAACTACACCGAGGAAGAACAGAACAACACGCACATAAATATATATGCAGATATATGCACCTTGCAATGGAAACTACACCGAGGAAGAACAGGACGAATACTTTGATGAGGTACACAACGACATTGCTAGATTCAATCCTAAAGATCAACTTTTCATAATGGGAGATTTTAATGGGAAAGTAGGAAATAGTAGAAAAACAGTTTCAAGATATCTTGGTAAATGTGGGGACAAAAACAGCAAGATCAACACAAATGGGGAAATATTATTAGATTTGTGTGCACAGCATGACCTTGTCATTACAAACACCTTCTTTCAAAATAGAGACTCCAATTTAATGACTTGATACAAATGAAACGATCCAGATATTAAAAGCCAGATAGATTACATATTAACAAGGAAGAGAGACTTTAGTGAGATTTCGGATGCTAAAGTCATAGCGAATATTAGTATGGACACAGACCACAAGATGGTAGTTATAGACAGGAAAGCCAAGATAAACAGTAATATCAGAAAAAAGAAACCAAGCATTGAAACTATTAAATGGAAAGAATTATAGAATGCAGAAAATGTAAAATAGTGAAACACGTACAAACAAAGTACTATAGTTTTACAAAATACAGAAACAGTGACGGTAAACAGCAACGTTTCGACCAAAAGGCCTTTATCAAGCAAACGACACAACAGGAGTGACGAATTTCAGAGAACACTTACAAATGGACGATAACGGAAACATGCAAATGTATCTAATGAAAATCTGGGAATAAAAACGAATAACGAAATAAATGCAACACAAAACTAGAAGTGGAAAAGAAGAGAAACAATATACAATCAAGTGAAAATATAAATTATATATATGAAGCAAATATACATATAGATTACAAGACACGAAATAAGAAAATACTAAGAAGCATAGGAATGTAATGCGTTGAGTCCAAGAGGCCACAAGTTACCATATAACGAAATAAAACGGCTCTCCAGAGCAAATCGACTACGATCATCAGAGGAACATGATCGGATGGCTGTGACCTGGACATCGCAAGCTCCTGAATGGCCAGTATCATTTAAATGGGTAGCTACAGGGTCACAGAGCATTGGCGTATATCGCGCAAGTGTTGGGCGAATCGGTCACTGAGTCTCTTGCCAGTTTCCCCAATATAGGCCTTGTTGCACCGCTTGCAGATAATGGCAAAGATAATATTACGGGACTCACACGTGAAACTGTTTTCAATAACGAACGTGGCTTTTGGAAAAGACACAGTGCGGGTCTGTATTGCATAAACACACGTGTTGCAGCGCCGACGGCCACACTGGATGGTGCCAAAATGAATCTGGATATTAGGCTTGAGGCGACTGTGAACCAATTTATCCTTAAGACTTCTGTCCCGTCTGTACGCTACCAAAGGATAGTGTTGGAAGATTGATCGTGTCTCAGGATCAGACTGAAGAATGGCGAGATGACAGAATAAGACTTTCTTCCCAAGGGAACTATGAGGGTGCAAAGTTAAGACAAGTTTCACCCTGTCATAATTGGAAGTTCTATGCTGGTTAGAGAAAGCCTCCTGGCGAGAAATTTGCTGAACGCGCCGCATAGCAGATGCAAGCACATTATCCGGGTATAAGCGCTTACGGAAGAAATCAAGCATCTCGTGAGCTCTTTTAAGAAAATCATCGTCCTCGCTACAGAGGCGACCAAGGCGCAAGAGTTGAGAGAATGGTAAAGAGTCACGACAAGCCTGGGAATGGGAAGAGGTATAAAGAAGAAAAATATGTGCATCAGTAGGCTTGTAGTATACTGATGTAGTGATGGTGGATAGGCTGATGGTGATAGTGATGTCAAGAAAGTTGACACAAGTAGTGGAGATGTGAGATGGAAATCGAATAGCAAAAGAAATTGTAAAACTATAGTACTTTGTTTATACGTGTTTCGCTATTTACCAAGTTTTACTGCAGTCTTTCCACTTTTTCAGAAAATGGAAACAATTTCAAAGAAAGAATACAACAATGTTATGACAAACTAACAATCAAAACAAAAGGAGTGAATGAGGAATGGAGTAACTTGAAAGACACCTTTAAAATGATTGCTCAAGAAATATGTGGCACCAAAAAAAAGGGAACCCAAGGTGTAAAATTTCAGCATGGTGGAACCAAGAATTAAAGAAATAGTGAATAGCAAAAAGAAGGCCTATTCATGCTGGCTAAAAAACAGAACTGATGTAAATTATGCAATCTACAGACAAATCTGAGAGTGAAAACACAAAGAGCAATAAAAAGAGCAAAGAAAAAGCATGGGAAACATTCGGAAACATGCTGGTAGAAGAAGAAAGAACAGCACCAAGAGAATATTTATTACAGGAAAGTAAGAGGACTAAGACAGCACAATGAAGAATACAACCCAACAGAAATTTTAAATGACGAAAAAGGACAACCTATCTCAGGGCCAAAATTAATATTAGAAAGATGGAAAAACTACTTTGAAGAGATACTTAATTGTGCTAAAACTTATGGGAGAATAAACTGCTATAATACAGGGGATGAAATAGAGGAATTAAAACCAGATATACTACTAGCAGAAGTAGAAAATGTAATAAAGTTGGCACCAAAACACAAAGCAGCAGGCACAGATGATTTACCTGCAGAAGCCATCAAAGCAGCTGGAGAGGCAGATGCAAAATGGGTTAGACGAATCTTCCAAATCGCATGGGAGAACCAAGAAACACCAGAAGATTGGCAAACAGCAATAATCACACCAATTTGGAAAAACAAAGGCAGCAAGAAGGAATGTAATAACTATTGGGAAATCTCACTACTAAGTCACATAGAAAAAATGTATGCTAAGATCATTGAAAAAGACTAAGACCAACAATTGAAGAACAACTCTCAGAAGCACAGATGGGTTTCAGATGAAATAGAAGCTGTACCGATGCAATATTCCCATTAAGAAAACTGACAGAAAGCGCAATAAAACATAACAAGGCCTGTAGTGTGGCATTCATAGATCAGGTAAAGGCCGTCGATAGAAACAAACTATGCGATTGTTTAAGAAAATATGGAATCAGCAAACATCTCATCAAGGTCTGCACGAGTTTATACATTTCAAATAAAAGTTAAATAAAAACAAAAGCCAGAACATCAAAAACATTCACAGTAAACTCATGAGTTAGACAGGGATGTGTGCTCTCCCCACTGCTGTTAATAACATACATGGACAACATAAGTAGAGAAGCAGGAATCGAGGAAGAAAATAATATTTCAGAACTTTTATTTGTAGATGACCAAGTACTGATTACAGAAAACGAAGAATCTCTCCAGAACTATTTGAGCTTAGTTAATATCAAGGGTGAGGAGTACAACATGAAAATAAATATAATAAAGACAGAGACAATGACAATAAGTAGACAACCAGAAAGCCTTACAATAAAACTCCAGAACGTAGACATAAAACAAACAATTGAGGCCAAATACTTAGGAGCAATTTTCTCAGCAGATGGAAGTATCGATAGCGAAATCAGCAATCGTTGCATAAAAGCTAACCAAGTACTGGGACAGTTAACACCACTGTTGTCACATAAAGAGATACCGCTAACAACTAAGGCAAATCTCATAAAAACGATTTTCTGGCCAACACTATGTTACCAGTGTCAAACATGACCAATAACAGCAGCTAATGAGCGGAAAATCATAACGACAGAGATGAGGTGCCTTAGAAGAATTGCAGGTGTGACAATAAGAGACAAAATTAGAAATGAAGAAATCAGAAGGAGACTGGATGTGAAACCGGTCATGCAATTCATAAAAGAACAACAGATTAAATGGTTTGGACACCTGACCAGTATGCCCTAGTATCGTCTGCCCAGAGAGCCACGCAGAAAAAGTATAATGAGTACAAAGCAAGAGAAAGACCACGCAAAAGATGGAGCGACGGTATTAAAAGCAGCCTTACGAACATGAATATCAGCTTACAAAGCGCCTTAAAACAAGCACACACAAGATCACTACGTTTCACCCCCAACACTTCTATAAAGAAGTCAATGGTGGAAGAGAAGAAGAAGACCGTTGTAATGTCTCTGTCGTAGTCTATATGTAGTGTGCTGTGAAATTGTCACTCCTGTTGTATCATTTGCTTGATAAAAGCCTTTTGGTCAAAACTTTGCTGTGTATTGTCATTGTTTTTGTATTTTGTTAACCTACAGTACTGTGTTATTATGTGTTCTTTAATAGCAAACTTTCTTTAATATCAAGCTGTTGTAGAAAAGAAGCATTTATACTTTTCTCTGTCCATCATATTCTAAGTACTAGAGAAAAATTTACCTCATATATTTGTTTAGAATGTATTATTTCTATATAGGATGTAGAAATAAGAATTACAAATTTCTTGGATTCTATAAGAATCAATAATAGCAATTAATATACTTTGTTATCATAATTTTATCAGTAACTTTAATTTTCTTTTCTTCAAGTCTGATAAGATCAAGCAGTCGCAAAGAATAGAACCAGAAATACTATTATATCTTTGCCAATGCAATTATTGTTCAACCAAGTTAGAGAACATTTTCTCTGTGGCTAACAAAAACAATGCCTTCTTAACAAAGTTCTGTATTCCCAGCAGTGTTCACATTTTTAGTCACACTTTTCAGCCATTATGAGCTGATTCTTATAGACAGGACGTTATTAGTGTGAGGTAATTTGGTTACAATAGTTCTACTCAACCAACGTTGTGTTATTGTGTTTTTCTTGTACACTGGCGGTTCTAAAACTATGTTTAACAAGTCACTAGCATGCTAACATTCACTTTTCTAGCCTTCTGTCGCCAGATTTTGTTCATTTTCATATTGTTCATATCATTGACGAATGTAATCATAATGTATTAGTTTTGTTTTCTGTTTGGCTGTGAAGTATGGGCATTTAACAGAGCACTGGAAAAACATATATGGGCTTTGAATATAAGTGATACAGAAGAGTCCCCCGTGTATCACGGATATAAAAGATAACAAATATATATATATCCAGAAATAACTCAAAATCAAAGAAAACTGGCTGATGCTGCAAATAAGAATTCGAAAATTGAAAGTATTTTAGAAATATAATTTGACACTAAGGGTTTTAGAAGAACATTATGGATCAACAAAGAGAAGAAGAAGAAGAGGAAGACCACAGAGAAGATGGATTCAGAATGTAGTTGATGATTTGAGCATGACGGCTGCAGAGGCAGGACATCTGGTCTAGGAAAGATAGCCATTCAGAAGAACTGTTAGGGTGGCAATACTCTGTTCAGGACAATCTACTTGATGATTATGATTTTATATGGGATTAAAACATATATGAGGTTGATATCTATGTAGAATTTAGTATGTTACAACATACGTATGTTTTTACATTTAAGTTTATGCAGACATTTTCTTGAACATGACACGCTTACAAAATGTATGAATATTCCCCGTTTACATCTTTGATTAAGTGTACAAACGATCATATTCTGTCGACTATAAGTAGAAAGAGTCCTCTACATATGTCATTCTATAGTCATAACGTAATCATAACTACTGCTAGAATTGAGACTCATCTAACACAAAAGATTCACATTTTATAGGTAAATACTACAGCCATAGTTAGAACTTGAATAGTTATTATTAAAGAAGGTCATCCTAGCACTCCGGACAGGTCTTGATCTTCTCTGATCTCCTCCCTATTATATCTTTTTCAGTTTATGAAGACTTATCACACTAGTTCTGTTGATATGGTCCCAAATGTCTGGTGTCTCTAACAAAGTGTTTTTGTACCTGGCAGTTAGTAATTTTATTCTCATTTTCGTCAATCTGGAGAGGTATTCAGATTTATAAATGTTTCAAAAATCAGATATACGTCCTGCTTCTGTTATGGCATTGGGGATGTTTCGATTGATTGTCATACCTGCTGTATCGGTCAGAAAATGTGCACGCTCATCAGCGATTAATATTCCTTCAGTAAAACACGCAAAAACGAAAGTAGTTTTACAAAATACACACACAAAAAACACGACAGAACGAGGTTGGTTTCGATCAAAACGTCTTTAACTAGAAAAAGATACAAGACATTAGGAAAATAGACGACATCCTACACACTAGCCATCATAGACACAGGAAAATAGACGACATCCTACACACTAGCCGTCATAGACACAGGACAATAGACGATATCCTACACACTAGCCATCATAGACACAGGATAATAGACGATATCCTACACACTAGCCGTCATAGACACAGGGAAATCAACGATATCCTACACAGTAGCTGTCATAGACACAGGAAAAAACATCTGGCGTTTACGACCATCACATATTTACTGTTGTACTGTATTCTTTTCTTGATAAAGGCCTTTCTTGATGAAACATCGCTGAATTTTGCATTTGCACTTTGTAAAACAACATTACTTATATTGCTGATAAGCTTTCTGTGTGTCTTGATCTCATTCAGCACTACAAGGTCAATTATTTGTCTTCAAATATTGGAACAAGTCTTATATTGTCTGACCCGGTTAAAGTATTCTAGACGTTGAATAAGATAAATGTAGGAAAACTCTTGTTTCTTCTCTTATGTCTAGAACGAAATTAGACAGAGCCAATGCGTTAAGGATGCGGGTCTCAATGCACAAAGTGACAGAATTATCTCTTGTTTCGACGTGACTGACAGTAAAGTATTAGCAAGAAGCTTTGTGCTTTTCTTATTTTGAAATGGATGTATTTTTAAAACATATTGAAACAACGAATCTATAACTACACTGCGTACTGTATCTAGGCTATGCAATGAAGAGATGAATATCAAGGGATATCAAGGGGAAATCTGTGTATGCAATCTAGAAAGGCGATGTGTAATTCTGTATTTGTTTCTGGATGGACATAGACATTTATGTAGGTGTTATTCTGTTCTTGACTAACTCGTCTAAACTCGAAGGATTGACTTCATTGCATCGTTTTAACCCCATATAACTTAGCCCTTCTCTACAGAAGTGACACGTCTCTTAAAGGGATGAACAGTACGAAAAGCATGATCTCAGAAGTGACACGTCTCTTAAAGGGATGAACAGTACGAAAAGCATGATCTCAGAAGTGACACGTCTCTTAAAGGGATGAACAGTACGAAAAGCATGATCTCAGAAGTGACACGTCTCTTAAAGGGATGAACAGTACGAAAAGCATGATCTCAGAAGTGACACGTCTCTTAAAGGGATGAACAGTACGAAAAGCATGATCTCAGAAGTGACACGTCTCTTAAAGGGATGAACAGTACGAAAAGCATGATCTCAGAAGTGGCACGTCTCTTAAAGGGATGAACAGTACGAAAAGCATGAACTCAGAAGTGGCACGTCTCTTAAAGGGATGAACAGTACGAAAAGCATGATCTCAGAAGTGACACGTCTCTTAAAGGGATGAAAAGTACGAAAAGCATGATCTCAGAATTGGCACGTCTCTTAAAGGGATGAACAGTATGAAAAGCATGATCTCAGAAGTGACACGTCTCTTAAAGGGATGAACAGTACTGAAAAGCATGATCTCAGAATTGGCACGTCTCTTAAAGGGATGAACAGTATGAAAAGCATGATCTCAGAAGTGACACGTCTCTTAAAGGGATGAACAGTGCGAAAAGCATGAACTTCGTAGCACCGACAACAATCCTAGGAGTCTCTGGGAAAAAAACTCACTTATGTACAGAATGGTGCTGTCCTAATTCGGACCCACGACCTTTGGAACACAAGGCATAATAACTTCACCACAGAGACCCGGTATATCTATTCAAGATGTACTAGTTAATACTAACTTTACCACAGAGACCCGGTATATCTATTCAAGATGTACTAGTTAATACTAACTTTAGCACAGAGACCCGGTATATCTATTCAAGATGTACTAGTTAATACTAACTTTACCACAGAGACCCGGTATATCTATTCAAGATGTACTAGTTAATACTAACTTTACCACAGAGACCCGATATATCTATTCAAGATGTACTAGTTAATACTAACTTTACCACAGAGACCCGGTATATCTATTCAAGATGTACTAGTTAATACTAACTTTACCACAGAGACCCGGTATATCTATTCAAGATGTACTAGTTAATACTAACTTCACCACAGAGACCCGGTATATCTATTCAAGATGTACTAGTTAATACTAACTTTACTACAGAGACCCGGTATATCTATTCAAGATGTACTAGTTAATACTAACTTTACCACAGAGACCCGGTATATCTATTCAAGATGTACTAGTTAATACTAACTTTACCACAGAGACCCGGTATATCTATTCAAGATGTACTAGTTAATACTAACCCTTACACATCCATCACACACACTCATATCTAAACATATGCATACATATATATATACGCATACAACATATATACATACACACACCCGACACAGACCACCACACGCCCGCAAACACACTTACATACATATACACACGTCCCATACATACACACACCCCATATATATACACACACCTCATACATACACACACCCCATATATATATACACATTCACACCACTCCCATATACGCACACTGACACACATACATGCTCATCTACTTCTCCGTCTTTACTGTTTTCGTCATCTACATTCTCAGCATTCTTATACCTTCTATCTATCCTTACACTACACAATACCTTCTATATATCCTTACACTACACAATACCTTCTATCTATCCTTACACTACACAATACCTTCTATATATCCTTACACTACACAATACCTTCTATCTATCCTTACACTACACAATATCTTCTATCTATCCTTACACTACACAATACCTTCTATCTATCCTTACACTACACAATACCTTCTATCTATCCTTACACTACACAATACCTTCTATATATCCTTACACTACACAATACCTTCTATATATCCTTACACTACACAATACCTTCTATCTATCCTTACACTACACAATACCTTCTATCTATCCTTACACTACACAATATCTTCTATCTATCCTTACACTACACAATATCTTCTATCTATCCTTACACTACACAATATCTTCTATCTATCCTTACACTACACAATACCTTCTATCTATCCTTACAATACACAATATCTTCTATATATCCTTACACTACACAATACCTTCTATCTATCCTTACACTACACAATACCTTCTATATATCCTTACACTACACAATATCTTCTATATATCCTTACACTACACAATACCTTCTATATATCCTTACACTACACAATATCTTCTATCTATCCTTACACTACACAATACCTTCTATATATCCTTACACTACACAATATCTTCTATCTATCCTTACACTACACAATAACTTCTATCTATCCTTACACTACACAATACCTTCTATATATCCTTACACTACACAATACCTTCTATCTATCCTTACACTACACAATACCTTCTATATATCCTTACACTACACAATACCTTCTATCTATCCTTACACTACACAATATCTTCTATCTATCCTTACACTACACAATACCTTCTATCTATCCTTACACTACACAATACCTTCTATCTATCCTTACACTACACAATACCTTCTATATATCCTTACACTACACAATACCTTCTATCTATCCTTACACTACACAATATCTTCTATCTATCCTTACACTACACAATATCTTCTATATATCCTTACACTACACAATACCTTCTATCTATCCTTACACTACACAATACCTTCTATATATCCTTACACTACACAATACCTTCTATCTATCCTTACACTACACAATATCTTCTATATATCCTTACACTACACAATACCTTCTATCTATCCTTACACTACACAATACCTTCTATCTATCCTTACACTACACAATACCTTCTATATATCCTTACACTACACAATACCTTCTATCTATCCTTACACTACACAATATCTTCTATATATCCTTACACTACACAATACCTTCTATCTATCCTTACACTACACAATACCTTCTATCTATCCTTACACTACACAATACCTTCTATATATCCTTACAATACACAATACCTTCTATCTATCCTTACACTACACAATATCTTCTATATATCCTTACACTACACAATACCTTCTATCTATCCTTACACTACACAATACCTTCTATCTATCCTTACACTACACAATACCTTCTATATATCCTTACACTACACAATACCTTCTATCTATCCTTACACTACACAATACCTTCTATCTATCCTTACACTACACAATATCTTCTATATATCCTTACACTACACAATATCTTCTATATATCCTTACACTACACAATACCTTCTATATATCCTTACACTACACAATACCTTCTATCTATCCTTACACTACACAATATCTTCTATATATCCTTACACTACACAATACCTTCTATATATCCTTACACTACACAATATCTTCTATATATCCTTACACTACACAATACCTTCTATATATCCTTACACTACACAATACCTTCTATATATCCTTACACTACACAATATCTTCTATATATCCTTACACTACACAATATCTTCTATCTATCCTTACACTACACAATACCTTCTATCTATCCTTACACTACACAATACCTTCTATATATCCTTACACTACACAATATCTTCTATCTATCCTTACACTACACAATACCTTCTATCTATCCTTACACTACACAATACCTTCTATATATCCTTACACTACACAATACCTTCTATATATCCTTACACTACACAATATCTTCTATATATCCTTACACTACACAATACCTTCTATCTATCCTTACACTACACAATACCTTCTATATATCCTTACACTACCCAATACCTTCTATATATCCTTACACTACACAATACCTTCATCTATCTACATACACAATACCTTCTATATATCCTAACTACACAATATCTTCTATATATCATTACACTACAAATACTTCTTAATATCACACACAAATACCTTCTATATATCTTACACATCACAAAGCTAATACTAACACACAAATCTTCTATCTTCTTACATGAACAAATACCTTCTATATATCCAACTACACAATTCTTCTATATATCTACACTACAAATACCTTCATATATCCTTCCTAAAGGATTTATATATCCTTACACTACCAAATCTTCATATATCCTTACACACAGATACCTTATCTATCCACATACACAATACCTTCTATATCTCTTACACTACACAATATCTCATATATCCTAATCACAATCCTTAATATACTTACATACAATACTCTATATCTCTCTAAAATAAATCTTCTAATATTCTACACCAACAATCCTGACTTCTAAACCAATACCTTATACTATCTTCATACACAATACCTCATATACTTACATACACATTACCACTTTCTATTTAAAATCAATTACTCTATTTACCTACAACACATATCTTTATATACCTTACATACAATACCTTCTATATATCCCATATCACAATACCTTTTATATCCTTACACTACACAATACCTTCATCTATCCTTAACTACAATACTTCTATCTATCCTTACACTACACAGACCTCTATCTATCCTTACACAATACCTTCTATATACCTTACATACACAATACCTCTATATATCCTTACACTACACAATATTTCTATATATCCTTACACTACACAATACCTTCTATCTATCTACACACAATACCTTCATTAATCCTTACACTACACAATACCTTCTATATACCCTTTACACTACAATACCTTCTATCTATCTTACCACTACAAACCTTCTATATATCCTTACACTACACAACTTTCCTACAGATCCTTACACTACACAATACCTTCTATCTATCCTTACAACACAAATCTCTTATATCCTACTAATACACATACTTCTAATACTAACTACTACAGAACCTATATCTTCTCAATTACATTACACAACTTACATCTATCCTTACACTACATCAAATTCTATCTATCCTACTTACACAAATCTTCATCTATCTCAACACAATCTTTATAACCTTGCACCACAAACCTTCTATCTATCAACACTACAATACCTTCTATCTATCCTTACACTCACAATACCTTATCTATCCTAACTACACAATATTTATCTATCATACATAACAATACCTCTATCTATCCTTACACTAACAACACTTCTATCTACCCTACACTAACAATACCTTCTACATCCTTAATACACCATACCTTCTATCTATCCCTATACACTACAATTCTCATATATCCTTACACACACAATACCACATCATCCTTACCTCAATACCTTCTTCTATCCTTACACTACACAATATCTTATCTATCCTACCTACACAAACCTTATATCCTTACCCCTACTAATCCTTTCCATATATCCTTACATACCAACTACCATATCTATCTTACCTAACTGTACACATACCTTCTATTATCCTTACACTAACAATACCTTCTTCTATCTTACACCACACAAATACCTTCTATCTATCCTTACACTAACAATTTCTTCTATCCTTACACTACACAATACCTTCTATATATCCTTAACAAAACAATATCTTCATATATCCTTACACTACAAATACCTTCTATATATCCTTACTGTACATAAAATCTTATATTATCAACCATTTCATTTCTCCTGTCTCTCTTCTTCTCTGTATTTGATTTACCCAATAATTTTTCTTACTGTTTCTAATTCTTTCTTCTTTGTTGAATTTGTTTGCATTCTTGTGCAAATTTTCTTCAAAATCTCATTATTTTTCCACATTATTTTTTCCTTGTTTTGTTTCTTGTGTTTTTGTTATTCTCTTCCATTGATTTATCTTATTATTCATCTTTTCCAATTAACGTTTTCATATTCTGCTGTCTTCACTCTTCTCCTCTCTCTCTCTCTCACCCACCCTCTCTTTCAACAATACACTCTACTCTTCTAACGTTCACACATTTCCTGATTGTAATTCTCTTGTTTACAACATTATTTGATTGATTCGACCGTCATCATTTCACTTCGTTGAGTAACCATGTGTGCTCTGACCTCTTTCTTACACATGAGGTTATCATTTGAGTCACGAATATATTGTTCCCTGATATATTGTGAAGATGATGAAGATATTTATAGAAAATGTATTTTTAATCTTTCTTAAGGCACCATGCTACAGACGATTAGGTCATTTAGCCTCCAGATATCGATTTTTGAAATTCATTATATTATGTTAGTATTGCATCCCTACTATCGAATTACGCAGTTTTTATTTGTGATCACAAAATATGCTTCAAAATTATTTTTGAACGACACTACCCTCTAAAAATTCTTTATAGAAAATGTCTACAATTGTCTTTGTTTGGTCCTAGATACAAGTATATGAAGTTCAATAAACCAAATCTTGTTATATATCGTGTAACGTTTGATCTGAGTACTAACAAATATTTTAGATTTAATTATACTAGGCAATGACTGTATGCTGTAACGGACGATTTATCTGACAATTTAGACTGAATTCACATTCTTCTTCTTTCTTTTGTCATCACACTGCTACCGGGTTGTTGCCCAGTGATTCACATTACAATTTGTTAAGGTAGTTTTCTCCCATGTGTAAATGTCGTTAATGTGGGTAATGTACGTTTTCCACCGCGAAAGAAATCTTCAAGAAAGCAATATGAGATTTGACTCTGATATATTTCTATTAATATTGAAGGGATTAGACAATAGACAATCCACCTTTCTCAAGCAAATAAATTTATATGAATTTTTTAATGAGCCAGTGGGTCCTATTTTTGGCCGTCAATTGGGTAGGTCTTATTCGTTGCACCCCCTGAGATCAGTTAGATGTTACAGAACAATTTAAAGTTCTCAGCGGGCTAGAATATTGATATATTTAGGCTGTGCAGTGGAAAAAAATTGCTGTTTTGTTATTTATTTCACTCTGCTTGGAGACCGTACGACATTGTTTACAATCCAAGATGGCTGCTGTTTCCATGTCAACCCGATAATTTATTAATGCGAAAGATATATGAATTTTCATTTTAGACCAACCTAGTAGTAACTGCTATGTATCACCTAATTTGACTGAGAGATAAGAAAGTTGAGAAATCCTGTAGCATGAGCCCTTAATGAATTTGCTCGGGCAGAGGCTTTCCAACCTGCTCTTCTCAATTTTGAACTGCCAAGAGTTTTTTTACGAGCTCAATTTGAACACTTCTTCTTCTTCACCCTTTGTCCCTAGGGGGGGAATAGATCCACAACCAAGGCCTTCCAAGCCCGCCTATCCAAGACAATCATTTCCAGATCTCTTCCCATTTTCTTGCCATGATCCTCTTTGTGTGGTCTTTCCTCGGTGGCAAGCTATGAATATTCCTGTTTGTGTTTCTTTAGCTATCTAGTAAGTCTTTCCTCAGGGTGGAAAAGCTATGAATATTCCTGTTTGTGGTTTCTTTAGCTATCTAGTAAGTCTTTCCAGGTGGCAGGCTATGAATATTCCTGTTATGTTTCTTTGAGCTATCTAGTAAGTCTTTCCTCGGTGCAAGTATGAATATTCCTGTTTGTGATTTAGCATCTAGTAAGTCTTCCCCGTAGGAACTATGAATATTCCTTTGTGATTTCTTTAGATCTAGAAATCTTTCCTGGTGCAACTATAAAAATCCTGTTGGTCTTTAGCTATCTAGTAAGTCTTTCCTCGGTGGCAAGCTATGAATATTCCTGTTTGTGGTTTCTTTAGCTATCTAGTAAGTCTTTCCTCGGGTGGCAAGCTATGAATATTCCTGTTTGTGGTTTCTTTAGCTATCTAGTAAGTCTTTCCTCGGGTGGCAAGCTATGAATATTCCTGTTTGTGATTTCTTTAGCTATCTAGTAAGTCTTTCCTCGGGTGGCAAGCTATGAATATTCCTGTTTGTGGTTTCTTTAGCTATCTAGTAAGTCTTTCCTCGGGTGGCAAGCTATGAATATTCCTGTTTGTGGTTTCTTTAGCTATCTAGTAATTTTTACAGGGTGTGATAGCTAGCCCCAATCCCAACCTCCTTAGTTGCCTCTTACAACATGCATGGCAGGTAACAGTGGTTCTATTCCTTAAACCTTTAATTTGAGCCCCAGTAACTACTCAGGCAAAGTTGAACACGGGACCTATGTTTTATCGTCCGTCTCCGATAGGACTACGAACTTGATCTCACCTACACTGAGATCGTAGATCTCTGGAAAATAATCCAGACAGTTTCACGAGTGAGCAAACCGAGTGCCTTTCAAACGATAGGCAAGCATGTAACTTCTTCGCCACAGACCCCCATCATTATTTGAAATGCTTAACAATTCTCTGTCTATGCCATTTCTCTATTCCTTCCTCTCATCATCTTATGGTGGTCTCATATACTGTTTGTTCTTCAACAAATACGGGTCAGCAGAAAACTGACTCAAGCAGGTTATCCAGCAAGGGATAGTTGCTCATGAATTGTGTTACTATCTAATATCCCTAATATCACTAGACAAGAAAGGGAATAACTGTTTCTTCTACGACCAGTTTCTGCTATGCTTCTATTCAGGAATGAATCATGTACAGGACGGTGTGCTTGAGATCTTCACCGATCCTTCACAAAATTTGCTCTAAAGTGTTTTTCTTCTGTTGATCAGATTCTCACCCTATTCAACAGGGCTAGTCTTGCCGAATGCGATTTTGGGTCTGCTTTTGTGCTCTGAAGATGTATACGGTTGAGTCCCTGAGATTCATTCGATGAAGACATTGTGTTTCGTGTTTTGGAGAGCTATTTACATGCTTTATATAAACGAATATATAACCAAGACCATATCCTGTCTTAAACCCATCTTTCTAATTAAAATTCGGTCTTTTCAAAAGGACAAGAAGCATTCTTCTGTATTAAGTTTCACAAAAGTTCTGATGTTGTTTCCCGCATGCTGTACAATTGGTAACACTGTCAACTATGTCATTGAAACTAGATTTAACACACGATCATAACTCTAAATATTTAAATACGTTAAAGTATGCATCTGACCCAGAGGAGTCTACTAAAAACATAACTGACAGTGTTCTCTAGAATACACGTATTGTACTTCTGTCCTTGACATTTTTAGTTCTAGATGAAAGCGAGATCCAGCGCCGGATTAGCCTAGTAGCAAAAGTAGCAAATGATACGGGCCCCGCGCTTCTGGGGGCCCTGCGCCTATGTGAAAGAGATGAAAAGGAAAAAAATAACCACGATGCTATATCAAAAACAAGCAAGCTGTCTGAATTTTTAAGTGTCGTGTGTGATGGTGCTGAATCCAAAGAACTGAAGCAGAAAATACAGAAGTCGCAAATCACTGTCTAGTAGATGAAGGCAGATGAACTCCAAATATTGTCAGCTCTTATCCAGAGGATTTGGAAGAAAGCCTAGGCGACGAACTAGTGCAGTTCGTTCAAGTGCGATTTTATAAACTTATAATGGAAAATTCATTAGAGTCGTGTTTCTCAAATGTAGAAATAGTCTTACGAATTTACTTGTCTTTAATGATTACTAACTGCAGCGGAGAACGTTCTTTTTCAACATTAAAGCGTATAAAAGTGAGTTAAGAAACATGATGGGACAAGATCGTCTAAATAACCTCACCTTAATGAACATTGAATGTAATTTACTTAGAGAAATTGATTTGTCTAGTATTATCTCTAAATTTGCTCACTTTAAATCGAAACAAGTTTGTTTGTAAAAGTTGTGTTTTATTACTTATTATCATACAAAACCTAGGGCCCCGCGCTAAAATTTGCTACAGGCCCCGCGCTGACCTAATCCGGCACTGGCGAGATCTATTGTTCTTCTAAGACGTACATTCTTGTGAGACGTTGATGCTAAATTAAAACCATGATTATTATCTATTTGTCCATCTATAACTATATAGTATATTATAAAGACGTTTCTACTCATCTATATAATATATTATAAAGACGTATCTACTAATCTATAACTATATAGTGTATTATAAAGACGTATCTACTAATCTATAACTATATAATATATTATAAAGACGTATCTACTAATCTATAACTATATAGTATATTATAAAGACGTATCTACTAATCTATAACTATATAATATATTATAAAGACGTTTCTACTCATCTATATAATATATTATAAAGACGTATCTACTCATCTATAACTATATAATATATTATAAAGACGTTTCTACTCATCTATAACTATATAATATATTATAAAGACGTATCTACTAATCTATAACTATATAGTATATTATAAAGACCTGTCCTGTGTACGAATAATACTTGGTACAGTTCATAAAGAGCGTCTATAGTTTAATGATTGAGGTTGCTCCTTCTTCTAATACCTGTGACGTCAACATAAAGAACATTTAATATCAGTTTTCAATAATCAATAATCAGTTGTCAAAGCACTATCATCATAGCATTCCGCACACTTCCATAGGTGCTCCGATCTTCGCCACAACAAATCAAGCAGCGCCCAGCGGCCCAACACGCCAGTTCGATGTTGATTAATCAATCTCTTTGCATATTTGGTATGTTATTATTTTCGGACTGTACCAATATTGACACCGATATCTCTCAGTCTGGTCAGCTAGTGGAATTCACACTCCTGAAACTCCTCTGTACGAAAAGACTCTCGCAGTGCATTAAGAATGGCATTTCGGTCCATTGCAGCTCTCTATGTTATTGTTGCCATGCCAGTCCATCTATCAGCTTGTTCATTACTCCTGACTCCTGCGTGCCCAGGGACAAGCAATATGTGCTGTCTAACATCACATGTTTTCACAGTCTTGATTTGAATTATGTCTCAAGCTTTTATAAAAAGTAGTATTGGTGAAATTAACTTTAAACAATTCTCAGTTGTTAAAAACTATCAATACACGTGTTCAAATGGAAACGGGACTTGTGGATTTATTTAAAAGTATCATACGCAAATTAACAGTTTCAACGGAATTAAACAAAGCAACCACTTGTGAATAAGAATTCACCTGGGTTCATCAGAAAAAATCTCGGTATGCATTTAGGCAAGCATCCCACTGTTTAGGTAGACGTCGAATGCCATCCGAGAAAACGGTGCGTGGCTGCTCACTGAACCATGTGGTCACCGCTGTCTTGACGTCTGCGTCGCTGTTGAATCGCTGTCCCTTTAGTGCTTTCTTCAACGGTCCGAACAAATGGAAATCACACGGGGACAAATCGGGACTATAGGCTGGATGATGAAGAACTTCCCAATTCTTCTTTGCCAATGTTTCCTGCACAATTTTTGCGACGTGCGGACGAGCGTTGTCGTTGAGAAGAATCACACCTTGAGAAAGCTTGCCGGATCGCTTAGCCTTGATGGCCTTATGCAGCTTGTCTAAAGTGTCTTTATAATGGGTGGCATTGATGTTGACACCAGGTTCCTTAAAATCGTCAACAAAAGCCCTTCATGGTCAAAAATGCGGTCACCATAACCTTCCCAGCAGAAACCTGTGTCTTGAATTTTGTGGGTTTTGGTGAACCTGGATGTTTCCATTGCATGCTGTCAATTTTGCTACTCGGTTCATAGTGGTGGCACCACGATTCATCACCTGCCACAATGCTCAACAGAAATGCATTACCCTCTGTCCTGTAACGCATCAAGTGGTTCAAACTTCACCCCATCCGTTCTTCCTTATGGTGGTCAGTCAACATCCGTGGGACCCACTGTGAACACACCTTCCGATAGTTCAATTTCTTCCGAATAACCATGTGGGCTGTCCCAATTGACAAATGGAATTCTTCTGCAAGCGAACGAATGCTCCGACGACGGTCAGTCAGTACTCCTTTATCAAGCAAGGCTATGGCTTCTTCTGTTGCAACAATATGCGCCTGACCTGGCAGTGCAAGATCTGCTGTTGCTCCTGACCTGGCCGTGCAAGATCTGCTGTTGCGCCTGACCTGGCCGTGCAAGATCTGCTGTTGCGCCTGACCTGCCCGTGCAAGATCTGCTGTTGCGACTGACCTGACCGTGCAAGATCTGCTGTTGCGACTGACCTGACCGTGCAAGATCTGCTGTTGCGACTGACCTGACCGTGCAAGATCTGCTGTTGCGACTGACCTGACCGTGCAAAGATCTGCTGTTGCGACTGACCTGACCGTGCAAGATCTGCTGTTGCGACTGACCTGACCGTGCAAATCTGCGTGCGACTGACCTGACCGTGCAAGATCTGCTGTTGCGACTGACCTGACCGTGCAAGATCTGCTGTTGCGACTGACCTGACCGTGCAAGATCTGCTGTTGCGACTGACCTGACCGTGCAAGATCTGCTGTTGCGACTGACCTGACCGTGCAAGATCTGCTGTTGCGACTGACCTGACCGTGCAAGATCTGCTGTTGCGACTGACTTGCCGTGCAAGATCTGCTGTTGCGATTGACCTGACCGTGCAAGATCTGCTGTTGCGACTGACCTGACCGTACAAGATCTGCTGTTGCGACTGACCTGACCGTGCAAGATCTGCTGTTGCGACTGACCTGACCGTGCACGATCTGCTGTTGCGACTGACCTGACCGTGCAAGATCTGCTGTTGCGACTGACCTGACCGTGCAAGATCTGCTGTTGCGACTGACCTGACCGTGCAAGATCTGCTGTTGCGACTGACCTGACCGTGCAAGATCTGCTGTTGCGTCTGACCCGCCCGTGCAAGATCTGCTGTTGCGACTGACCTGACCGCACAAGATCTGCTGTTGCGTCTGACCCGCCCGTGCAAGATCTGCTGTTGCGACTGACCTGACCGTGCAAGATCTGCTGTTGCGTCTGACCCGCCCATGCAAGATCTGCTGTTGCGACTGACCTGACCGTACAAGATCTACTGTTAACTCACTTTCGTCTTTAAACATAGCTCTCACATTTCATGACTCTTGTCCTAGACAAACATTTGTCACCATATGCTGCCTTCATTCTCTGATGAATGTCTACTGCTTGACATCCTTCAAATGAAAGAAACTGGATCACAGCACGCTGATTTACTTTGCTTATATAAGCACACAACACGTGTGCTTATGTGATACAGACGCGTACTGTATCTTTTCCTTTAGGCACGTTTCTTATTGACGATGGGTTCACATGCGAGTCCCGTAATCTTATCTATGCCATTATCTGTAAGCGTTGTAACAAGGCTTATATCGGCGAGACAGGCAAGAGGCTCAGGGACCGATTCGCCCAACACTTACGCGACATACGCCAATGCTCTGTGACCCCTGTAGCCACCCATTTCAATGATACTGGCCATTTAGGTGCTCACGATGTCCAGGTCACAGCCATCAGATCATGTTCCTCGGATGATCGCAGTCGATTTGCTCTGGAGAATCGGTTGATTTCTTTGTATGGTACCTTGCGACCACGCGGCTCAACGTATTACATTCTTATGCTTCTTAGTACTTTCTCTTCCCATGCTTTGTAATCTATATGGGTATATGTTGCATGTATTCAAGTTATATATTTACTAGATGTTTCATTGTTTCTTTTCCTTTCTATTTCTAGTTTTTATGTGTGTTTTTGTGTTACATTTATTTCGTTATTCGTTTTTATTCCAGATTTTCCTTAGATACGTTTGTATTTGGTCGTCCATTTGTGTTTCATTTTAATTTGTCACTCCTGTTTGTTCGTTTGCTTGATAAAGGCCTTGTTGGTCGAAACGTTGCTGTATTTTGTCATTGTTTTTGTAATTTGTAAAACTACAGTACTTTGTAATTACGTGTTTTGCCAATCAAATAGTTTTACTGCAGTTCCATATATATATACTGGATGATTTACTTTGGACGGGTTCGGAATCACACCCGCCATATTGTTAACAGTCTCATTCAGCACATATGCATGCTGGAAAGATGAACACATAACCGTATGTTCATTATTGGATACTCATTACTAGTGCAAAATGTCATCAATATCCGTGCACGCTAGCACGCGGGGTGTAACAAGTCCCGTTTTCATTTTCTCGTACGTACAGGCAACTGAATGAATGACGTTTGTTGTAAACGACGGTGGTGGGTCAAACCTCATTCTACTGGATTCTCCGAAAGGAGTTAATTCTTATTTTTCATGTTTGTTGGCCTACACGCTCTGATATAACCAATAAAGGTTCGCCTTAGGTTGAAAGGGCGTGCCTCGGCTTAAAGAGGCTTTAATCCCTTACTAAACAAACAAACAACGGTGGTGGGATTGGGGGCGGTTTCGGTTTATACAAATGTCGTATATACGCTTATTATTCTAAATAATTTAACCAAGGGCTCAGGTTTTATTTCAATATGGTCAAGCACTGTACTATTAATTTGAACACACATTCACACTTAAATAAAAATTATTTCTTGAGAAATTCGTGTTAAAGTTTAAAAGTGTGCATTGTCTGTACACAAAAATGTTAAAAAGCTAGGAACAAGTTTTAAAAGAAAGTCTAGTAAGTATTTTTAAGCCAACCAAGTCGAAAAAGGTTAAAATTCCTAAATTTGACTTTGAAAAAGTTCACTTGGCAACACGGGAGTACAAGTGTGCAGTACATACACAGTTGACAAACTTACCAACTTCATGTGGGGTGAGCTAAGCACAATTTGTAACTATATCAAAATGCAAAAATAAGATAGATCTAAACATTCCCCAAAGTTTCTATTTTTAATTAATTATGTCCATACATTAAATCGCAAATTTAATTTCATTTTAAACAATGTACTATGCCCACATTACAGAGTAGTCCAAATCCACACTATACTAATGCCAATCTCACTTATTTCATTATCGGGTTTTAATTACACACTTTCTGTAACACATGGTACACTGTGATTAAATTTCGCTTTGACATAAAACTCTCGTTACGTTCGTGAGCTATTCAATTCGAGATTACATCACATGTTTGCTCACTAAATATATTTCGTGTGTGAATCAGCAGGAGTTTAAGATTCTTGTCTTGCTAAATTTCAGTTGTGTGGTACTACATAAATTTGACTCATGATAATTTTAGTCTCAACCAGTTTAGTGAAGATATGTGGTGCAACTTTTCTCTGCATGTATTGATTTAATGGCTAATGGGCTTTAAGTAGAACATGATAGCAAAACAGGGTGCTAGGAATTTACTTCTAAGGTTGTAAGATTTACAGATGAATACTATCTGTGCGAAATATTGTGTCTACACATTTGGTATGTTTCCTTTATTCTTTAATTTGAATATACTTAACCTCTTTAAAAATAAAAGTCGAAAGGCGAAAATTGACTTCACTGCACCAGGTTTCCTTGTATGGCTCAGTCTCTTTCGGCAGAAATGTAACGCAATCTGCCGTGAGTTTTACTCAAAGCACAAACTCCGTAGCTCCAAAAACAGCCCCAATGATCTTATAAAAAATTGCATATGTGTCATTCCGGATTCGAATTCACAACCTTCAGAATGACAGTTTTAACCACTTCGCCATAGAGACAGACACCTTTGACCTCTATAACTGTGACCAAAACATTTTGCCCATATCATGAACCTTATTTTGCTAAAATTGTTTATTTTCGTCCACCAATTCATTTTGAATCTTGTCAAATCACTATTCACAACTTCATCCTGAATCTCCAACTATTGGGACTCATTGCAACCAAATGAAAGTGAGCTGGATCTACACGTCATCAGGAGAAGTTCTATTCACGATATACTCAATTCTACAATAACCCAGCTGAAGACGGGTTCCCACTCTTTCTAAAGTGTAGGACATTATCAAATGTCGCCAGTGGCACTACTATGTAAAGTATGTACGAGCTCGTACCTCTCACATTAACCTTGTTGAAAAATATGAAGCACTGAATTGGACACATTGACCGTATAAATGTCAGCTATGTTCAGTTTTCTCAAGCTGTTTAACAGATACAGTATGTTGTTTTCATTATGTCATTGTGTAACAGCTAACGCGGTGGCGTCTGTGGCTTAGGGGAAAGTGATTCGATCTATTAACCCCGACGTTCTGAGTTCGAATCTCGCTGCGGCAGTTTGATTGCAAATTGTTTCGCGTGGAATTTTACAAAAGGACGATGGCATCACCCGTTCAGAAAGCAATGGCAAACTACTGAACGTAATAATGACTAGAAAAATCACAAACAGCTTTAAAAAAGCTAGGGTTGATTAGCAAAGTCATGTAAAGGATATGCAGTTGACATTAACCTAACAGCTATAGTATGTTTTAATCATTATTTTAATGTATTAACGATTTTCAACAGTTCATGAATGTTATTATCATTATATATATATATATTTTTTTCCTTATGTATACCGTTACTAAGTCTACTTGCTGCTTTCAATCATCATCAACCACATGTATAATATATTTCTCAACAGTTAATCTGTCTGTCTGGACATTTCCTGTCCAAAACTCACATCTGCGCAGTGTCATTCCCAGAACAAAACCAGATACAAACAGACAGTTACATAAAAAACATAAATGAAAGCGTATTTCGGTTTTCCATATTAAGTTGCTCCGAGACTACAGAAACAAGGGCAACGTAATTTGGTCCAGAAAACAAGCTATAGTAATCTGTTTGGAGTCTGAGATTTATTGAGATTGGACCTCAATTGTTTTGTCGATTTATACAACCGCTACAGCCACATTTTCTTGTTCCTAGTGACAAATAGGGCTGCAATTGTTGCACTTCACCGAATTCTATTTTGAGCCATCTTTTCATAGTTTTGTCACTCAGGTTTTAACCCAACCTGTCTTCTTCTACAGTTAATGGAGAGTAAGAGAATGTATCAGATATTTACTACAACCATTGAAGAACCAAGCAAGACTTTTACGAGTTTTTTCTTTTCTTTTCAAACTCCGAAGACAGAATCAGATCTAATTTATTTGATTCGTTTTTGAAAAGTTGTTGTCGACGCTTTATTGCATTCATGCATGTGCATATTGCAACGATGTATGTGCATATTACCTCAATGTATGTGCATATTGCAACGATGTATGTGCATATTACCTCAATGTATGTGTACATCTGTAAGTTTTTGAAAAGTTGTTGTCGACGCTTATGCATTCATGCATGTGCATATTGCAACGATGTATGTGCATATTACCTCAATGTATGTGCATATTGCAACGATGTATGTGCATATTACCTCAATGTATGTGTACATCTGTAAGTTAACTCTTGAACGCTAGACTGACACTAACTCAACTGATCCAATAAACATCCAGCCATAAAAGCAACGGACGTCAAAATTCAGTCTCCAGACTGGCCATAACATGCACCTGGGTCGCATGTGCAAGAAATTAAAGATGGGCGAAACTAAGGTCTGCTCCTGTGGTCAAGCCCCACAAGACACTGTGCATATATTGTAGATATTGTGTCTAAACTAAAGTAGAGACTATTCAGTTTCAGTTTCAGTTTGGAATATCTTCATTGCACTCCGGACATGTCCATATGTGCTCCGATCTCCTTCGCAATATCTCCAACAGCGTCCAGCGACTGACCGTACCAGTTCGATTTTGATTGATTAGTCTACTCGTATATCTGTTATGCTGTTCTTTTCTGGCTACTCCAATCTTCAAACCCAGCTCCTGCAATTTAGTAGTTGATGTGGATTGGTTTAAATGAAAATCTACTTTGCGGCCACACTCTATGAGCGGGTTCAAAATATCAGCTCTATCCATTGGCTGGCCATCTGATATGGTGACAGAGCTGGTCCGCATGTCTGCTCTCTCATTGCCAACGATACCCAAGTGCACCGGGACGAAAATAAGTGGGATTCTGCAAATTGTTGACTCTTATAGTGATTCAGTCCATTGCCTGCGCTCCGAACCAGCCTCTACCTTGCGGATCATACTCAATGAATCACTCACAATGCACGCATGAGTGTAGTTTTGTGACTCTAGTCAACGTAGTGCATTAGTCACTGCTAGTACTTCCATTGTCATGCTGCTTGTTGTCATATGAAATGCACCACTGGCCTCCTTGACCATTCTGCCACATGAGCTTGCAGAGAAGGCCCACGCGGACATTTCGTGACGAATTGCAGATCCTTCCGTGTAAATCACAACGTCACCTTCATTGCAGTTTTCATCAATGATAGCCTTGATATCTGCATCCATCGCCACGTGATTCCTCTCTTTGCAACTTTTGTCAAATTTAATGATGGTGGAAAAGTGTTCCCGTATATTGAAGGCATCGGTATCCATTCTTCCCCATAATCGATATTTGTTAGCCCGCATACCAACTGAATAGTGTCTGCAGCACGGCCAACCCACGACTTGCCCCGCTTTAATCGATTTCCTCCACTGGTGCTGAGCAGTTCGTGCAAAGGGTGATCCTTTTAGCACTTATTTTGAGAAAAGCACGTGCTCTAGCTATCTTGAGACTATACTCCATGGTCGGGAAATCCAGGAGAAACCTCATCGCCACGCAGAGTGTTCAACCGAGACTGATACGCATAGCCTCATTCTGTATTTTTTCCAGTCTTTCAATTTGCGTTTTACTAACAGTGAGGATGGCCATTGCATATTCAATGGTGGAAAGAACCAGCGCCTGATACAGGATGACAAGCAGCCGTTGCTCGATATTAGCAGACGCTATAACTCTCGTTGCCGCTAAACCTTTACGTGCCTTGACAATGACATACTCAACATGTTCCCTGAAACACAGAATGCAGTCAAACTGCACACCCAAAAATTTCATCGATTTAGCTCCGGACAAACCAACACCGCAAAGTTCTACAATAGGCGTGCATGCGTTAATAGTGTGATTATTGAGTGAGAACCATGTTACTGTCGCTTTTGTAGGGTTAACTAGTGCACCAGAGACACCACACCAGTTTGTGATGAGGTCAAGTTCCTTCTGAATCTCACCGGCAATCGCGTACCTGTCTGTATGAGGGAGTGCGTCAACTATAATACATATGATGGAGTGTGTCAACTATTGTACAGAATATGGAGTGTGTCAACTATTGTTTCATAATAACCATCCTTGATGCAATCTCTATGTTACACATAATTATCATAGAGACCGGTCAAAAGCTTCCTAGCACCGACGAGGGTCACAGATGTAATTGTCAGAATGTTCCAGAACTAACGAGAGAGAGAGAATCGTGGCATATCCATCACAGGACTTTACCATCAACTACAGTAAACGAGTCGTCAATTTGCTAGGCTCCACTTATACGTTCAGTAGTTGTGTCATTGCCTTCTGAACGGTAAAGTCTATTTTTACTTTTCGTAAAAACTCACGGGAACAAATTTGCTTCCAAACTGCCTGTCGCGGGGTTTGAACCAGGTACACTTAGGTTGTTACCGAGCTCACTTCCGCTTAAGCTGCAGGCGCTCACTATCAGAACTAATAGTTACTATAAAACATTCAACGCTTCATTAGGTATATATATCTATCTTATCTTACAATATACAACTATTTTCCTAACTTCATATTTTCTTGAGAAATAAATTGAAAATTGCTTAGAGCTATTGGTTTCTGAGAGTGAATTTGACAATCCATTTTCAAATAATAGTCTTTTCCCGGGAGAAATGTATCAGAGACTCCAAAAGTTCCTTAGATATGAATGGATTGTCTCTCATTACATAGTACAGCAATGGATTTGAGAGACTTTCCAACAGTATCTTCCCTAAAGGCATCTGGAGTGTTCTCTAAGAGTTAGATATTTTCATTACTAGCAAACTAATGATCTCTCAAGTAGAAAATGCACACAAGCTCATACACGTACGTACGATGAAACAAACAGACCACACATACACACGGAAAATCATAACTGTGTTTGGGAGATAATGAGAAAATGAAGACAATAGCCTTTCAGATACATCATTCCTAGAATTGTCTATAAATTAAATTCACATGAAAATCTTAGCAAAGAGAAAATGGAAAAATGATATCTAAGACAAAATATTCATATATGTCCCATTCGTTCTTTATCAATCTCTCTCTCTCCCCCTCTCTCTCTCTTTCTAAACTCGTGTGTGTAGACAATAAGAATATATAGAGAGATCGACAAAAGTAGATCGATAGATAAATAGACAGACAGTCAAACAGAAAACTGAACTAACATCAGACATACTAAACAGACAGACAGGACAGAAAAACAGACAGACAGACAGACACTATTGACATATAGACAGTTAAATCGATTGGATTCAGAAATAAGATATCCTTGACTTCTCTATAAAAGAAAAAAAGGTCAAAGATCAGCTTTCGTAATGAGTTTTCTTGAATGCTATAATAATTCCAGCCTGTCCACTTTCATCTGGCAGATTGGTCTAAGACGGATTGATGACCTATACCGGAGGGAGAACATCTGAAAAACTTAATAATGTTGCTTCTGGCCAATGCTTCCTTGTGTACCATTTTCGCCACCCTTCCAAATGTAATTTATCTTCCTCCGCCCCCTTGATATTTTACTTTCTGAGATTTGTCTGACTTAAGAAATGTTGTACAAATACTGTCCAAATGTAATATCCATCTCTTATTGGTTCTATGTTGGTACATGGTAGTCTCTGTGGCGTAATGGGCTAGACGTTTGCCTTGCGTAATAAGTGTTATGGATTTGAGTTTGGATCGCGTCGATTAATTCAGATTTCCATTTTTTCGGAGATCCCTGGGGATCTTGCTGGAGCTACGGAGTTTGTACTTCGTGTAACATATTTAACAGCAGGTGACGTGCCAGTTATGCCGAGAGAGACGAGATACATAGGAAAAACCGGGGCACTGAAGTCCTTCATTGGCATTTAGTGCATTTTTATGATGGTGTATATGCTTTTAATGTGGCGGTGTTGAATGAGGTCAAGACACTGAGAAGGCTTATCATCCATATCAAAAAGAGGAAGTCGTCATTTTTCGGACATGTTATGAGGAGGGAAGTTTAGAACACATTGTAACAACCGATAATAAAGAGGGATGAGACAGAAGAAGTTGAATTGGCAATAAAATAAAAAGCTTGAAGATGGGAAAATCACCAGGATGTGATAATATTTCAGCAGAGTGTATCAAAGCAGGAGGAGAACAAAGCATAAAAATATATCATGCAATATGCAAAAATGTATGGGAAACAGGAATATGGCCAAGGAATAAAAAACAATATTTATCCCAATACCTAAAAGGGAGACATCAAATTATGCACCAACTATAGAACAGTGGCATTGATTAGCAACGCAAGTAAAATCGTATTACAAAATTATTATGGGAAAACTGTATAGGAAAATGGAAGAAAATATCAACATAACACAAGCTGGGTTTAGATGGAACAGAGGTACATGTGACCATATATTTAACATGAGAACAATCATAGAAAAATCCAGAGAGTATAATGTAGATCTATAATCATGCTTTATTGATTACTCAAAGGCATTTGATTGTGTAGAACATCAGGAATTGTGGAAAATAATGGGAGAAATGGGATTTCCATTACATTTAATACAAACAATAAAAGAACGTTATAGTGATCAAGTTACGACTGTAGGAACATGTGATGATACATCAGATTGGTTTGACATAAGGCAGGAGTCAGACAAGGCTGAATTTTGTCGCCTTGTCTGTTTAACATATATACAGAAAATATCATGAGGAATGTTACAGAAGATAGCGGAAAAGAAAAATACTATCCTTTTATAATCGGAGGAAGAGAAATACATGAACTACGATACGTTGACGATACAGTGTTACTGTCAACATCACAGAAAGGGATTGAGAAATTATTAGGAGAAGTGAAAGATAAAAGCGAAACACAAAATGTATATCTCAATGTGGCAAAAACCAAATCTATATCTCAATGTGGCAAAAACCAAATATATATCTCAAAATATCTATATAAAACAAAATAATGACAACAGATAAAACGAACATTAAAAAAGATATTTTTATCAAAGGAGAGAAAGTAGAAAATGTGAACAGTTTTGAATATATTGGTTCACTGCTAACAACAGATGGAAATGGGATGCAAAAAATTAAAAGAAAAACAAACATGACTTTACAAAAAATGGAACTAAAAACAGTATGGAACGGAAACTCTGGGACCAAGTCTCTCTGGGAGCATGCATATTCCAAGTGGCAACGTATGGGTGTGAAGCATGGGCATTTAATAAAATAGTGGAAAAACATATATGTGCTTTCGAATATAAGTGTTACAGAAGAGTCCTCCGTAAATCTTGGACAGATAAGAGAACAAATAGATCTATACAGAAAGAACTCAAAATCAAAGAAAACTGGCGGATGCTACAAATTAGAAAGAGACAATTGAGATATTTTGGACATATAAAAAGACACGAAGGGCGGCAGAAGACCGTCATGGAAGGAGTCATACCGACAAAGAGAAGAAGAGAGAAACAACAGAGAAGATGGATTCAGGATGTAACTGATGGTTTGTACATGACGGCTGCAGAGGTAGGACATCTGGTCTATAGAGAGAGAAATTCCAGAGGACTGTTGGGGTGGCAAAGTTCTGCTCAGAACAAGCTATTTGATGATGAGATGAGACAGAGGAAGACATAAAACGAAACATGTGTATAGTCTGACTTTGTGGCACGAAAGAGGGTAAACATCTGTGATGATATCAAACACCAGAGACAGAGATTTGTGGGGATCCATGATCGCCTACGCCAGCCGGCACGGCACCTGGTGATGGTTTATATCCTATTTCATCCACTATTACTGACAGTAGTGTTAGACGGATTACGACGTTGTCTCGAATGAGTGGTGTCCGAGATACAAATCCTACAGCGGGAAATTAAGATTGTGTGTACAATCTCAACGTCTCGCATGTTCACCCAGGTTCAATCTGGTATCAGAGACACATTTGGATGTAAAAGCTGTCAGTTGATGCAAACTACATCCTCCATTGTGTGCTGTTGGTCAAAGTAAAATATCAATTTATTATCGTATTTCCCAATGTATTTCGTTGCATGAATACGAGATCTTGATATTTTATTTTGATTATTTTCATAGTGAAGTTTGACCAAATATGATATCTTCTCTTCATCAATTGTTATCTAATTGAGGTGTTAGGAAGTGATGGAATGTAAGGACCCTATGTTACACTTTGTCTAATGGGTTCTGTAAGTCAATATTCATTAACTCTAAAGTTGTATGTGGTGCAGTCTATCTGTAAGTCAATATTCATTAACTCTAAAGATGTATGTGGTGCAGTCTATCTGTAAGTCAATATTCATTAACTCTAAAGTTGTATATGGTGCAGTCTATAAGGTCTGCTTTGCGTCTGGCCTTGCATATAGCAGAGGCGAGGTCGGCTAGACTCTTTTAGGAAGGACCAAAAGTGAAAATAAGTAGCTTGTTGATGAACTGTATAGCACACAGGCTAACCACTCTAATTAGTAGTGTATACTGGAAAACATTGATCGCAAGATCCAATGTCAACGGCGTTTTTGCTCGTATAGGAGGATAGACTCCCTAGGTCAATTTGTGTGTGTGGTTTATTTTAAAGAATTGGGGGAAAGGGATGAGTTCTACTTGTGGAGGCGGACCCGAATAAAAGTCATGCAGAAACCGGATGTACTGGCCTTCTAGTCTGTTTGCGCCTAAGTGGCATAACGAATTATCGCTCTAATGCTCACATCAAATACAGGACAAAAAGAGGGCTTTAATAAATATAAATAAATGTCGATACTGTCTGCAGTACCGCTTTTGAGCGCAGTGTAGAACAGATTAGACGCAAGTCTAAGGAATTTAATGTCCGCATGGCTAGTGCAGTCGTCACCAAGCTGTTCAGGTTAGGATTTTTCTTTTATACCCACGACAGAAAGAAATCATTAGTCTTACCTTGCATTGAACAAGAGTCTCCCGCATGGGAGCCTTGCTCTAATCCATTCGGCCAGACGAAGAAGTAGTTCTTGATGCCGTCATTCATCTTACTCTGTTTTTATTATAGTATCGCAATGTCTGGAGTAGAAACTATCCAGATATTCTTGTCACCAAACCATTTCATCTGTTGTTTTTTTTTATAATTGAATGACTAGTTTGATTGTTAGTCTTCTTCTAATGTCTTCATGTATAATGTTATCTTCTACGGCAGCTCGTCTTAAATACTTTGTTCTTATGATTTTCAACTCATTACCAGCTGTGAGCGACCATGTTTGACATTGACAGCATAATGTCAGCCAAAAAATAGTTCTAATGATATTTGTTGTAGTATTCACATGTATCTCTGTATGTGTCAGACTAACGTCAGCTGTTCCAGCAGTGGCGGATCGTGATCATTTGTGTTGGTGGGGCCGGACACAAATTTTCGGAAACATTATGTGTTTAGGTTAGGTTATATATTAGTTATTCATGATATTTGGTGGGGCCCGGCCCCACTAGCCCTTAATGACGAGCCGCCCCTGTGTTCCAGTATCTGATTTGCCTTTGTGCATCGTATGTTGATTTCTCTAATTTAGCAAATGCTATCTAATTAGAATAATGATGGTCTTGAAAAACTAATCATGAAGAAAGAATTACTGCATGAAATAAAATATCAAAAACAAGTAAAATATTTTAAACAGATAAAGAGACATGACACATTGATCAAATCTTTATTAGAGGAGAAAGTTGAAGTTTGACGAGCAAGACAAAAACGGGATACAAGTGGGAGGGAAACATCAATAAATGGACAAGTAACAGTGAGTGACACGAGATGTTGAAGGTCCATTGTAGACAATCTTTGATGCGGAGACATCATTTATTATGAGGGTGAATATGATTAGAAAGTGTTGATGCATTTACAATATTTGATTTTCTTAAGTAAACATTTAATTCCAAGAAATATAAGTTCAAAAATCATAATATTTTGATTATATTAGATGCCATGTCATCATCAAATAGCTTGTCCTCAGCAGAATGTTGCCACATTAACGTCCTTCGGAATTTCTCTATCTCATTGGTCAAATGTCCAGTCCATGCAGCTATCATGTTCAAATCATGAGTTAAATCATGAATTCATCTTCTCTATGGTCTTCCTCATCTCCTCTTTTCTGGATGCCAAATATTACAAACATTGTCCCGCTAAGATCAGAAACAGGTAAGCCTTTAAAAGATATGAACAAACAGCTCGAAGGTGGAGGGGAAAACTATTCTAATCTTTACTCTGTGGAGAAACCATCAAATCTTGCTCAACATTAGATCATACATAAACATCACGAACTAACCGTGCTGGATGCCGAACACACAAAGTTGAAGCTTCCGAAGCAATCAACAAACATTCAAATGGAGAGGCGTCATGACTAGATGACGTCTGCAGAAGTCCTCATATATAATAAGGATGTCCTCCTGCCCCACCTCTACTCTATTCTTGTCCAGTGCTAGAGAGAGGGCACAACTTCTCAAGACATTTACAAAGATAGTGCCACTCTCTAAATGTCAAAGTTGACAAGTGGATCTGTAACAACTACAGACATCTACCTTTAAAGCGTAACAGGTCCTTTTAAATCAACAACAGAAGCTGACCAGGAGTGTTCTCTGAGAGTCCCAATGTGAAGTCAGTGATGGACAGTCAACAACTGACATGATAGTCGCTCTTCGACAACTGCAAGAGACATGCAGAGATCAGAGAAAGCCATTATTCGTTGCTTTTGTTGATATAACAAAGGCATTTGACACGGCCAGCAGACCAGGACTTTATAAAACATTGAAACTTACTGGCTGTCCCCCAGAGTTGCTCATCTCTTTACATGAGGGCATGAAAGCATACAGTTAGATGGCAGCAAATCTGATAGCTTAGATGTTAAGAGTGTAGTCAAACAGGACTGTGTTCTTGCCCCCACTCTCTTTGGCATCGTCTTGGCGATCCTTTTATACCATGCCTTAGGGGACGCTGATGGTAATGTTTTCGTCCGCACTAGTTCTAATGGTTCACTCTTCAACTTGGCTCGCTTATTAAGACAAAAACAACAGAAAATATTCTCAAGGAACTTTTTGCTGACGATGCTGCCTTAGCTGCACACAGTGAAGCTACCCTGCAATCCCTAATCAATAATGTTGCCACGATATGCGACCTATTTTCTCTGAATATAAGTGTCACCTAAACAGTTGTTTTATGTCAGGGACATAGCGCACCAACAAATACCATTTTAAATGTTAACATCTAACACCAGTTTATGTATTTTGTTTGCTATATTGAGTCCGTTAGTCACTGCCAGCTTTTCTCTTGATGAAGAAATCAACGCTCAAATAGGGAATGCGGCTACTACTTTCAGTAAACTATCAACACGAGCGTGGGGAACACAAAATTAACATTGATAACTAAGATTCAAACGTATCACGCCTCTGTAATTAGCTCTTTACTATATGGCTCAGAAACATGGACAACCTACTTAAGGAACGAGAGGAGACTTAACATCTTGCACCTTCGGTGTCTCGGCAAGATTATGAACACAAGGTGGTGCGACAAGATAACCAACTTTGACGTGCAAACTTGCTTTCCAACATGGGCATGCTCAGCAGTAATTTAAGATGGCTAGAGCATGTGGGAAGATTAGGCAATTGTCACAAATTTTGTTCTGTGAACTATCGGAGGGGAAGAGGCACCAAGGCAGACCACTGCTCAGATATAATAATGTCTGCAAAGCCTAACTGAAGAACTTTTCTATCGGTTCCAGCAAATGGGAAAAACTAGCTTGTAAACGAGTAATGTGGAAAACAACATTACGCAAAGACGCAAAATCTTTTGAAAAGAAACTTATTAATGAGCTGAAAGACAAAAGAGACAAGCGAAAACTCAGAAGTTGTCACAGTAAAACACTTGTCAATATATCTTTTGTAAAGACGAAAAAGACTTTACACATACATAGATACATACACGTATATAAACATAATACATACTACATACATAATAACATAGAAACATAAAACATAAATACATACATACCAACAAACACATACACATACATACAATCATACGTACATATTACATACTCCTATAAATAATACATACATACACACATACACACATACAAAACATACACACATACACACGTAGACACATATACAAACATACACACATACAAACATACACACAAACAAACATACACACATACACACATATATATACACATACACAAACATGCACAAACATACACAAATACACACAAGTACACACATACACACGTAGACACATATACAAACATACACACATATACACATGTATAAACATACACACATATACAAACGTGCACACATACAAACATACACACATACATACACATGCACACATACACACATATACACACACATACACACATATACAAACGTGCACACATACAAACATACACACATACATACACATGCACACATACACACATATACACACACATACACACATATACAAACGTGCACACATACAAACATACACACATACATACACATGCACACATGCACACATATACACACACATACACACATTGAATGTGTATAGATGCACTTACGTCAGGCTACGTTATCAGAACAATTCACAGCGATATCATGATTGATCTGCTGTCATATCAATCAGACCACATTAAATACAACCAGTTATTGAAGCGTACAGAGCATACAGACCTCGTCAACGTTTCTAAAATCAATTCTAATATTCATGAAATAGTGTGTGGTAATCAGAACGTGCTTCTGCCCGAATGGATTCGGGTTCCCATTAGAGGACACCCCGGTTCCCATTAGAGGACACCCCGGTTCCCATTAGAGGACACCCCGGTTCCCATTAGAGGACACCCCTGTTCCCATTAGAGGACACCCGGGATCCCGATCTCTCACTCTCTCTCTCTCTCTCCCTACCCATGCGACCATTAAATTCATCAGGCTCATGTTTCTCCGCCCCTGTCTTACCCAGCCCTAAAGGTATGTAACACATGCAGTAAAGACAGTAGAATCCCAGAAGAATGCAGAAGAGGATTCAGAATAACATGGACAGTAAAATGAAGAAATATATCAATTTCAAATAGCTGCAAATTGAAGAGTGATGGTTGATAAAGAATATGAAAATGAAATATTTTTGCCAAACTAAATCAACTCATAACTCGTTAAAGAAAGCAAGTAAAAGTTAGAAATGATCTCGTTTGACATATACATTTCTATAGGAATAAGCTGTCCAAATTTGAAGAATCGAAAACGTTTTCAAGTTTGTCCTGGGACGCACAAACAGACAAGTCCAAAACAGGTTAAGTGGTTTGAACTAGATTACCTCAGGAAATGATAATGCTCTCTGATGAGAGTGTGCGAACTATTTTAAGAGTTGTCTTTTCAAATATAGTTACAAAATGTGTGAGTATATGGCCTTTTTCGTCTTTACAGATGGTCAATTGTCACATGTTTGACTGTGACAACAGAGTTTGCACTTGTTTCTCTTGCCTTTCAGCTCATCCCTAAGTGTCTCGCGACTGTTGTTTTCCGTGATGTGTCCGATTCGAGAGCAGGGATGAAGGGTCCTCTCCATTTATGCATAGCCTGTGTAGCTGATATGAAGAGTGTGCCTCGCGTTCTTCCTTCCGGATTTGTTGTCAAGGTTTACTCATCTAGCCTTCTGCATACCCACAGACAGTGGGGATTCTCAATCAATGATTACTTCACTAACATGTAGCTCTCCCAATCCCTCCACCACATGGAAGTGGGCTTACCAGTTACAGATGGTTCCGTCTATTGTCAAACGGTAGCATAGGAAACATTTGATCTGGCCTCTATCATCCTGTAAATGAAAGGAAATAGGTCAGTTTGGTAACGATAAAGTGCAAATTGCTTACTTCGTTTTATCCTCCATTGTACCTTGGTTGAATGTTAGGTGTGATGTTAGAAGCTTCTATGTGCCTTGTCTCGCTTTGTATGTTGGTATTCATTTATCTAAAGTTGATTGTGATGTCGTCACTTTATCCTTTTCTTCTGTCTTCATGAAATTTAATCTAGCTCTCTGTGGCAAACAATATCTTGGCGTTTTTGTCCCGTGACAAAACTACTTAATATGTTTTTCTTGTATGAATGTAATGTCTGTTTCATTCCTAATCTTCTTCTATCCAGTAATTGTACACATTTATCAACACAAAGTACAGATAAGAACAACAACATTATCTAAACAGCAGAAAAATATGTGAACCGTATAACAAAATGATATCAGATGAGACAAAAGACGGAAATAAAAAACATTCATCTTTGACAGAATATGTTATGATGACAAGATTAATAGTTATTATCGAGTCCAGACTTATGATAATCAAAATCAGATGTTATGATGAGAACAGGAAGAGAATTAATAGGCAAGTGTTTTATCAACAATAGCAAAAACAAGAAGTGCATACTATAGTGCATACTGAAGTACATACTATAGTCCATACTGAAGTGCATACAGAAGTGCATACAGAAGTGCATACAGAAGTGCATACTATAGTGCATACTATAGTGCATACTGAAGTGCATACTGAAGTGCATACTGAAGTGCATACTGAAGTGCATACTGAAGTGCATACTGAAGTGCATACTGGAGTGCATACTGAAGTGCATACTGAAGTGCATACTGACGTGCATACTGAAGTGCATGTATTTATGATATTCAACATGTAGATACATTCTATAGAATGAAAGAAACGACACAGAGAGGCAATGTGTCCCAATTAAATACTTTAAAACTAGAAACATTATACAAATGTATCTTGCTTATTTATAAACAAGATGCTAACATGTTCAGGATAATTAGATAATCAAGCTGACAGATAAATAAATATATAATAAACATTTAAAAACAGGACCATCACCAGAGTGTGAAAATCACCACAGTGTGAAAATCACATCACCACAGTGTGAAAATCACATCACCATAGTGTGCAAATCACATCACCACAGTGTGAAAGTCACATCAGCAGAGTGTGAAAATCACATCACCACAGTGTGAAAGTCACATCAGCAGAGTGTGAAAATCACATCACCACAGTGTGAAAGTCACATCAGCAGAGTGTGAGAATATTACAGCAGAATGTATCAAAACTAGAAGAAAACAAAGCATAACATTATATCATGCAACATGTAAATATGCATAAATAAAAATAGTTTTAAAACTAAATTACAAATGTTCAATTATAATGAATTTTCAGTTCTAACATATGTTAGCGAGAGTTGGGAAATGGCTACAGAGATAGAACGTACTCAACTACATTAGAAAACAGGTGTCTATGAAAAATAATGAACATAAAATGGGACGAATTTAGAAGGTAATGAAATCTGAGAAATGTTTGATCAACAACTAGTTGAAATTGTTATTTTTAAAGAAAACAGACGAAAAGTCGTTAGGAATACTCTGGAAAATAACTTATCTAAGAATCACAAAGCAGACATTGAAGGGGGAGAGAAATGGTTCACGGAAGAGAGGATGTTCTATGGAAACCCAGAAACGAGCTTTACTGATAGAGTCAATAAATATAAGGACTCAATTTTATAGTAAAGATTGAACGAGTTTCCCAGGGTAGAGCGGTATGGAGAAATTGCTTGTAGGGCCTGTATACCGCTTAGTGGTACTAGAAAATGCACACCAAAAAATAAACCACATGAACCATAAGCATTGATACGATTTAATATATTCTACAGGAGACTAAGCACCGATAAGTTTTCCAGACATGCTTGAGTTCGATTTAATAACCCAAAAAAAAATACTAAAATATAGTCACACAGCCAGTACAAAGTTGATGAGCATAATCTCATTATATTAATGACCCGTAGATGCCATCTCTCGCTTCAATAAATCCGATTTTATAACATTTGTGTTTGTACGTTTCTTCATTAACTCTCTTCACCTGTTTCTCAGTGCAACTTGTAACAATTTAGTAATACATAGCTGGAACCATAATTACCTTCAATAACCATCTAAAAACAGATACATGAGTATTTTCTTCTACATATTAACTTGCGCAAGTAGTTTAAATAGTTGTGTTGGTTTTCTTATATTAGTTCTTGCCTTCCTTTCATCATGTTTGCTGTTTGATGTAGTCTTTAAAAATTATAAATAGTTGCTGTAATAGTATAAATAGTTGCTTGTATATAAGTATAAATAGTTGCTTATATAGAGTGAATAGTTGCTATATATAGAGTGAATAGTTGCTATATATAGAGTGAATAGTTGCTATATATAGATAAATAGTTGCTATATATAGAGTGAATAGTTGCTATATATATAGGTGAATAGTTATATATAGAGTGAATAGTTGCTATATATAGATGAATAGTTGCTATATATAGATGAATAGTTGCTGTATATAGAGTGAATAGTTGCTATATATAGAGTGAATAGTTGCTATATATAGAGTGAATAGTTGCTATATATAGAGTGAATAGTTGCTGTATATAGAGTGAATAGTTGCTATATATAGAGTAATAGTTGCTTATATAAAAGTGAATAGTTGCTGTAATATATGTATAAATAGTTGTATTTAGAATGACTAGTTCACTCAGGTGCATGTCAAGAGACACTCGATTATGTCTTCCGCAGGGTATCTTAGACCCATCGCCATTTTATCTACCTGGTCTAGGTCATCATGAGCTCCTGTCCATCTCTTAACCACAGGTCTGTGTTTACCCTTTGTCATACCATCTCAGTCTGAGAATGCGCAGAAAACACCTGCTAACAAAGGTCTGAATCGTATTTGTATTTAACCTGGTGACTCGCCACTTTTCCTAGCCATACAACCAGACATATTTCACAGCTAAACTGAATATATATATATATATATATATATATATATATATATATATATATATATATTCAAATGGTCTCTTCGAATATAAGTGTTACATACGGGTACTGCGCATTAGTTATGTAGAACATAAGAAGAACATTTATGTAAGAGACCAAATACACAATCTTGCAGGTCGACAAGTGCCACTTTTGACAATCGTGAAAAGGCATAACTTGCGTGGTTCGGGCATGTGATGAGACATGGCTCACTCTCCAAGACTATTCTACAGGGAACAGTTGAGGGTGGAAGAAGGAAAAGGAGGGCAGAGAAAATCCTGGTTTGACAACATCAAGAGCTGGTCAGGACAGAATTTCTCCACACTTGCTCGAGGAGTTGAAGACAGAGACTCATAGCGTGCTTTTTGTGCTGATGTCTCCACAGTGACACCCTTACGACCCTAACGTGTTATGGTTATTATTATTATTATTATATATAAATTTATATATATACATATTATATATAATGAGATGTTAGGATAGAGTTAAACAACATACTATACAGAAAAACTAGATACTTTGGTCACATCAAGCGTCACGGTGGCCTAGAGAGAACAATATTAGAGGGTAGGGCAGTCTCAGGACGCAGAGGCAAACCAAGAAGAAGATGGCTACAAGATATTAAAGAAACCATGAATATGATCATCGACGAAGTGTGTGAACTGGCTAGAGACAGGGTGAATTTCAGTGCGCTGCAAAGAGAGCAACGTCCTGTAAAGGATACGCATCTTAATGATGAGGATAGAATTGCAAACCTGTGAATAAAAACCGAACAGGAACCTATGATGACTCAGGTCAAGAGGATAAATGGTGATGTGTCGGGCACACCCTACAGAAAACACAGGTGAGTGAATGCTCGACTAACCTGGCAGACCATAAAGAAGCAGCCAAGAGCGAGACGAGTGGCGAACAACGGTTGTGGACCTATGCTCCACGAGAAGAGCAGAGAAATAAGTAAGTCAAGACTTTGACTCTATTGTTGACTCAATGAGACATTGAAGGAATAGATGAAAGAGATGTATGGATGTTATATGTGCTTGTCTAATGTACTTTACAAGATGTGTTCATGTGTCGATGAGCTGTGTAACTGTGGTATAGCAGGTCTCTAATGTGGAAATGAACTCTGCCTCGCAACGGAGATCGTGCATACAGACACCGATCTGTTATGATTACACACCAGAACTTTATAGCCAGAATAATGTCAGATACTACACAGATGTGTTGGAAGACTCCTCAATCAATATTTAACTGGTACTGTTAGTCACTACACTTTGAGAAATCAAGGAGCGGATCAGAGCACCTATGGACATGTCTGGAGTGCAATAAAGATATTCCAAACTGAAACTGAACTGTTGCTCCTGCAGATCTTATAACATATATATAATCTTTGTTGCTACGATTCTCTACTTGTTGCCTGATGTTAGCCACCGTGTTTGACATTGATTACATAATGTTCACGAAAATATAGTTCTTATGAGATTTGTTTTAGTATTCACAATCTTGTTATGTGTTAGGAGTGCAATTAGTTGTCCCTTTATGTGATTTACCTTTGCACACTGAATTTTGATTTATCTATCTATTTTTTTCGTCTGAAATAAAAATATCTCCGCGGTATTTCATCTCACTTATTTGTGTGATGACTGCGGTATTTAGTTTTATTGAAAAGGTTTATGTTTGCATTCTAAACAGTATTGTCTCTACCTTTTCAGTGCTTAATTTCATATTATGTTCTTTGTTGACTTGGCTTATTCCTCTCCCCTCCTGATGAAGCATAGAGCATCAACAGTTGTTTCACACTTCGATCTCTGGCTGTTTTCTTTATAGCATCCCAGATAGTTCGGCACCCCTCACTTCCTCAAGACGAGTCCTCCTCCATGTCTGTTTAAGACGCCCCCTTTTCCGATTTCGTTGCGAGTTCTACTCAAGTGCTTGTCTACTTACAATCGAATGTGCCTTCCGTTGGGTGTGCCGTACCAACGCAATTTTCTCGTCTTAATCTGGGTTGTCATGTGTTACTATCCTATTCTTATCCATATGTCGGTGTTTGCAAATATGTCATTTTTCCGCGCGGTATTAACTCGACTCAGTTGTTTCTGAAGACATTCTTTGTTTTATAATAACCATAGTTGATCATCTGCATCTAACAATTCTTCAATGAACTGTGAATGATATGTTTTAGTTATTGCAGTTTCCCACTGAGAAACAGTTCAATGAACTGTGAATGATATGTTTAGTTATTGCAGTTTCCCACTGAGAAACAGTTCAATGAACTGTGAATGATATGTTTTAGTTATTGCAGTTTCCCACTGAGAAACAGTATGGAAATTACTTTCTTCATTTCAAAATGTTGAATAACAGTTCCAATGTTATGTTCTACAACATAAAACGTAGCTCTTTGTTTTAATACAACTGTCTAGTAGGTTAATATAAGCATTTATTCATGCAATCAGTTTTTTTACAATCAAGAAATAAAGTAACTCCCTTATTGTAAAATGAGAGAATTATAGTAGTTGGTCGTGGAATTACTGGAGAACGTTACGTTTTCTAGAGATATGCGAAGAGAAGACATATTGGAATAAAAGCTACTTTTGTTTTTCTTTCGCCCACTATGAATGCAGGCGTAATTATTGTGCCTAGTAGGACGCCTCTGACTGTTTGTGCTTGTAGGTTTTCTTTCCTTACCCGCAGTGTCTCTCGCCATTAATGTGAGTTGTACACCGATTTTAGAGTTACTTGTAATGTAGAAGCCCAAGTAAAGGATCACAGTTACCTATAGCCCAGCCGCGTATCGTATGCTCACCAACAATTTTTAACTCAAGCTGGCATTGAACCACGCAAATTCCACATTACGTTACCACTAGCACAGTGTGTTATCAACTTTGCCATCAATGTTTCCTTACTTCTATATAAGACGTCATCGATGTTGGTTTAATTGTTGTTGTTTTTATTACAAATGTGTGCGTCGTACAATCAAACAAATATAGTTGATTGATTGATTGATTGATAGAACCATCATCATTGCACTTCGGTGAGTAACCATGTTTGCTCCGATCTCTTTCTTACACAGAAAGATCTCTGCACATTGTACGAACTCCGTAGCATATGTGATGGTTCCCAATGTAAGTTACAAGAAAGTCAAATATTTTTTATGAATTTTTTTTTGTTTTACATTTTTTTTCTAATGAATTTTGACCTAGCAAATGCTTTTCAGTTTCCTCTTCTTGATTTTGAACTGCCAAGGGTTCGTTTACTTGCTCAAATTAAACACGGGACTTAACGTTTTATCGTACGTCTCCGATAAAACTAGCAACTCGATCTCTCACCTACACTGAGATCAGCGAATTCTCTGGAAAAATATCCAGATGTCTCTACGAGGGAGCGAACCCAGTACTTTTGGAACGAGAGGCGAGCACCTAAGCTCTATGCTACAGAGCCCACCTATACCAGGTGCAACATGTCATTGTCTATGCTACAGAGACCACCTATACCAGGTGCAACATGTCATTGTCTATGCTACAGAGACCACCTATACCAGGTGCAACATGTCATTGTCTATGCTACAGAGACCACCTATACCAGGTGCAACATGTCATTGTCTATGCTACAGAGACCACCTATACCAGGTGCAACATGTCATTGTCTATGCTACAGAGACCACCTATGCCAGGTGCAACATGTCATTGTCTATGCTACAGAGACCACCTATACCAGGTGCAACATGTCATTGTCTATGCTACAGAGACCACCTATACCAGGTGCAACATGTCATTGTCTATGCTACAGAGACCACCTATACCAGGTGCAACATGTCATTGTCTATGCTACAGAGACCACCTATACCAGGTGCAACATGTCATTGTCTATGCTACAGAGACCACCTATACCAGGTGCAACATGTCATTGTCTATGCTACAGAGACCACCTATACCAGGTGCAACATGTCATTGTCTATGCTACAGAGACCACCTATACCAGGTGCAACATGTCATTGTCTATGCTACAGAGACCACCTATACCAGGTGCAACATGTCATTGTCTATGCTACAGAGACCACTTATACCAGGTGCAACATGTCATTGTCTATGCTACAGAGACCACCTATACCAGGTGCAACATGTCATTGTCTATGCTACAGAGACCACCTATACCAGGTGCAACATGTCATTGTCTATGCTACAGAGACCACCTATACCAGGTGCAACATGTCATTGTCTATGTGTATCAGACAGTCATTGTCTATGTGTATCAGACATTGTCTATGTGTATCAGACAGACATTGTCTATGTGTATCAGACAGGGTTCTTCAGTTCTATATAAGAGACCACCTATACCAGATGCAACATTTGATTATGTGTATCAGAAAGGGTTCTTCAGTTCTATATAGAGCAAATTCTGAAGAAAGCGCTTAATTAGAAATACATCAACAAACACTTGGATCACTGGAGACTACAGAGATATGATATTACAGAGGAATGTGAAGAATCCCATGAATTACTAAAATAAACCTAATATTGATGTATGGAGAGAAGCCAATCCAGAGAGGAATGTCATTATCAACAGGAGACAGTCATTATTGTACGCTGAGAAAATAATGTTAGCACACACGATGGTAAGAAACTTGTTTACTTGCAACTAACTCGCTTTCATGAATCTCAAATGTCCACGTCAACAACAATTCTGGAATGTTGCTGTTTTTGTTGTTTTATTTAATGAAAAACGGGACAAATGACATTAGAGACAGAACATTCTAGACAGCATAACTTCACGGCACGAAACGCTGTCAACGTCCGATCTCAAATTCAGTATTCAGAAAATACTTTTTTTTATAGAGATCAGTGCTCGCGTACATGCAGCCGGCATGGCACTTGATGATCCTAATTTAGTTAATGTTATATTTGTTTATTGAATAAGTTTGAAAATGGCAGTCTGTTTGTTAGAACACAACATCAAATATATAATCATCGGGATTTCATAAACAAAAAGATTTCATTCCGGATTAACCCATTCGCCATTCTGAGCCAATATAGCAGCCCACTGCATTTTTTAAGATGCCACATAGCCAATATACTTGCTAATTTAGTATACATTACTAAGTAAATGCATCAGGGTTTTTAAAGAATTTGCTACGGAGTACAAGGGTTATGACATGTTCCAGTGACCTAATGTAATATATTTCTGGTTCGAAAAGTTATAAGAGAAATCGACAGGTACTAAATCAAATGTAAATGAATTAGTCAGTCAGTAAGAAAGAGAGTGCGCTATACAATATATGTCACAGATGTCAAAACTAACGATGGTCCCTGATGTCGAGAGTGCGCTATACAATATATGTCACAGACGTCAAAACTAACGATGGTCCCTGATGTCGAGAGTGCGCTATACAATATATGTCACAGACGTCAAAACTAACGATGGTCCCTGATGTCGAGAGTGCGCTATACAATATATGTCACAGATGTCAAAACTAACGATGGTCCCTGATGTCGAGAGTGCGCTATACAATATATGTCACAGATGTCAAAACTAACGATGGTCCCTGATGTCGAGAGTGCGCTATACAATATATGTCACAGATGTCAAAACTAACGACGGTCCCTGATGTCGAGAGTGCGCTATACAATATATGTCACAGATGTCAAAACTAACGATGGTCCCTGATGTCGAGAGTGCGCTATACAATATATGTCACAGATGTCAAAACTAACGACGGTCCCTGATGTCGAGAGTGCGCTATACAATATATGTCACAGATGTCAAAACTAACGATGGTCCCTGATGTCGAGAGTGCGCTATACGATATATGTCACAGATGTCAAAACTAACGACGGTCCCTGATGTCAAGAGTGTGCTATACAATATATCTCACAGATGTCAAAACTAACGACGGTCCCTGATGTCGAGAGTGCGCTATACAATATATGTCACAGATGTCAAAACTAACGACGGTCCCTGATGTCGAGAGTGCGCTATACAATATATGTCACAGATGTCAAAACTAACGATGGTCCCTGATGTCGAGAGTGCGCTATACAATATATGTCACAGATGTCAAAACTAACGATGGTCCCTGATGTCGAGAGTGTGCTATACAATATATGTCACAGATGTCAAAACTAACGATGGTCCTGATGTCGAAGTGCGCTATACAATATATGTCACAGATGTCAAAACTAACGACGATCCCTGATGTCGAGAGTGTGCTATACAATATATGTCACAGATGTCAAAACTAACGACGGTCCCTGATGTCGAGTGTGCGCTATACAATATATGTCACAGATGTCAAAACTAACGACGGTCCCTGATGTCGAGAGTGCGCTATACAATATATGTCACAGATGTCAAAACTAACGACGATCCCTGATGTCGAGAGTGCGCTATACAATATATGTCACAGATGTCAAAACTAACGACGGTCCCTGATGTCGAGTGTGCGCTATACAATATATGTCACAGATGTCAAAACTAACGATGGTCCCTGATGTCGAGAGTGCGCTATACAATATATGTCACAGATGTCAAAACTAACGATGGTCCCTGATGTCGAGAGTGCGCTATACGATATATGTCACAGATGTCAAAACTAACGACGATCCCTGATGTCGAGAGTGCGCTATACAATATATGTCACAGATGTCAAAACTAACGACGGTCCCTGATGTCGAGAGTGCGCTATACAATATATGTCACAGATGTCAAAACTAACGATGGTCCCTGATGTCGAGAGTGCGCTATACAATATATGTCACAGATGTCAAAACTAACGACGGTCCCTGATGTCATTTAGAAAATGGTGAAAATAGTTTGTAGTTATTTAATTTTTAAATTTTGTATGATCTTTGACCTTTGACTTTTCAACCGGTTCTCGATTTTGTGCTGCCAAGCATTCTGTTACGGGCTCAGCTTGAACATTGGACCTAAGTTTTATCGTCAGTCTCCGATAGAACTAGGAACTTGATCTCACCTAAACTGATATCAGGGATCTCTGGAAAAATATCCCAATTGCTCCACGAGGAAGCGAACCGAGTATCTTTGGAACAGGAGCGAGCATCCAACCTCTACGCCACAGAGAACCCTCCCCTCCCCCACCCATCTCCTCCAGTAAGTACTAAGTAAGTCAGTCGGTAAGAGAGTGTACTATACACATTAGTCAAATCACTTTTCTTGCACTCAAAGTAACAACTAAAAGTAATTACTTTCTATCGCAACATTAGCATTATTGTTACGAATCATTCAAGCACTATAATTGTATAGAAATAGGATATCCTAGTAGTCTGTACTATCAGTTCCAGTCACAACGTATTTACTCGTTCATGTGGAACATTATTGTGATGCAATCTTGTGTGATTTAGTTGTGGAAATCCATCACTTCAGGAAGATGGTGATACAATTTGAGCTTTAGTGCGTGACTCTAGCAGATTTGTGCTCAACAGTTACCTCGATAGTAGGATTACATCACCAGAACTAAGCTAGATGAATGGTCGTAATGTCTTCTATTTTATTCTTTATGTTCGTTATATTAACAAAACTGGCTATATATTCCTCGTTATCTCTTATAGAAAGGGTGGCAGAGGACCAGTATGTAAAGCTATATCACGGCATAAGAGGAGAAGAGGAAGACCACGAAGATAGATGCCGAATGTAACTGATGATTTCAGAATGACGGATACAGAGATAGAACACCTGATCTATGATAGAGAAAAATTCCAAAGGTCTGTTACAGGCAGTGGCGGCTCGTGATCGTTTTTGTTGGTGGGGCCAGACACACATTTTTGGGAAAATTATGGCTTTGGGTTAGGTTATATTTTAATTTATTAATAATAAATACACATTACACGTTATTTTTGGTGGGGCCTGACCCCTCTTGCCCTTAATAACGATCCGCCACTGGTTACAGGGTAAAAAACATATCAGGACAAGCTATTTGATGATGATGTTGTTATTGTCTTTTCTATAAACTTCACTATTTTTTGCAACTCACAAAGACATCCGTGCAGTTTTCTTGCCAATAATTATTACACTATGTCAGTTTGTTTTCGTTAGTATATCATATTTGGCTTAAGTATGTGTTAAGTATGTGGTTCCTGTCCACATCTACACATGACCGGGCTGTCCATTTTCTTATGTTTATACATATGGTGGTGACATAAGTTAAGAATGCAGAGTCCAGACACTCGCATGTAGCTCTGAGATGGAATCTGGGAGGTAAGAGGGATAGAGAAAGACCGAAAGAGAGATGGGGCAAACTGTAGACGAGAAAGTAAAAAGGCGGGAAAAACATGGAATGAACTGAACTGACGTGCTTAAGACAGATCTGGTTGGAGGAAATGTATTGAAATCGTATGCTTCCAGGGGACTTACAAAGAAGATCAAGATGTAATTTGTTTAAATATCAATATGGAATGTATGCAATGATATTAATTATGAATTACGTTTTTCCACACAAAATCAATAAATCAATTTCTTAATTAAACAAACAGCTTTGTCTGTTAATGACCAGAGACACATCAACAACTGTTTAATGAGATCTGTGTAGTCAAGAGTTGTGCTGAATGAGTAGCAAGCATTTCACAGTCCTGGTTCAGCAAGACTTACCTGTATACGCCTGCACATGCAACATGAAAGGATATGAGATTGAGCAAGACTCTCCTTGATGGCTGGTGTAGTTGAGAACGGTTCATGTATGAGCTTGCCCCGTGTGTGATGACATTGTTTATGAGAATGGATTTGAAGGTACACTCGAAATTGGTAAATCACAAACGTTAACATTAGTAGTACGTACACAGCTGACGTGTTGATCAATATTGCGTTAAGTTATCACTAAAAGTGAGATGTTTTTCGGTCTCTTCATGGCTGCTTGTTGGATGAAGAAACGAGAATAGATGTTGAATCGATCCATTCATTTAAGCAGTTTGGAGTTACTCGTTGTACGGGTAGAACTGTATGCCTGAGAGTCAGAGTGAGGTGTGTGTGTGAATAACCAGCGAGCCACAGGAACCGTCAGTATACATGCGTACTCTTCGATATCTGTTGGGGGAGACTGAGAATTTATGGGTCTCCTTTTGGATGCAATGACGTCAGTTTAATAACCAATAACCAATCAATATGTACAAAGCTCAAAATTGTATTAAGTTAATGATATGTACACATCTAGCACGTTTATCGTTATTGTGTGAAGTTAGTATTGTGTACACATCTGACATATTGATCAATATTGTGTGAAGTTAGAGATATGTACACATCTGGCGCGTTTATGGATATTGTGTGTAATTTGTATTGTGTACGCAGCTGAAGTGTTGATCAATATTATATTAAGAAATCTAAAGTCATGAACAAGTCGCTGCTTTATTGACTAACTGCTGTCTGAAGTGCGTACAGTGAATATTGCTAACTAGAAAAATCATGAATTCCGACAACAGACCGCCTAGTGGTAGACGTTGATAATAAATCAATGAATCAGGGAATGTGACCAATGTAGTAATTGAAAATCGAAAGTAGAACTACTTCGCACTCTCCATCCCTCCATTTCCATCGTTATCTCATTGTTACTCTATCGTGGAATTATTCTCTCATTGTTACTCCATATTGGAAGTATTCTCTGACAGTTACTAAATAATTAGATTATCCTATCACTGTTTCTACTTACTGGCATTATTTTCTCATTCTTATTACACACTGGGACCATTTTTTTATTTTGTTCTACTACACACTGGAACCATTCTCTCATTGTTACTACACACTGGAACCATTCTCTCATTGTTACTACACATTGGAACCATTCTCTCATTGTTACTACACACTGGAATCATTCTCTCATTGTTACTACACACTGGAACCATTTCTACGGACATATTTACTACACATTGGAACCATTTTCGCATTGTTACTACACACTGGAACCATTTTCTCATTGTTACTACACACTGGAACCATTCTCTCATTGTTACTACACATTGGAACCATTCTCTCATTGTTACTACACACTGCGACAATTATTTCGTTGTTACTACACACTGGAACCACTCTCTCATTGTTACTACACACTGGAACCATTCTCTCATTATTACTGTATATCGTAATTTGCATCGTCACTGTTACAATAAAATGTAAATTTTTACCTTACCATTACACAATGTAATTATTCTTTCATTGCTATTAGAAACATCGTTTTGGTCACACTAAACGTCAGAGTGGAGAAAACTGTGACGGGAGGCATGGTTCCAATAAGACAAGGCAAGGGACGATTAAGATGACGGTGGCAACATAATATTAAGGAAACCATGAACATGACGTTGGGAGAGGCTGGGGAACTTGCTAGAGGCAAAACTATTTTCAGATATGTAATGATGATAGCGGTGCTCTGCAGAAGTATCCTATATGATAAATGTGTTAGTTTCAACTGCATTTATTCTCTCCTGATTATTGCATATTTAGTTATTTTCTCATTATTATTTCATAATTAGATATTCACGGTTTGTTGCTGCATGTTACACGTAGTCTCTACTTTCATTATATTTAGGTAATTATTCCCTCTTATTACATAATCGAAATATTTTCAGACCTTGAGGTATGAAGTTACTTCACATTTCTAGACTCTAGTGTGCAGGTTTCTTTCCCCAGATATAGAAGGTCGAGAGTGTGATTGAACCCGCAACTCTCTTGTGTCCAAGTGGATAGGCAAACGCTTACACATTACGCTAATCTATCACAGTCTGTGTTACTACGTACTAGAAATAGACTTTTTCTCATGCTTGATCTACCAAATTACAACTACATATAGTGACACTTTATTAACTTTCTATAACATTCTACCAAACTCAACTGCAAGATAAAGAATAAATCTAGTTAGATTGGGACATGTTAAACTTGTACAGGCTTATCTATCATTAATCTTGGATGGAAATGTCGAAATTAAGGCAATTGGCAAGAAGATTCCGTAATTAATCAGACGCTAGTAGATAACGAAGTTCAGGTTGATGTTAATGTATAATTTATGTGAATGGATATGTCCAACAGAGGGCGATAAAATCTGTTTTAGTTTTCTTTCTGACGATCACGTTAGAATTATGGACAAGCACAACGAAGTACGTAATATGTGAGCAGAATGCAGTCTTATCTCACTCCTTGCCTTATGTCAAATCATTCAGAAGAACCATCGCATGTTCTTAGTCGCTAGTTGATCACTATAAATCTATGGTATTGTCTGTATTAAATGTAATAGAAATCCCATTTCTTGCATTTTGTTCCAAACTTTCTTATTCTCTACACAATTAAATGCCTTTGAATAGTTAATAAAGCATGAATATAGATCTATATTATACTCAATACATCGTTCTATGATTGTTCTCATGGTAAATGTATGATCACGTGTACTTCTGTTCCAGCTGTGTCAATTGATGTTTTCTTCCATTTTCCTACAGAGTCTTCCCATAATTATTTTTAGCACGATTTTACTAGCGTGGTTAATCAATGCCACTGTTCTATAGTTGGTACATAATTTGGTGTCTCCTTTTTTTCCAGGTGATTGATTGTCATTGTCTTTCCCCAGGTGGATTGATGCAATTGTCTTTCCCCAGGTGAATGATGCAATTGTCTTTCCCCAGGTGAATGATGGAATTGTCTTTCCCCAGGTGGATGATGCAATTGTCTTTCCCCCAGGTGGTTGATGGAATTGTCTTTCCCCAGGTGAATGATGGAATTGTCTTTCCCCAGGTGAATGATGGAATTGTCTTTCCCAGGTGGATGATGGAATTGTCTTTCCCCAGGTGAATGATGGAATTGTCTTTCCCCAGGTGGATGATGCAATTGTCTTTCCCCCAGGTGGTTGATGGAATTGTCTTTCCCAGGTGAATGATGGAATTGTCTTTCCCCAGGTGAATGATGGAATTGTCTTTCCCCAGGTGAATGATGGAATTGTCTTTCCCCAGGTGAATGATGGAATTGTCTTTCCCCCAGGTGGTTGATGGAATTGTCTTTCCCAGGTGAATGATGGAATTGTCTTTCCCCAGGTGAATGATGGAATTGTCTTTCCCCAGGTGGATGATGCAATTGTCTTTCCCCCAGGTGAATGATGGAATTGTCTTCGTTGATCAATTCTTCCCAGGTGGTGATGAATTGTCTTTCCAGGTGGTGATGAATTGTCTTTCCCAGGTGAATGATGGAATTGTCTTCCAGGTGTGATGAATTGTCTTTCCCCAGGTGAATGATGGAATTGTCTTTCCCCAGGTGAATGATAGGAATGTCCCAGGTGATGATGATTCTTTCCCCAGGTGGATGATGGAATTGTCTTTCCCCAGGTGAATGATGGAGATTAGTTCTTTCCCCAGGTGAATGATGGAATTGTCTTTCCCCTGAGGGTGTGGTATGATGCAATTGCTTCCCTTTTCTTCCCCAGGTGGATGATGGAATTGTCTTTCCCCAGGTGAATGATGGAATTGTCTTTCCCCAGGTGGATGATGGAATTGTCTTTCCCCAGGTGAATGATGGAATTGTCTTTCCCCAGGTGGATGATGGAATTGTCTTTCCCCAGGTGAATGATGGAATTGTCTTTCCCAGGTGGATGATGGAATTGTCTTTCCCCAGGTGAATGATGGAATTGTCTTTCCCAGGTGGTGATGCAATTGTCTTTCCCCAGGTGAATGATGGAATTGTCTTTCCCAGGTGATATGATGTTTCGTGAATATGGTTGTCTCCAGGTGATGATGGAATTGTCTTCCCAGGTGAATGATGGAATTGTCTTTCCCAGGTGGTTGATGGAATTGTCTTCCCAGGTGGTTGATGGAATTGTCTTCCCAGGTGGATGATGAATTGTCTTTCCAGGTGGTTGATGAATGTCTTTCCAGGTGGATGATGCAATAATGTCCCCAGTGAATGATGGATGTTGTCCCTTGCCGTTAGCGTAGGGTGGATTTAATTTCCCAGGGCCAATGAGTCCCTTGTTATGTTATATCCGTGTTTATGTAGTGTGGTCTTGATATTGTCGAACCACCTTTTTCCTGAACTTCCTTTGGCTCTCGTGCCTGATCTATTTTTATTGTATGCAGTTATTGTTTGTTGGTTGTATTCCATTCTCATTAAATGTCCGAATGATACCTTCTTATTTTACATTTCTATCATATTAACAAGCTTATGCATGTCTATTTCATGCTTAGCTATCAAGACAGTTCCATTAAAACATCTCAATTTATTTTATGGTACTAATCATATTTCTAAATATGTCGTTTATCAATCTCAAAATGTCCGTCCGATAAAACGTAGGCTCCATGTTCAATTTGAGCACGTAAAAGAAACATTGGCAGTTCAAAAGCGAGAAGAGCAGGCTGGAATCCGCTGCCGGGCAAAATTATTTAGAAAATATTAAAAATAACAGTTCCTACACAAATATCTTCACCTGTCTTCAAAATTACACGGGGACCCTCGCTGGTGCTACGGAGTTCGTGCACTGCAGCTGAGATCTTCTTGTGTAAGAAGGAAATACGAGTACACATGGTTATTCACCGAAGTGCAATGATGATCAATCAATCAATCTCTAAATTGGGTTAACGGTACAATGAACAGATATCTGTAGATATTGAACAGCTTTGTCCAACTCCCTTTTTATAGAGTGATAGCCCACCTGCCCAGCGTGTTCGTAGCGACGGATGACAAGCTCCTGTGAGTGCGGCTCAATTCCGTGAGTTAACAGTAAAGCCACAGGTTTCTCAAGATTTACTTTGTTCGTGGCACCGAATCGAAAGGTTGCGATGTCCATGGCACCGAGCCGAATAGTTGAAAGCGCAAGAGCTTCTGGATCGGGAAATAAAAAATAGAGGGATAAAATTACCTTTATGTCGGCATTCGCTTTTTTTCAACCCAAAAACGAATCGTTCTTTTATTAAATCAGGGGCGTGTTGGCTATATAAACATGTACAATAAAAGAAACTGATTGCAAGGAATCAAGGTAAGTTTTAGTGCTCTCCTTTGTTTTTTGCACACTTTTTCTTGTCAAAATTGTTGTTTTATGCGTTCAGATTTTCATTTTAGGACTATTAGGATTTTATTGTTGTGTTCTATATGTAGTGTGCTATGAAAGAAACGCAATTCTTCACTTCTGTTATATCCTTTTGCTTAATAAAGGCATTGTTTGTTTTACGTACTTCGCCATTGTTTTATGCGACGAAATGCAGAACGAGCGCGTTGTGTTGTTTTTGATGAGTTAACCTATATATATATATATATATATATGTATATATATATATATATATATGTTGGAGGAATGGCTATGCCAGGGCATACAGCCATGTCCCCGGCAGAGAGCCTCATACAGACAAGTAGCCCTAGTTTAGAGTAGTTGGTAAGATATATTATATTAGTTGAGACTATGTGTTGCACTCTCTAAGCAGAAGCGCAACACATAACAACGAGACATGACGTAGAAACAAAGATAGGAGTTAGGAAGTGACGGAAAAAGGAGAGACAAGATGGGTGCATTCATTGTGTGTCAAGTAATAATAATAACGGTAAATGAACGACTCCACCTTGTTGGTTGTTATATTCATGTGTCGGGCCCTTAGAAAGTACTGCCCTACTACAATCTGGTGTCGGAAATTCCAAACACGTTCTGCCCTAGGTACTTACTAGTACCAGTATCATTCAGTGGACCAGAACTATTTAAGTACACCAGAACTATGGAGTACAAAATTTTGATATTTATTTACGACTTTCCTCCTTGCTCAGCTGTGGTCTGGATCGTCCATTTCAAGTTCTTCTTACTTCGTCAATCTAGGGCACTGACGTTAGTCCATCACTGGATTCGCTGTTGCATGTCCATCTTTGCACACAAACTGGTATTATTATGGTGAGAGAATTACGTGTGAGCTCAATTACTTCTAAGACGAACGACTTGGGAACACGACTGGGGTCCGCTGTTCGGACCTTCCTTCTGAACCTCTGGACCATCTAATAAACGTCAATTACTGCTTCAATCAACTAACCGGGGCCCTCGACGCTGGTCTCGGTGCAACTGATGTCCTACCCTGCTCTTCAGCTAGGTAGAACAATTTAATTATTGTGATATACAGAACTTTTACACTAGTTGGATCACGGTGTTTTTTTTATTGAACATTTTACACAATTACTGTCCATTTAATACAACTGCTGACCCGCGGACTAACAGGGTGGCCAAACTGTTCAGGGTGGTTACTATTTACGTTCTTTGATAACTAATATATATTTGTTGTCTTTGCAGTGTTATTTTTCTATACAGGTATTATGGCATACCGCAACACCAGAGGACATCGGTTTGGTGACGACAATGGCCTACCAGCGGAAGGGTGCACTTCCCACGCACGGCTCCAAGAGGATGCGCCCGTGTCAATACCCGTGTCCGGTCATACTTCTGACGGTCTCAGTAGAGATCAGGCGTCCATACCGCAGCCGTTTTTCCACCCCACCACGACTACACCAACAAAAGCCGCCCTAACATTCGTCCCAATTTGCGGCCAGGCCCCATACTGACCATACGACACTTTGGGGACAAATTGGGGCCATCTGTGGAGGAGTTTCAAAGATGTCCGCAGATATTGGCGGCACTACCGACTCGACGAGGATGATAAGTTGATTCCATACGGGAGAATGTTGCGGATGAGATCAAGGTGAGGTTAGGATTCATATGCTATCCGACAACAACCCGGACACGCTGCTAGGCAAACTTCTCAGGGAGTACGGAGACAATCGGTCGGCTCATGACCTCCTGTCGTTGTTTTATGCGACCTCTCAAAAGTCGGGGGAACCCTGTCGGGAATTCTCCCATCGCCTATCAGAATTATTTTTAAAAATTACTACGGCCCAGCGAAATGAGGGTTTATTGCAAATGGAACAGAGGATCCTGCGTGATCATTTTGTTAGGACTTTATCGGATCGATTGAGCTCCAAACTACTGAGGGAAAGTATCCTGCAGAACCCCTCTATGTCCTTCATCGAGACCAGAGACGCCGCCCTTAGGTGGGAACAGGAACCCATTCCTGATACTTCGGCTAAATTAGATCCCCAAATACGACAATTGCAACGACATATTAAGGCTTTGGAGGATAAATTAGATACTCGTTGGTCGACAAATGTGGCCCTGGCTCCACAGAGTGGCAGGATGGCAGTTCAACGGCCATCCCGGTGCGCTATCTGCAACGGGCGCGGGCACGTCGAGACTGAGTGTTGGCATAATCCGTTAAACAGCCACCACCCAGGAGGGCGGGCACGACCCTGGGTGCGCACAGAGAGGGCCCCGAGACAACATTAATGGGTAAGCAGGTTCTCGTGGATGCGACCATAAATGGTTCCGTGATAAAGTGTTTAATTGACACTGGTTCCCAGGTGTCGGCACTAACCGAAAAATGTTTTCGCGTTATTTCTCACACTCATTTGACAGAACGCAATTGGACGTTTAACAGCAGCTAATGGCCTACAAATCCCGTATTTGGGACACGTGATCGTTGATGTTTACGTCTACGATACCCATTTAACTAACTGTGGGTTTTATATTTTCAAGGAGACAGCTACGAGCTCGGTGGATGAGCACCAGGCTATCCTGGGCACCAACGTGTTGGAAAGATTGCCGGTATTTCGTCCGCTGTTAGAATCGGCAACGGTAACCGCCTCAAATAAGATAATACAACAGAGTCAATCATCGGCGTTCATCTGGAACTCTGGCAAAAAGAAGACGTACATTCATGCGAATTCCTTGAAGGTGGTATGGGTTAAAGGGGCCAATATGTCTAATCATACCCGATCAGTGATATTTGAGTCGTCCAGGTCACTGGACGCTAAAGGGATTCTCTGCTGTAACACGGTGACTCGTCTAAAACATAAATGTTGCGCGATCCAGGTGATTAACCTATCCAATGAGAGCGTACTGCTCACTAATGGAGAAGTAGTGGGGGAAATCCACGACATAGATATCGATAGTGCTTTAAAAATCAATGTTGTTTCGGCTACAGAGGTTGAATGTTCTGTACTGGCACGACAACCAGCACGAGATCTACCTATGAAAGGTGACAAACAAAGTTTCGACCTGAAGGGTAGCACGGGGTTCAGTACAAATCGAGTCACTACGTCAGCTGTTGAGTGAGTATACTGATATTTTTACTAACGGCGACACTGATGTAGGTTATACTGACAAGATCCGTCACGCTATCACGCTGCATGATAATACTACTCCGGTCAAATTGCCGTATAGGCGTATACCTCCCGCTTTCTATGCGGAAGTTCAATCTCATATAACCGACCTGTTAAATAAACAAATCATTAGAGAAAGTGTTAGCCCGTGGGCGGCACCAGTGGTGCTGATTAGAAAGAAAGATCGTTCGCTGCCCCTCGTGTCGACTATAGGAGTTGAATAAACGCACAATAAGGATGACCCACTACCGAGAGTTGACGATTATTTGATTCACTAGGGGAGCAAAGTATTCTCCACGCTGACCTCACCAGTGGTTACCCAGGTTGCCATGAAGTCAGATGATATCGAAAAACGGCGTTCTGCACCCTTTCGGGCTGTATGAGTACACCAGAATGCCCATGGGTCGACTAATGCAGCCGGCACCTTTCAGAGATTGATGCAGAGTTCTCTGAACGATTTTATGTTCAAGTCTTTGCTGGTTTACTTGGACGATATCCTGATTTACTCTAGTGGCTTTGACGATCACCTTCTTCGTCTACGGTTGGTGTTTGACCGTATAAGAGTCATTGGACTAAAAGTAAACCCAGCAAAATGTAAATTCTGCCAGACCAAAGTAGAGTTCCTTGGTCACACTATCTCTGACAGGGGAATAGAAACCCAGTCCTCCAAGGTAGAGGCTATTCAGAAGATTGCTGCTCCTGTTAATATTAAACAGCTACGTGCGTTTATGGGACTGGCGAGCTACTATAGAAAATTTATACCGCAGTTCTCTCAGACTGCAAAACCCCTCCTCGAGCTGATAAATAATGGCAGCCCTCGAGCCAATAGAGCCCTCCCTCGTGATAGTAGGCCGCTATTTATCTGGAGTAAGAACTGTGAGAAGGCCTTCATCGGTATCAAAGATAGATTGACGTCGGCTCCCGTACTGGGGTTCCCCGATTTCAGTCTACCCTTCCTATTAGATATTGATGCCTCGTACAATGGGTTAGGGGCGGTACTAAGTCAAAATCAGGGAGGACTGAGAAGGGTAATAGCGTATGCCAGCAGAACACTCCGAAAGGAGGAGAAAAATATCAAGAGCAGCCTCAAGCTCGAACTTCTGGGGTTAAAATGGTCCTCAAGAGAAATTTCGGTCTTACCTACTGGGAGGGAAAACAATAATTTATACAGACAACAAAGGATTAACTTTCTTAACTAAGTCAAACCTTGGTGCTGTTGAACAGCGATGGTTGGCGCAGACGGCAACGTTTGATTACGAAATTAAACACCGAAAGTGCACGCTCAATAAAAATGCCGACTTTCTCTCACGTTATCCCTTACAGACGTCACCTGAAGTTACGGTTTCTGAAGACGAGGACGTGGGATTAACTCGCCCAGGTAGCAAAGAATCTCAATACTTAATAGCATTGAATGCTACCAAAGCGACTATCAAGGACAAAACCTCCTTGGAAGCAGCAGACATAGGTCGAATACAATTCGACGATACCTCACTACGCCCCATTATAAAGGCCCTGACGGGACGGGACCGCGCTAATCTGCCCGCGGACGAGCCAAGTGGCCCCGATACACGACAGTTGTGGAGGACCAAAGAACAACTTACTTTAAAAAAAGGAGTGTTGGCATTTATAAGACAACCTCAACGACCCACCCGAACTAAAAATAGCATTACCTAGGGCACTACAATGGGAAGTCATGTCCTCGTTACACAACATGGGTCACCAGGGTCGAGACAAGACACTGGCGTTGTTGAAAACTAAATTTTTCTGGATTTCCATGTCCGAGGATGTTGGCAAATTATGCGGAGCCTGCCGGACGTGTAATGTCACTAAACCTCTAATGAGGATAGCGAAATCATACGGTCACATTATTTCCAACCGACCTCTGGATATGGTGGCCATGGATTTCGTTGAACTGCATAGGGATGACCATGGCTTTAAACATGTATTAATTATAACAGATGTGTTTTCTAAGTTTGTAATGGCGGTCCCCACCAAAGACCAGTCCACGGCAACAGTGGCTACAATTTTGACGACTCGATGGTTACCGTACCTTGGAATACCTAACAAATTGCACTCTGACCAAGGCAAGTGTTTTGAATCGGCAGTTATACACGAGATCTGTCAGGTCTACGGCATCATAAAATCTAAGACAGTTGCATATAACCCGAGAGGGAATGGTATTTGTGAACGTTTTAACCGGACGCTAATATCCATGCTACGGTCTCTGCAAGAAACAGAAAAGAACAAATGGTCTTGCTATTTGGAAGATGTAGTACTCATGTACAATATTACACCTCATACAGCGACAAGAAGGTCGCCATATTACCTAATGTATGGCAGACAACCGAAAATGCCTATCAACTTCGCAGTAGACGAATTGTTCGACACTGTTGTTACATCAAATGAGAGAGAATGGATCGATATTCACAAAAGTCGGTTACATCACGCTCACAATGAAGTGTCCGATCGTATCCAACGTAATAGACAGCTCACGGATTACAATCAGAATAAAATCGACATAATACCAATAGGCTCACTAGTAAGAAAGAGAATAGATCACACCTTTGATGTAAATAAATTGAGTGACTTATACTCTACCCAGACCTACAAAGTAGTAAAAATACCTAACGGACAGTCTGGGACATACCAGATTGAATCGTGTGACAAAGACAACCCTGAGAGAGTTATTATTTCCGGGCGTCAATTAAAGCGGTGCGAATTAGTAGGAAATGCCCCTTCCCGGTAGACAGCACCAGCAACATACTATATACTATAATAAAACCGTGACGTAGCATGTAATAGATTGACTGCACTTTATATTTAAATTGTTTAGTACGTCATATTATTTTGATGTGAATTTCCACAATTACCCTAATTTTGATTAAATGGAGATTACATGATGTTGAAGCAAATACATTATATTCGGGGTTTTTTTTCCCCTGGATGTTGGTTGGATTTTAATACTTACTGAGGTTACAAATATATAAAATATTTGGGATTTTGTGTCCTACCTTTGAGATTGTCGGATAAATATTATTAACTTATGGAATTGCGACTATGTAATGTTGAACTAAATATGTAAAATATTTGGGGTTTTATTTATTTCCTTTGGGATTGTTGGGTGGATTTTAATACCTCCTAGAGGTTAATGGATTATTACACTTGTTTTAAATATTGTATTTGAAATTTGAATTTGCATTTTGATTTCCATTAATAACTTGTTTTTGTTGTTCTTTTGGGCAATATTTGCAGACAGGGGCTTGGTACCCACGACAGGACTGGCGACCGCATGTGTATGATATCTCATCACCCCAGTCTCACGCCATGTAAGGATAGGATGTTACAATACAGCCACCTTACATTTCCTAAAGCTGATAAACACTTTCCAGAGCAACAGACGAGTTGATGGGTCGCATTTAATTATGTGTGGTGACTGAGTCCCATTTAATTCATACAACTTTTGTCGTTGCCTCTCATCACTTAAGGTGATGGTGTTTGGATACATGATCCAGTAGGGAGGTCATGAGCCATTTCTCGGAGCATAGACGAGTTGATGGGTCGCATTTAATTATGTGTGGTGACGGAGTCCCATTTAATTCAATCATCTATCGTCATGACTCCAGGCTAGGACCGTAACAGGAACCTGGCCCCAGGACCATACCTGTTAGGTGGTTCAATCTGCCGGGACGTCAGAAACTGGAATGGGGGGGTGTTGGAGGGAATGGCTATGCCAGGGGCATACAGCCATGTCCCCCAGGCAGAGAGCCTCATACAGACAAGTAGCCCTAGTTTAGAGTAGTTGGTAAGATATATTATATTAGTTGAGACTATGTGTTGCACTCTCTAAGCAGAAGCGCAACACATAACAACGAGACATGACGTAGAAACAAAGATAGGAGTTAGGAAGTGACGGAAAAAGGAGAGACAAGATGGGTGCATTCATTGTGTGTCAAGTAATAATAATAAAGGTAAATGAACGACTCCACCTTGTTGGTTGTTATATTCATGTGTCGGGCCCTTAGAAAGTACTGCCCTACTACATATATATATATATATATATATAGGTTAACTCATCAAAAACAACACAACTGCCTTGTGGAGAGGGGCTCGGGAGAGCTAAAGGCTAGGGAAGTAAACCCTGATCAAAAATCCCCACTGCCGTGTGGGTCAGCACGGTACTGCAGAAGGCTAGAGGAGTAAACCTTGACCAAAACTCCGGAGGGAGGGACCCTAAGGCAGTTGAGGGTTTAAAGTGTGTATTCCTTGCCATCTTCTGGCATCTCCTGCAAACCCTGCTTGATTCCAAAAGTATAGACTTTGTCTTTCCTTTGGATGAAACAGTAGGGTAGAGAGGGGTTTGTGCAAAATGGGCTAGGCACATTCTCCATATCAGCTGCCCAGGCTAGGCACAAGAGAGACGACACTTCAGCTTTGCTTTCGGCTTGGGCACAAAACGAAAAGCAACAGTTACATAGAAACAGGACAAATAATAGAATTGACCGTCTGTAAAGACGAAAAGGCCATATATATATATATATATATATATACGAGATATGTATGTCAGTTATATTAGGATTATCAATATAGCTCTTCGTACATGTCCGTAGGTGGTCTAATACTCGTCTCAACAAGTCTAGTAGTGTATAGTGGCCCAACACACCAGTTCCTTGTTGATTAATCAATCTTTTCTTGAATATATGTACTAGCTTTATTATCAAGTTTCGCATGGGCTCTGGGTGTAGACTGTTTATCAACTATAATGGCTCAAGTCGACCAATATTTATTTGGATACAAAAGAAACATAGAATATTGAAGGTGGCGATGTGATGTTGACAGCATGATTCACCTTGTGTCATATGTCAAAGAGAAGTACTGAAGTAACATTGTATTCTACAATATATAGACCCCATGGTATGAAAACTGGTTTCTTAGATTATTTTAGTTACGTTTGTTCGATAAACAAAGTTCCTCGCTCAAATACGATGCAACTACGTTTTCTTCGTTTATTGCTCTCCATGATCAATGAACCTTGTGTTGCTGCTGAGTCCATGATCAATGAACCTTGTGTTGCTGCTGAGTACATGATCAATGAACCTTGTGTTGTTGCTGAGTACATGATCAATGAACCTTGTGTTGCTGCTGAGTCCATGATCAATGAACCTTGTGTTGTTGCTGGGTCCATGATCTATGAACCTTGTGTTGTTGCTGTTTCCATGATCAATGAACCTTGTGTTGCTGCTGGGTCCATGATCAATGAACCTTGTGTTGCTGCTGAGTCCATGATCAATGAACCTTGTGTTGCTGCTGGGTCCATGATCAATGAACCTTGTGTTGTTGCTGTTTCCATGATCAATGAACCTTGTGTTGCTGCTGAGTCCATGATCAATGAACCTTGTGTTGCTGCTGAGTTCATGATCAATGAATCTTGTGTTGCTGCTGAGTCCATGATCTATGAACCTTGTGTTGCTGCTGAGTCCATGATCTATGAACCTTGTGTTGTTGCTGACAGAACACACACAAAAGTAAAGGAACTCTTTATATACCACATAATACGAGTATATTGGGTAATACGGTATTTGGTAGTTATTTTTCGTTGACCGTTGGCACAGTACTTTGTTTTTACGTGTTTCGCTATTGCTACATAGTTTTACTGCAGTCTTTGTGTATATCGATTACAATTCTCACATGGACTGACACATTTCTGCAGGGATAAGCTATTCATATTTCATGATTTCAGAGTTTGACTATGTACATTTTTATTTATTGGCAGTCAGCTTCAGTTCTGTCAGATTTCCCCAAAGCTTAGTTTTCAGGTCGACTGGGTGTGGTCACATATTATTTCTCAGCTCACCCAGGAGAGGACAGTCTTGCAGGATATTCTCCAGTGTCTGTTCCTCCTGCTGGCACTGGCAGAGAGCTGTTTGACTTATTCCTAGTCTATACAAGTGTTTGTTGAGTCTGCAGTGTCTGGTGCGTAGTCGAAATATAATCACCTGGTCTGTTCTGCTTAGGTCTTTGAGGGACTCTTTTCCATAATCATATCCAGTGTTTGTTTTCCAGTCTACTGCAGACTTTCTCTGTATGAGGGTTTTGGCCTCTTGAAAAGTCAGGGGTTGGTAAGTTTGCTCTTTGGCACGGCCTTCCTTAGCTAAGACATCAGCCCTCTCATTGCCTGCAATGCCACAGTGAGATGGAATCCACTGCAAGTGAATTTCTGGCTTTTCTGAAAGCTGAGCAAGTTCTCTTTATATGTGTTGTACTGTGCTGTCAGCAGATTTAGCATCCATGGCTTCTATAGATGACAGTGAATCTGTAAGAAATACCATCTTGCCTGCAGGTTCATGTTCTTGCAGCTTATTCATGTGCTGTACTGCCATCAGAAGGGCTATGAGTTCTGCTTTGTAGTTGGAACATATTCTTCCAGTAGGGGCCTCTAGAGACACAGTAGTAGCATCTGGGTGCTAATATACACTCTGCTACACCATTCATGGTTGCCTCCATTGCCGATCCATTTGTGTAAATTCTTATCCAGCTGTCTTTTGGAAACATGTAATGGAGATGATCCATTGTAGTTGCTTTCTTCCCTAGATTAGGCTCAGAATCTTTGCTTAACAATTTAGGGATGGACAACCAAAGTTCAATAAAGACGGAGCAATCAATCAATCAAACCAAATGTGCCTTATATTTCAAATGTGCTCTATATTTCAAATGTGCCCTATATTTCAAATGTGCCCTTCATGACCTATATATCAAATCATCAGTAGCAGACGATATTAACCATATTTATAATGCTTACTAAAGAGTTCCGGTGTTAACATCTAAAAACATCTAAAACTATACGTACACGCTATCATGAAGTATGACTAACGTTTGCAATAAACAGATTTGTTGTCAAGACATCATTTATATTTGAGTAAATATATAAACTTGACTCACTCATGATTTGTCCAAATATTTCCTTACCAAAGTCTGAGTAACTCTGTATAACCTGTTGTGTTTATATTATGTGCGCGAGACAAAGATAAACAGACGATTCTCATATTATCCAAACACTGTTTATCTATGCTGTCTTGATATCAAGACACGCTTATGATAAAACATTATCAACGTATAAATAACCATTATCGCATATCGTTTACTGCTATCTACTAGTCATATAGAATATACTCTCAACATTACTATTTGTACAAAGGTTTCGCATTTTCATCACAGTCTCCCTATGGTTTACACTGTTAACCGTATCCATATCCACTTCTGGTACTGTCTACGGATGTTATCTCTGCAAATGTTATTTAGTGAGACTTATACTTGTATGTAGTAAGTGATTTAGTGAGACTTATACTTGTATGTAGTAAGTGATTTAGTGAGACTTATACTTGTATGTAGTAAGTGATTATCTACTGTTATTCCATTGAAGTTGAACTAGTCAACGACCGGATATTCTTGTTTGTTTCTTTCGTTAGCTTGAAATAGTCTGTGTATATTCAATGTTATCTCTTGTATAAATATATCTGTCTTCTATAACTTGGATAGAGATTCCTGCAACTTTATTTTCAGTGTTGTTTCAGTAGACCAGTGAGTTTGTCTCAGTAAATCATATTTGAGGCAGTTTTGAAGTATGTGTTCTGCAGTCTGGAATGTCTGCCTAAGTGTAAACATGGAAAAGACATGAAGGGTTGGAGAAGACTATCATGGAAGGAGGCATACCGGCAAAGAGAAGAAGAGAAGACCACGGAGAAGATGGATTCAGGATGTAACTGATGGTTTGAACATGACGGCTGCAGGGGCAGGACATCTGGTCTATGAGAGAGAGAAATTCCAGAGGACTGTTGGGGTGGCAAAGTTCCGCTCAGGACAAGATACTTGATGATGATAATGTCTGCACAGTCGATTGTTCCTGTATGCATGTAGTGAGACAGAGAATGACAATTTATTATAATCAGTTAATACTGTGATAGTCTAAAGCAGCGCTGTAAAACGCCCTGCTCGTGGACGCTATAGCACCCGTGGGGTGCATGTTTGGCGCCCTAGTTTACACCGCCGGCCTTAATGCTAATTTAATTTCAGGAACATACAATATTTTCTGAATACCACTATGGGGTCAAAGGCGCAAGGAAGCGGCGCGTCAGGGTTAGAGAGATGGCTCTAATCCCTGCTCTCACCCACGTGGTGACCCTGGTAACAGACAGTGGTTTCAGTCTGGCCAAGAGGGCAGGTGCAGTGGGAGAGCTACTCTGGAGCAAGTAGAGATGCAAAGGTAGTCATGCTTGATGGGATCCGCTCGCAACACGGACGAGCGAACTCCCAGAGTAACTATTAATGCTCGCCTCTCCCGGAAGATGGGAAAAGCTAGAAAGATACATGTGGATCCTTGCGGTGCGGAATTCGGAGCCCGCGCATTCTCTCTCTTGATGCACTTCACTTGAGCCGATGAGAATGCCGGGTGATGAGTTCCGCCTATCTGCCCGCACGATGGTCCACATCGGTCAAACGTCTAGCCCCCATCACAGAGAGACACGAATCAAAACCATCGAAGGGACGTCGACCCGCATGCGGCGAAATTCGGAGCCCGCGCATTCTCTCTCTTGAGACACTACTCTTGAACCGATGAGGATGCTGGGTGATAAGTTGGGCTGCACGTTGGTCCACATAGGTCAAAAGTCAAGCCCCATCACAGAGATGGGGGCACGAATCAAAACCATCGAAGGGACGTTGACCCGCGTGTGGCGAAATTCGGAGCCCAAGCATACTCTCTCTTGAGACGCTTCCCTAGAGCCGATGAGTATGCTGGGAGTCGAGTTGAGTTGCACGTGGCAACATGGGGCGAACTCGGTTTTGCCCCTTCGAAGTCGGACAGCCCAGTAGGAGTTGATGGAAATTGTGAGGTAGGCACCAGGGCAGAGCGAGCACTCACGCTGGCAAAGTCACAGTGGGCTCCATCGAGGGACAGGCCGGCACGGCAAGCGCGGAAAGCGAGGCAGCCACTGCTGCGGCGAGCATGGCAGGCAAGAGGGTGTGCGTCCCACCCACATGAGCAGAACTGGAAAGCCCAGCAGAGACAAAACCAGTGCAAGCGCGGCAGCGGCAAGCGCAGCGGCGGCAAGCGCGGCAGTGGCAAGAGCGGCTGCGGCAAGCAGGATGTGTGTCCCACCTAAATGCACAGAGCAACTGGAAAGCCCAGCAGAGGTAAAACCAGTGCGCGTTTCCGCTCGCAGGGAACTACTGCTGCCTTGTAGTTTTGATTGGGGACAATCAAGAACTAGCGAAGCAAACCGTAAACAAACCTTAACGGGCGGCAAACCAAGGTGTTCATTAAAACGACCGGTTTTGCTGGGCAGATGGCGTTCATAAGACCGGGAAGGTAGGCCATCTAAGGGTCGCTGCCCTGAAAGAAAATAGCAACCCATTGCCTTGTGGGTTACGGCTGGGGACAGTCAAAGGCTAGCGGAGAGCGAACCGCACACAATAGCTGGATGAAATCGAACACCCCACCGAAGGATAAGCAACTGTGCTCAAATAGATGCTGAAGGCTGGTGCACGTACATTACGTTCTGATGTTTGGCTGTTTATACATCACAATAAGAATGATAAAACTAGCCTAGAACGATCGCGAGAGAGAGAGAGAATACCACTATGTTTCAGTGGTTTTTTTCTGGAATCCTTTGTCCACACTTCGGAGTTTGTGCACTACTGCTAAGTTATTCCTGAGTGAAGTACTGCAGTTTTACAAAATACAAAAAGAATACACAGAAACTTTTCGACCAAAAAGCCTTTACCAGCAACGGATACAACAGAAGTGAATAAATTCATTTCTTACACAGCACACAGCAACGGATACAACAGAAGTGAAAAAATTCATTTCTTACACAGCACACAGCAACGGATACAACAGAAGTGAAAAAATTCATTTCTTACACAGCACACAGCAACGGATACAACAGAAGTGAAAAAATTCATTTCTTGCACGGCACACAACATATAGAATCAGACAATACATTCCATTTGTTTCGGGCCGTTAAGAATTAATTATCTGAATCTATATGCTGTGTGCCGTTCAAGAAGTAGATCTCTTTACTTTTGTTATATCTTTACTTGATAACGGCTTTTTGGTCGAAACGTTTCTGTCTATTGTTATTGTTTTTGTATTTTGAAAAACTACTGAACTTTGTTTTTACGTTTTTCGCCACTGCTAGATAGTTTTACTGCAGTTTCCCCTCATATCAATAATGCTATTCATGAGTAAGAAATCAATCAATCAATCAATCAACTATAACAGAGTACTGAGTAAGAAATCAATCAACTATAACAGAGTACTGAGTAAGAAATCAATCAACTATAACAGAGTACTGAGTAAGAAATCAATCAACTATAACAGAGTACTGAGTAAGAAATCAATCAATCAATTAATCAACTATAACAGAAGATTAAGAAGAATTTACGAGGTTATAAAAGTTAAAAATGTAACAGCAGAAAAAAGTTGTATTAAAAAAGAAAAGATGAGAATAAGAGACTATAATAGACAGTTTGAACTAATTGTTCTGGAAACATGGTCATTAGTAGGAAAGACAAAGATAAAATAAAACAGGATGTTAGTGAGAACATGATCACCTGTGTCTAGGTAAACATTACCTGCAGGTAGCTTATATCTCTGTGTTTGATGTTACCTGAAGCGTCATTTCCTTGTGATGTCACTCTTAAACAATAGATCTCTTATCTAGATCAACTGCTGGCATGTCTTTATTGAAGAGGTTTATACACAAACAGAACTGTTATCTCTAAACATTCAGACTGACAGAGGTTTAGGCTGACTAAACTCAGTTTTATTGTTGTACCAGAGAATATAGTTGTAAATAGAAATGAACGCGTCAATATGCTTGCAGGTGTAGCTGCTGTAAAAAGTGGGCAAGCACTGGAATAGGCAGATATTCTGAATTCCCTAAGGGAGAAAGGATGTGTAAATGATTCAAGTAATAGTGGTGAATCTACAACCTTAACCAGACTGTAAGAATACCAAGTCAAATGTGGTGCAGCTAGACATGAGCATTGTACTGGTAGCCAAAGAAGAATAGTAAACCAACAAAGAATCAATATTGTTACTATACGTCAACTACATGCACCACCACTCAGTAACTACATACATCACCACACGGCAACTACATACACACTCACACGGTAACTACATACACACTACACGGTAACTACATACACACTCACACGGTAACTACATACAACACCCCACGGCAACTACATACATCACCCCACGGCAACTACATACATCACCCCACGGCAACTACATACATCACCCCACGGCAACTACATACATCACCACACGGTAACTACATACACTCACACGGTAACTACATACATCACCCCACGGCAACTGCATACATCACCCTACGCAACTCATACATCACCCCACAGCAACTACATACATCACCACACGGTAACTACATACATCACCACACGGTAACTACATACACGCTCACACGGTAACTACATACACACTCACACGGTAACTACATACATCACCACACGGCAACTACATACACACTCACACGGTAACTACATACACCATCACACGGTAACTACATACATCACCACACGGCAACTACATACACACTCACACGGTAACTACATACATCACCACACAGTAACTACATACACACCCACACGGTAACTACATACACACTCACACGGTAACTGCATACACACTCACACGGCAACTACATACATCACCACACGGCAACTACATACATCACCACACGGCAACTACATCACACTCACACGGTAACTACATACATCACCACACGACAACTACATACACACTCACACGGCAACTACATACATCACCACACGGCAACTACATACATCACCACACGGCAACTACATACATCACCACACGGTAACTACATACACACTCACACGGTAACTACATACACACTCACACGGTAACTGCATACACACTCACACGGCAACTACATACATCACCACACGGCAACTACATACATCACCACACGGCAACTACATACACACTCACACGGTAACTACATACATAACCACACGGTAACTACATACACACTCACACGGTAACTACATACATCACCACACGACAACTACATACATCACCACACGGTAACTACATACATCACCACACGGTAACTACATACACACTCACACGGCAACTACATACATCACCACACACGCAACTACATACATCACCACACGGTAACTACATACACACTCACACGGCAACTACATACATCACCACACGGCAACTACATACACACTACACGGTAACTACATACATCACCACACGGTACTACATACATCACCACACGGTAACTACATACATCACCACACGGTAACTACATACATCACCACACGGTAACTACATACATCACCACACGGTAACTACATACATCACCACACGGTAACTACATACATCACCACATGGTAACTACATACATCACCACACGGCAACTACATACATCACCACACGGTAACTACATACATCACCACACGGCAACTACATACATCACCACACGGTAACTACAAACATCACCACACGGTAACTACATACATCACCACACGGTAACTCCATACATCACCACATGGCAACTACATACATCACCACACGGTAACTACATACATCACCACACGACAACTACATACATCACCACACAGAAACTACATACATCACCACACGGCAACTACATACATCACCACACGGCAACTACATACATCACCACACGGTAACTACATACATCACCACACGGTAACTACATACATCACCACACGGTAACTACATACACACTCACACGGTAACTACATACATCACCACACGGTAACTACATACATCACCACACGACAACTACATACATCACCACACGGTAACTACATACATCACCACACGACAACTACATACATTACCACACAGCAGCTACATACATCACCACACGGCAACTACATACACACTCACACGGTAACTACATACATCACCACACTACAACTACATACACACTGACACGGTAACTACATACATCACCAAACGATAACTACATACATCACCACACGACAACTACACACATCACCACACGGCAACTACATACATCACCACACGGTAACTACATACACACTCACACGGTAACTACATACATCACCATACGTAACTACATACACACTCACACCGTAACTACATACATCACCACACGGCAACTACATACATCACCACACGGCAACTACATACATCACCACACGGCAACATACACACTCACACGGCAACTACATACACACTCACACGGTAACTACATACATCACCACACGGCAACTACATACATCACCACACGGCAACTACATACATCACCACACGGTAACTACATACATCACCACACGGTAACTACATACACACTCACACGGTAACTACATACACACTCACACGGTAACTACATACATCACCAAACGGTAACTACATACATCACCACACGGTAACTACATACATCACCACACGGCAACTACATACATCACCACACGGTAACTACATACACACTCACACGTAAACTACATACACACTCACACGGTAACTACATACATCACCACACGGTAACTACATACATCACCACACGCAACTACATACACACTCACACGGTAACTACATACATCACCACACGACAACTGCATACATTATCACACGGTAACTACATACATCACCACACGGTAACTACATACATCACCACACGGTAACTACATACATCACCACACGGCAACTACATACATCACCAAACGGTAACTACATACATCACCACACGGTAACTACATACACACTCACACGGTAACTACATACATCACCACACGGTAACTACATACATCACCACACGGTAACTACATACACACTCACACGGTAACTACATACATCACCACACGGTAACTACATACACACTCACACGGTAACTACATACATCACCACACGGTAACTACATACATCACCACACGGTAACTACATACACACTCACACGGTAACTACATACATCACCACACGGTAACTACATACATCACCACACGACAACTACATACATCACCACACGGCAACTACATACATCACCACACGGTAACTGCATACACACTCACACGGTAACTACATACACACTCACACGGTAACTACATACATCACCACACGGTAACTACATACATCACCACACGGTAACTACATACATCACCACACGGTAACTACATACATCACCACACGACAACTACATACATCATCACACGGCAACTACATACATCACCACACGGTAACTACATACATCACCACACGGCAACTACATACACACTCACACGGTAACTACATACATCACCACACGACAACTGCATACACACTCACACGGTAACTACATACACACTCACACGGTAACTACATACATCACCAAACGGTAACTACATACATCACCACACGGTAACTACATACATCACCACACGGCAACTACATACATCACCACACGGTAACTACATACACACTCACACGGTAACTACATACACACTCACACGGTAACTACATACATCACCACACGGTAACTACATACATCACCACACGGCAACTACATACACACTCACACGGTAACTACATACATAACCACACGACAACTGCATACATCACCACACGGTAACTACATACATCACCACACGGTAACTACATACATCACCACACGGTAACTACATACATCACCACACGGCAACTACATACATCACCACACGGTAACTACATACATCACCACACGGTAACTACATACACACTCACACGGTAACTACATACATCACCACACGTAAACTACATACATCACCACACGGTAACTACATACACACTCACACGGTAACTACATACATCACCACACGGTAACTACATACACACTCACACGGTAACTACATACATCACCACACGGTAACTACATACATCACCACACGGTAACTACATCACACTACACGGTAACTACATACATCACCACACGGTAACTACATACATCACCACACGGCAACTACATACATCACCACTCGGTAACTACATACATCACCACACGGCAACTACATACACACTCACACGGTAACTACATACATCACCACACGCAACTACATACATCACCACACGAGAACTACATACATCACCACACGGTAACTGCATACACACTCACACGGTAACTACATACACACTCACACGGTAACTCCATACATCACCACACGGTAACTACATACATCACCACACGGTAACTACATACATCACCACACGGTAACTACATACATCACCACACGACAACTACATACATCATCACACGGCAACTACATACATCACCACACGGTAACTACATACATCACCACACGGCAACTACATACACACTCACACGGTAACTACATACATCACCACACGACAACTACATACATCACCACACGGTAACTGCATACACACTCACACGGTAACTACATACACACTCACACGGTAACTACATACACACTCACACGGTAACTACATACATCACCACACGGTAACTACATACATCACCACACGGCAACTACATACATCACCACACGCAACTACATACATCACCACACGACAACTACATACATCACCACACGAGAACTACATACATCACCACACGGCAACTACATACATCACCACACGGCAACTACATACACGCTCACACGGTAACTACATACATCACCACACGACAACTACATACATCACCATACGAGAACTACATACATCATCACACGGCAACTACATACATCACCACACGGCAACTACATACACACTCACACGGTAACTACATCACGCCCACACAACAATTACCCACACACCTACACAGCAATTTCTCACAAAAACGTACAACTTCAAACCCACACACACGCAACTTCTCACAAACCCACACGACAATCGTGCTCTCACACACAGACACGGTAACTACTCACACACGCACACTACGTATACACCCCCACTACCCACAAATTCAGAGTGAATGATTTCCACCTGCGTACGTTGCACCTCCTCAAAGTTCAGCGCATACTCCACGAATCTTGTTTACGTAAATACCAGGTAATCTATTTCTATGTGCTTCCTTCAGGAAACAAAACAAAACTTCAGGTTCAAGAATTTGACAAAATATATATTTCTGCCTAGATTTGGGTTTTTGTTTTGTTTGCATTCAAAAATATGTTTTAGGACATTGATCTGAAATTTGCTAGAGTAGGATAGTCAGTCAACCGCGTGCCGCAGTAATCGAAGCGATTATTTTCAGCTGCAAGCAGATCGAAACACATAGCTTTCATTTAATTCTTTTCAGAAATTGAATACTCGTTTTAAAACATATCGATACCACTAATCTTTGAGATACTATTATAGAAGGAAGTTAAGAATGAATGCAATTTGATGTGACCCACAGAGATCAGCGCGCGGTGCGATGTATATGTCAAGGGCATCTGACAAATACAAACATTTGTGCATATGTTGTGAGTGTTTTGTGAATGTAGATGTCAACTTGAAGTTTACAATTAAATCGTCTGCACATATTGATCACTAAATATTGAACAAAGGTTAGTAAATATTTTCCAGTTTTGTCAACATTAGAAACAGTATGGCAAACAACATCCTACACAAGCTGGAGGCATTCCATAATAAATGGTAAAAGCGAATGAAATGAATATCGTCGTATACCTTTACACGACGTGGCCACCAACAACAGTAAACGAGTCGTCGATTTTCTAGGCACCACTTATGCGTTCGGTAGTTTGCCATTGCTTTCTGAACGATGAGGTCTATTTTATAGTTTGTAAAACTCAAAGGGTACTAATTTGCTTTCAAACTTGCCCACCGCGAATTTTGGCCCAAAACAATGTCTAGCCGGATGGATTAGATTGTGGCTCCCATCTGTGAGAACTGTTTTTAATTCACGGTAAGGCAAAGAATTGTTTGTGTTCGGACATGCAAGAACAATTCTAATCTGAACAATTTCACGGCGACTGCACTAGACATACAGCCATTAAATTCAACACTCTCTTCCTACCTGTCCTACACCGACCTAACAAGTGATACTACAAGCAGTAACAACAGTTAACGAAGATAACAATTCAAGAGCTTCACAAATAAATAAACATTGCATCATTGGAAATTCTTATTAAAAGATGAAGGTGGATTGGGAATGTATGTTGTATGTCAGTAGGAACATTGGATAGAACAGCTCTCCGATAAACAGCAGATGGGATTGTATGTTGTATGTCAGTAGGAACATTGGATAGAACAGCTCTCCGATAAACAGCAGATGGGAAAAGAAGACCTGGACGTCCAAAGGAATTATGGAGGAAAACAAGGGAAACATTGAGTTTGTGTGCTGATTTTGGGAAACAAATTGATACAAAGGCGACAGAACAACTACAATTGAAATATTTTCTGAAGCCATATGTGTCAAACGGGACACGAAGAGGATATAGATATAATAGTTTTGTAGTATACAGAGTCTTCTACAACAGAACATTAGGAAAGGAGACGAGAGGAATATAACGAAAAAGATGGTTAGATGGCACAGCATAATCCTTTGAAAGAGCAAAAATAACAACCACCAAGTCACTAGAGCAGTGGGACGACAAAAGCAGAAAACCACGACACTGGGCAACAACCCGGTAGCAGTGGGACGACAAAAGAAGATGTTCTGTCAGTAGCAGAAGCCATATTTGTGGTATTTTAATGTGTGTTAAGTTATCTCAACATCTTCGGGCAAAAGTCACTAACGATAACTTCAATGTGGAACTATAAATTATAAAAGCATTATCAACTCCAGTACTGGCGTAATGAAGGCCAATACTACTATATATATATGTACGCTGGTCAACTTGCACAGAACAGAGAGTTTTTCAGGACTGCTGTTATGGGAGCCAGGTTCCGAAGGAACAAGCTACTATGATGATGATGATGATGATGATGATGATGATATATATATACCTTCTTCGTGTCCTGTTTGATAAAGGTTTCCACAAGAGATTTTCATTGTTAACGTTCTGCCACCTTTTTGTTGATGTTTCTCAGTCCTGACAATCTTTTAGCTCCCTGTCCACGTTTTGTTTTCTTCTTTCCTATGGACGTCAACACTTTCTCTTCCCATTCACTGTCTATCTTAGAGCTGTCCTAACCAATACCTCCACTGATATACGATAAACATGCACAATTCATATCTATCTCCCTCTTGTAATGTTGGTCTCCGATGATGCTCTTGCTTACGTAGCGAAATAATTCTGTAGGAATGGATTGTCAGCTCTTTGTCCAACACCCAACCTGTAAGTTCAGGAAATCACATTGTGTCTGTCCTCTATTCTTCAACCCCTCTACCTTATGTGGTTGAAGCATTTAATTTGTTGTTTATTTGATGAAGTTTAGTACTGATGTTGTACCCACTTTTTTGTGATGTCTTCATTTCTCAACTGGTCTCTTCTTGATACTCCCATCATTGTGCGTAGACACTTCATCTCTGTTGTGACTGGTTTTCTACTATCATTTAATATCAGCGTCCAGTTTTGGCACTAATTGCATAATATTGGGACATAAGATTGTGTTGTACATTGCTCTTTTTCATGGAGACATGTTTGAATTTGGACATTAGTGTCATTTGTCCTATGATTTGATTTATTGCATCTGTGTTGGATTTTGTAAGTTATTATTCCATTTACTGAAAAAAGCCCTCTAGGTATTTAAAGTCTTTGACTTTTTAAAAATTGATGTCTTTAGCTGGAGATGTTGGTCATGTTTTCTTCTCTAGCGAATGTCATTACTTCCGTTTTGTTATTGTTTATTATATTGTATTCATGACATGTTAACTTGTGTCTGTTAATGTGTTACTGTAGCTGTTTCTCTGTTGTTGATATGATTGCCTGATCGTCGGCAAAAATAAATACGTTTAAGAGTTTCCCAAAGTTGTTCTGGCTATGTAACTAAAAATAATGCTTATAGTTATTTCACAAATGAATATTCATGAACATATACGCGTTGCACAATCCCAAACGTCCTGACTTGCCAGGTAAATCACTTATCAGAAACAGAAAGGACTTGTTCATTTCAATGATTTCCTAAGACTTTCTTCATTTGCTAGAAATGTAAACAAAGTTTCGTGTTAATGAGTGCTTTGGTTTTGTTTTTTTACTTTCTTACTTTAGCTATATCCGTTGTAATTTACGAGTTGTGAAATTATGTGAAAGATTTAACGTCACAACAACGCTTGCATTGCATGAGTATCACAACAAGCTTTGTATTAGCATAGACTTATATCACACAACGCTTTGATTAGTCATGAACTTATATCACAACAACGCTTTGTATTAGCATAGACTTATATCACAACAACGCTTTGTATTAGTCATAGACTTATATCACAACAACGCTTTGTATTAGTCATAGACTTATATCACAACAACGCTTTGTATTAGCCATAGACTTATATCCAACAACGCTTGTATTAGTCATAGACTTATATCACAACTAAGCTTGTATTAGCCAAGACTTATATAGTTACTTGAAACAGACCGTGTCAACAAGAAATCAAAGTTGAGAACAATTGTTGATGGAAAGAAATAAGATTAAAGGAAATTGAGTATTTTGGAATCATAAAGAGACATGTTGTTGTTTTTGGGGGGTTTATTTACTGAAGATTCTGTTCTGATGTGGTTGCTGCTACTTTTAATGTATTTTTTTTTTTTTTTTAATTAGCTTCAATTTTAGAACAAGTTTTATGCTTGAATGAGCATGACTCATTCTTCAATAATATGTTATCTTATATTACACGTATCATGTGTTATCTTATATTACAAGCGTCATGTGTTATCTTATATTACATGCGTCATGTTTGACGTTGGAGGTTCTTACTTTCTATTTCTGCATCTATTTTATAACCAGCTGTTGATGTACTTTTCATAAACTCACATACGAACTTGGAAGCTTTTATGTTGAAATGTTTACTTTATCGTGTGTACTTTTGTTTACTGTTAATTTGTTTATTGTAGGATTCTGAACATGTATTATGTATGTGTGTGATGGAGTTCTTAACGTGTATTATGTATGTGTATGATGGAGTTCTGAACATGTATTATGTATGTGTGCGATGGAGTTCTGAACATGTATTATGTACGTGTATGATGGAGTTCTTAACATGTATTATGTATGTGTATGATGGAGTTATGAACATGTATTATGTATGTTGTGTTCAATGTGTAACCTGATGATGAAAGAACTCTTTAACATGTTTGAGTAAAATATATTTCTAATGAGTTTATTCATCATCCTTGTATTAGTGTATTCATAATTGGTTTTTTTCTTCCATTCTTCATGACTAACAACCACTAGCAACAACTATTATACGAGGGAGACGATGTAGATATGTTCAACATACCTTGAGAAGCAATGATCAAAGAATATGAATGCAAACATTGAAGTGGAATGCAGGTTCAAGAAGAGAAGACGACCTAGAGACACTGAAACAAACATTGAAGTGGAATGCAGAGTTCAAGAAAGAGAAGACGATCTCAGGAGACACTGAAACGAACATTGTTGAGAGAGGAAAGAAATATCGATCTTAGTTCCATGGAGGAGATTGAGCGAGTTGTCCAGGATAGAGCGCTATGGAGAGATTGCTTGTAGGTCATATGTAACGTATAACGGTACGAGAGGAATTATTATTATTATTTTCATCACACGAATAGCTAGCTCTCTGTGACACTGATAGTCCTAGTTACAATTTGGTTACTGACTAGGCTCTGTATAATACACGTCATTGTCTTCTTGTTATAAGAATACTTCCATTTGTATTAGTTTAAGTTGTTGTATTTTGTTATAGGAATACTTCCATTTGTATGAGTTTAAGTCGTTGTATTTTGTTATAGGAATACTTCCATTTGTATTAGTTTAAGTTGTTGTATTTTGTTATCTTTAAATATTAATTTCATGTTAATGAAGATATGATACTCGGATTACAAATAAGCAGAATGTCAACCTTCAGTCTTGTTTATAATTTCTGTGTTTCGTTTGTTTTATTTTGTGTGTTAAAACCATGTTCGGCTCAGAGGAGAGGATAGTACACTGCGATCTACAAGGTTGTCTAGAGGCAGATATACATTGGATCTACAAGGTTTGTCGTAGAGAGCGAGGATAGTAACACTGCGATCTACAAGGTTGTCGTAAGAGGAGCGAGATAGTAACATTGCATCTACAAGGTTGTCGTAAGAGGCGAGGATAGTAACACTGCGATCTACAAGGTTTGTCGTAAGAGAGCGAGGATAGAACATGCGATCTCAAGGTTTGTCGTAAGAGACAGAGGATAGTAACATGCGATCTCAGGTTTGTCGTAAGAGGCAGAGATAGTAACATTGCGATCACAAGGTTTGTCGTAAGAGGAGCGAGATATAACATGGATCTACAAGGTTTGTGTAAGAGGAGCAGAGATAGTAACACTGCGATCTACAAGTTGTCGTAAGAGGGCAGAGGATAGTAACATGCGATCTACAAGGTTTGTCGTAAGGCAGAGGATAACTCGATCTACAGGTTTGTCGTAAGAGGAGCAGAGATAGTAACTGCGATCTACAGGTTTGTCAAGAGGGCGAGGATAGTAACATGCGATCTACAAGGTTTGTCGTAAGAGGACAGAGATAACTGCGATCTACAAGGTTTGTCGTAAGAGGGAGAGGATAGACTGCGATCTACAAGGTTTGTCGTAAAGGAGCAAGGATATAACACTGCGATCACAAGTTGTCGTAAGGGCAGAGGATAGTAACATGCGATCTACAGGTTTGTCGTAAGAGGAGCAGAGGATAGTAATCTGGATTTCGTTTGTTAGGGGGGTTAAAACTACAAGGTTTGTCGTTAAGAGGAGCAGAGGATAGTAACACTGCGATCTACAAGGTTTGTCGTAAGAGGAGCAGAGGATAGTAACACTGCGATCTACAAGGTTTGTCGTAAGAGGAGCAGAGGATAGTAACACTGCGATCTACAAGGTTTGTCGTAAGAGGAGCAGAGGATAGTAACATTGCGATCTACAAGGTTTGTCGTAGAGAGGATAGTAACACTGATAAAGGGTTTTCAAAAGAGCGAGGATAGTAACATGCGATCTACAAGGTTTGTCGTAAGAGGAGCAGAGGATAGTAACATTGCGATCTACAAGGTTTGTCGTAAGAGGAGCAGAGGATAGTAACACTGCGATCTACAAGGTTTGTCGTAAGAGGAGCAGAGGATAGTAACATTGCGATCTACAAGGTTTGTCGTAAGAGGAGCAGAGGATAGTAACACTGCGATCTACAAGGTTTGTCGTAAGAGGAGCAGAGGATAGTAACATTGCGATCTACAAGGTTTGTCGTAAGAGGAGCAGAGGATAGTAACATTGCGATCTACAAGGTTTGTCGTAAGAGGAGCAGAGGATAGTAACACTGCGATCTACAAGGTTTGTCGTAAGAGGAGCAGAGGATAGTAACACTGCGATCTACAAGGTTTGTCGTAAGAGGAGCAGAGGATAGTAACACTGCGATCTACAAGGTTTGTCGTAAGAGGAGCAGAGGATAGTAACACTGCGATCTACAAGGTTTGTCGTAAGAGGAGCAGAGGATAGTAACACTGCGATCTACAAGGTTTGTCGTAAGAGGAGCAGAGGATAGTAACACTGCGATCTACAAGGTTTGTCGTAAGAGGAGCAGAGGATAGTAACACTGCGATCTACAAGGTTTGTCGTAAGAGGAGCAGAGGATAGTAACACTGCGATCTACAAGGTTTGTCGTAAGAGGAGCAGAGGATAGTAACACTGCGATCTACAAGGTTTGTCGTAAGAGGAGCAGAGGATAGTAACACTGCGATCTACAAGGTTTGTCGTAAGAGGAGCAGAGGATAGTAACACTGCGATCTACAAGGTTTGTCGTAAGAGGAGCAGAGGATAGTAACACTGCGATCTACAAGGTTTGTCGTAAGAGGAGCAGAGGATAGTAACACTGCGATCTACAAGGTTTGTCGTAAGAGGAGCAGAGGATAGTAACATTGCGATCTACAAGGTTTGTCGTAAGAGGAACAGAGGATAGTAACACTGCGATCTACAAGGTTTGTCGTAAGAGGAGCAGAGGATAGTAACACTGCGATCTACAAGGTTTGTCGTAAGAGGAGCAGAGGATAGTAACATTGCGATCTACAAGGTTTGTCGTAAGAGGAGCAGAGGATAGTAACATTGCGATCTACAAGGTTTGTCGTAAGAGGAGCAGAGGATAGTAACACTGCGATCTACAAGGTTTGTCGTAAGAGGAGCAGAGGATAGTAACACTGCGATCTACAAGGTTTGTCGTAAGAGGAGCAGAGGATAGTAACATTGCGATCTACAAGGTTTGTCGTAAGAGGAACAGAGGATAGTAACACTGCGATCTACAAGGTTTGTCGTAAGAGGAGCAGAGGATAGTAACACTGCGATCTACAAGGTTTGTCGTAAGAGGAGCAGAGGATAGTAACACTGCGATCTACAAGGTTTGTCGTAAGAGGAGCAGAGGATAGTAACACTGCGATCTACAAGGTTTGTCGTAAGAGGAGCAGAGGATAGTAACATCTGCGTAATTCTACAAGGTTTGTCGTAAGAGGACAAGGATAGTAACATGCGATCTACAAGGTTTGTCGTAAGAGGAGCAGAGGATAGTAACACTGCGATCTACAAGGTTTGTCGTAAGAGGAGCAGAGGATAGTAACATTGCGATCTACAAGGTTGTCGTAGAGGGCAAGGATAGTAACATGCGATCTACAAGGTTTGTCGTAAGAGGAGCAGAGGATAGTAACATGCGATCTAAGGTTGTCGTAAGAGGAGCAGAGGATAGTAACATGCGATCTACAAGGTTTGTTGAGAGGATACTGCGTCTACAAGGTTCGTAAGAGACAGAGGATAGTAACACTGCGATCTACAAGGTTTGTCGTAAGAGGAGCAGAGGATAGTAACACTGCGATCTACAAGGTTTGTCGTAAGAGGAGCAGAGGATAGTAACACTGCGATCTACAAGGTTTGTCGTAAGAGGAGCAGAGGATAGTAACACTGCGATCTACAAGGTTTGTCGTAAGAGGAGCAGAGGATAGTAACACTGCGATCTACAAGGTTTGTCGTAAGAGGAGCAGAGGATAGTAACACTGCGATCTACAAGATTTGTCGTAAGAGGACGAGGTAGAACTAATGCTATCCTAGTTTAAATAAAAGTAACATTGGAATCTACATTTGTATGCGCATAAACTGGTCTACAAGATTTGTCTAGACTAGTTACAATCGATCAGTTCTAAGAGTGAGTAGTAACATTGGTCATATAGTATTATAAGAAGAATCAAAATGATTGCACATATATGTTTATGACAAAACTGCAAGAATACTTTTATGTACACATATAAACAATTCATATAAACATGAAATAGTGCTGGTGATTGGCATTAAAGTTACAGAAGTTCAATTGATGCAGACTAAAGTTCATTATTTCAGATCACAAATGTTTAGACAGATATACATTGAAAAGAATATGAATCGTGACTTTCAGATGTCAAGATACTTTTAGTTTACAATCATGTAAAAATGAGAAAACAACGGTTGGCATTTGAAAATTGTCAAGTGGATATAAATAACAGCTTGAAAGCAATCACAGAAAGTATAGTGAAGCATTTATTTAACACATTCTGCATCACTAACCCTCTCAGCGGCTCAGAAGAATCAGACTCTGAATGCAAAACAAACTTTAAAATTAACTCATATGCAGATATCGACGTCTCATGAGATTTTCAAGAAAGTGATAAATAACTTTCTACGGATATTTCTGTATTTTTTTTATAAATAACTTTAATATTTCAGTATGTTCTTATTAAAACTTTATATTGATATTTTAGTCATTTTAATATGTTTTCTTTATGTATTTATTAAGTAAATCTTTAATAAGTATTTAAAAAATATTCTTTATATAAGTGTTTATTAAATATATTTTATATCAATATTTATTGGATATATTTTATGTAACTCTTTATTTGAAAAAATGTCATAAATATTTATTACATCAAATGTTACTAAGTATTAGTTAGATTTCTTGTATATCAGTATTTGTTCCATATATTTTAGTATGTTACTATATTTTTAATGTCCACATAATAAAAGTGTGTATTTTCAATATATTGTTCCCGTGTACGGATGTCATTAGTGTACCCTCACCTTCATTATCAACAAAATTAAACTATCTCACATTATTATTGAGAAATAACAAGAGAGTTATGCATGTCTAAGATTATCATTAGGTAATGATATCAACATAACAGAGCTAATTCATATAGTAATATGTTAGAAGAAACAAGGTTAAGCCATCAATATCATCTGAAGAAAACTAAGTAGCTTTGTTTATGTGTTCATATTTTTAGGAATTATCGTGGCGGAAGTTGATCAATATGTGGTACCGTTATGTATTGTTCATTTGAGGATTATCTTCATCGGACGACATGTCCATAATTACTCTGATATCCTCCCAAGCATATATGTCAGTGTGTTTATACTGAACAGTTCCCGTTCTGTGTTGGTTGATGGATCTACTGTGGTTTATCTCATGGTTTTCAAATCTTACAGCACATATCGGTATGCATAACTTGCGCAGCTGAGATAGAGAATACCTATTATCTGCTTTATTGACATATTCAGAGCGAATGTTTTCTCTTAGGGCATTGATATATGAACAGTTACTATTTATTAATATAAGAAAAGACCGGTTGAGAAATGAAGACATCAGGAAAAAGTGGAAACAACATCAGTACTGAACTTCATCAAGAAACAACAAATGAAATGGTTCAGGCCACATAAGCTTATTACCAACAGACAGTGCACCTCAAAGAGCAATGTTGTTTCGATACAATAATTCAAAACAAACAGGCCGGCCACGCATAAGGTGACCTCAGAGATAACAGAGGCGACGAAAGACACTATTTATGAAGAGCACGCAAGCGCTCGTTCTAGAAATCTCTTCGTATTCTGATGTTGTGAGGCAAAACAAGATTAAATTAGGAAGACCACATGTTGTCCTTCCAATTTGAGACAGCTTATTCTTATCTCATCATCAACTAGAATGTCCTGAGCAGAACTTTGCACCCCAACAGTCCTCCGGAATTTCTCTCTCTCATAGGTCAGATGTCCTGTCTCTGCAGTTGTCATGTTCAAACCATCAGTTACATCCTGAGTCCATCTTTTCCGTGGTCTTCCTCTTCTTCTCTTTGCCGGTGTGCCTCCTTTCATGACGGTCTTTTCCAGCCCTTCGTGTCTTTTTATATGTCCAAAATATATCATTTTTTTCTTTCTTATTTGTAGCATAAGCCAGTTTTCTTTGATTTTGAGTTCTTTCTGGATAGATCTATTTGTTCTCTTCTCTATCCAAGATATACGGAGGACTCTTCTGTAACACTTATATTCGAAAGCACATATAAGTTTTCCACTGCTTTATTAAATGTCCATGCTTCACACCCATACGTTGCCACTGGGAAAATGCATGCTCTTAGTACTCTGATCTTTGTTTTCTTATCAGTTCCATTCTATACTGTTTTTAGTTGTTTAATTTTTTTGTAAAGCCATGTTTGCTCTTCTTTTAATTTTCTTCATCCCATTTCCATCTGTTGTTAGTAGTGAACCAAGATATTCAAAATGTTCACATTTTCTACTTTCTCTCCATTGATAAAAATATAATTTATCATGTTCGTTTTATCTGTTGTCATTATTTTTGTTATTGCCACATTGAGATATAGATTTTGTATTTTTTTGCTTTTATCTTTCACTTCTCCTAATAATTTCTCAATCCCTTTTTCTGATGTTGACAGTAACACTGTATCGGCAGTGTATCGTAGTTCAGGTATTTCTTTCCTCCGATTATCTTATCTACAACGAAATATTGGCATTCTAAGGTGACAATGAATCCATGAAGCTTAGCCTTGTAGGTGTTGACTGTTGACACTAAGGTTGTCTCAGGTCGTCCATGTTGAACCATATTGTCACGTTTGTTTACTGCTGTTATATCATAGATACCTTCACACTACGCTTCAAACTTTGTAATTGTATTGTTATTATTATTACTATTATTATTATTATTACAAGCTTTTGTGGATGAGTGCGGCAGCACCGACAGAGTGTCAATTGCTATGGTCTCAGCACTCACGACGGTAGGCAAAGGATGTATGTATATAGACAATTCTAAGGTCATGACCGAGTATGTCACATGATCAAGAGGAAACAGATAGAAGACTACCTTCAAGCGAAAATGTCTAGAACAACTTATACCACAGTAATATATCAAAGAGACACAGAAGGGTTGGGAGAAGACCATCATTGGAAGAAGGCCCATCCCTGCAAAGAAGAAAGAAGAGGAAGACCACGGAGAAAATGGATTCAGGATGTGACTGATGGTTTGAGAATTACCGTTGCAAAGGCAGGACATATGGTCAATGAGAAAGAGATAAATTCCGAAGGACTGTTAAGGTGGTAAAGTTCATCTTAGGATATGCTGTTTGATGATAATGATTATTATTCAAACTAAGTCACCTCCCTCTCCCGACTATGCTACACTCCCAGTATACGCATAATTTATGAGTCTATCTGAGACAATAACAATTATATTCAGCGTTGTTTAACACGGCACCCCGGCGTCGGGGAGGGTGGCATGGCACCAGTGAGATACATTCCTATTGTATTATTTTATTCCACCAGCTGAAAAATTAATCATAATTTCAAGGGAAGGGGGTTGAATAACAGTATGATTCATTTATTTTCACAAGTACACTATTTTTAAAATTGAACTTGTAGTCATAATTAAATTTTCAATTGTTAACTTTTTAGTAATGTTACTATTAATATTACTTGATAATTATTATTATTGTAAATGTAACATTACGTACATCGTCTCCACAGCCATTAGTCAATGCGCCCCAATTTATAAAAACCTTGGATAGAACAGGTATATTTGATTCTGGTTCAAATGATCCATTCGTAGTGTACATTTATCTTTAGCTCTCGAAAGTAACTTTTCCTACTCGTACGTCATTTGATTCTACGTTAAGACAGGCTCATAGTAACTAAATAGTGATGGTGGCATAGTGATCTCAGGCTCATAGTAACTGAATACTGGTTGTGGCGTAGTGATCTCTGTCTCATAGTAGCTGAATAGTGGTGGTGGCGTAGTGATCTCTGTCTCATAGTAACTGAATACTGGTTGGGGCGTAGTGATCTCTGTCTCATAGTAACTGAATACTGGTTGGGGCGTAGTGATCTCTGTCTCATAGTAACTGAATACTGGTTGGGGCGTAGTGATCTCTGTCTCATAGTACTGAATAGTGGTGGTGGCGTAGTGATCTCTGTCTCATAGTACTGAATAGTGGTGGTGGCGTAGTGATCTCTGTCTCATAGTAACTGAATACTGGTGGTGACGTAGTGATCTCTCTCTCATAGTAACTGAATACTGGTGGTGGCGTAGTGATCTCTGTCTCATAGTAACTGAATAGTGGTGGTGGCGTAGTGATCTCAGTCTCATAGTAACTGAATACTGGTGGTGGCGTAGGGATCTCTGTCTCATAGTAACTGAATACTGGTTGGGGCATAGTGATCTCTGTCTCATAGTAACTAAATAGTGGTGGTGGCGTAGTGATCTCTGTCTCATAGTAACTAAATAGTGGTGGTGGCATAGTGATCTCTGTCTCATAGTAACTGAATAGTGGTGGTGGCGTAGTGATCTCAGTCTCATAGTAACTGAATACTGGTTGGGGCATAGTGATCTCTGTCTCATAGTAACTAAATAGTGGTGGTGGCGTAGTGATCTCTGTTTCATAGTAACTAAATAGTGGTGGTGGCGTAGTGATCTCTGTCTCATAGTAACTGAATAGTGGTGGTGGCGTAGTGATCTCTGTCTCATAGTACTGAATAGTGGTGGTGGCGTAGTGATCTCTGTCTCATAGTAACTGAATACTGGTGGTGAGTAGTGATCTGTCTCATAGTAACTGAATCTGGTGGTGGCGTAGTGATTCTGTCTCACAGTAACTGAATATAGTGGTGGTGGCGTAGTGATCTGTCTCAAGTAACGAATATGGTGGTCATTAGTTTTCTCAAGTAACTGAATACTGTTGAGCATAGTGATCTCTGTTCATAGTACTAAATAGTGGTGGTGGCAATTGTTAACTCTTGTCTCATATATGAATAGTGGTGGTCGTGATAATCTAGTCTCATAGTAACTGAAACTGTAAGCATACGTGATCATCTGTCTCCACAGCCAAATGGTAGTGCAATGCGATCTCATTTATAGTACAAATATGGTGGTGGACAGTGATCTTGTCTATAGTCTATGGGTGTGCAGTGATCTCAGTCTCAGTAACTAAATAGTGTGTGGCATTTATCTTAGTCTCATAGTAACTATTGGTGCTAGGTATCTCATCTCATTCTGAACGGTGGCTAAGTATCTGTCTCATAGTAACTAAATAGTGATGGTGGCTAGTGATTCTGTTCATAGTAACTAATAGTGGTGGTTGCGTAGTGATCTCTGTCTCATAGTAACTGAATAGTGGTGGTGGCGTAGTGATCTCTGTCTCATAGTAACTGAAATAGCTGGTGGGGCGTAGTGATCTCTGTCTCATAGTAACTGAATATGGTGGTGGCGTAGTGATCTCTGTCTCATAGTAACTGAATACTGGTGAGGCGTAGTGATCTCTGTCTCATAGTAACTGAATCTGGTTGGGGCGTAGTGATCTCTGTCTCATAGTAACTGAATACTGGTTGGGGCATAGTGATCTCTGTCTCATAGTAACTGAATAGAGGTGGTGGTGTAGTGATCTCTGTCTCATAGTAACTAAATATGGTGGTGGGTAGTGATCTCTGTCTCATAGTAACTGAATACTGGTTGGGGCATAGTGATCTCTGTCTCATAGTAACTGAATACTGGTTGGGGCATAGTGATCTCTGTCTCATAGTAACTAAATAGTGGTGGTGGCGTAGTGATCTCAGTCTCATAGTAACTAAATAGTGGTGGTGGTGTAGTGATCTCTGTCTCATAGTAACTATATGAGAGATCCCATTGTCAGCCTTCAACTTAGCTAGTGAAGTGTAATTACCTAAGTCTTCTGGTAACTGTATAACATTTAAAAGCCTCAGTGAAATGGCTAGGTTCGAAGTTAGTAAATTTGTGTTGTTCAACAAATGTATAATATTGAAAGAGTATCATAAATGTACACCCCTCAACTCTTTCTATAAATATTCGTTGTGTACCTTTCAAACGTAAAATGTATAGTCAAACACAAGAATGTCATTAGTTAACGAGTTCTCAGACACCAATGTCATGGTTGATGTAACAGTATCAAGCTCTCTCCGCATGATGGACGTACGTGTCATGTGAGCTATCAAACAGCCATCCATCTCAACGTTAATGGGCAACACATTATCATAATTTCACACCACTCATCGCCGTATAATCATTCTATAAAACAAAGTACTATTGCCCACAGCTTTTAATTAATTCATTGTTTCACTAATGATCTACTTTTTTATTCCAACATGCTCTACAACTTTTGTCAAAGGTAATTGTCCGTACAGTATCTAAGCACGTCGTAATCACTGAAATGTCATTCAACTGGTTAGCTTGTAGTAATATAACTATAAACTGATAGTTCGTTCCAAAATTCGTGAACATCTTTACCGACCGATATAAAAATCATGCAATTTGACAGAAATTCTTGATTTTACATTTTATATAGGTAACAATGACGACCTTCCAAAAGTATTTTTAGCCCACCCAAACCTTTAGTGCTGTAAGATTTTCATTATATGTTATTACTAAAATTACAGCGATGTTGATATGGTATACTTATCGAAATTTTACAGTACAATTGTCAAGTTTGTCTATAACTAAGCATTTCCGTGTTCCATATGCAATTCAGTGCAAGTAAAAATCGGGAATTCCGTGGAATTAATCAGTTCACAATGTTTCCTAGCATTAGTTAAACATGTATTCGTAAGGTCGTGAGATATATAAGACTGCTTGCAAAAATCATTGGTATGTATGAGGTAGATTTTGTACATTCGTACACCTTAGTATGTTCACGAATTTTGGAACGAACTATAAATAGGAAAGCATGTATAACCGGAGATAAGATATGCTATTTTCACGCTATGTTTTTCTCCTACTCACAAAATGGTATTAAAAAATTAATCATGTCACTTCATAGAAACAGCGAAGAACAAACTTGCATTTCAACATAACAAAATCTTTACAACTGATAAAACAGCTGAGTATCAATTGACATAAAAAGGGTAAGTTGTACCCTTATGTGGTTAAAGTAGTTTTGAATGTTCTTTTACCATTTTTTCCACATACCCATGTGTATCAAGATATCATAGACATACCTGTGTGTATCAGGATTTACTCCACATACCTGTGTTGTAAAGATATCATAGACATACCTGTGTGTATCAGGATTTCCTCCACATACCTGTGTGTATAAGGATTTACTCCACATACCTGCCTTTAATAGGATTTCCCCTTCATACCTGCCTTTAATAGGATTTTCCCCTTCATACCTGCGTGTATTCGGATTTCCTCCACATACCTGTGTGTATTCGGATTTCCTCCACATACCTGCCTTTCATAGGATTTCCCCCACATACCTGCCTTTAATAGTATTTTTCCCACATACCTGTGTGTGTTGGGATTTCGTTCACATAAGTGTTTCAGGATTTTCAACACTAACAGACAAAATAACAAAACAGAGCTGTCAACTTGACGTCGTGAGTGATCTTTGTTGTGCCTTGTCCAACATCAGGTCAAATATAACAAGCGTAATCAAATATATAGGATTCCAACCGCCACACTGACAATTGAAGACTAAATTACCAGTTCTTAGCTGCTGTTTTTTATAAATTTCATTTTTAGATTTTGACTCATGTTGACATTTGTCTCGAGCATTTTGTCAAAAATGTGTTCGTTTTTTTTATGTTTACATTTCTCACTGTCAATGTTTTTCTGTTTATTGCCTCATATTCAAGGGAGAAGACAAAAAAGTCGAGAACCTGATGAGTTGTCTATCCATTAATTCAATTGATTAACTGATTGATTGGTTGATTGATTGAAAATCATAATTGCACTTTGGTGAATGAACATGGTACCCCAATTTCTTTCTTACACAGAAAGATTTCAGTAGCTAGTACACAAACTCCATAGTACCGGAGAGGGTCCCAGATGTAATTTTCAAGAACGTGAAAAAATGTTTAGGATTTAATTTTAACTTTTTTTTAACAACTGCCCGGGAAGTGGCTTTACGGTCTACTCTTATCGATGTTCTACTACCAAGTGTTGTTTTTTTTATGTGCTCAAAATGAACATGGGATCTACGTTTTATCGTTCATCCCTGACAAGACTAGAAGCTCGATCTCACCTACCCTGAGATTAAAGACCTCTGCAAAAATCGTATAATCCCTCTACGGCAGGAACGATTCTATGTAGTGAGATGAGAGTACCTTACCATCACTCCACAAGGACCCTCAATTGGTTGTTGATTTATTCATTGTTTGTGTTATTTCTCTCTGAAAAAGACTTATTGGTCGTAACGTTAATCTCGCTTGTTGCATTTCATATTTCAGCAAACAGAATACGGTAATGTTTTATCATTTATCTAAACAAAAACGTTAGTTCCACCTCATCCTTTCATATTTAAAAAAAAATCATTCTACATGTTTTGAGTTAAAACTAATACTGTTATTCTACCCCAGCCGTAATCAATGCTGCAGATGGTTTCACGTGATACAGTTTCTCCCTCAGCAACGAATAACATAGTCATCATTCATAGTTGCACTATTTTGTCTCTAGCTGCTGCCAATAGACGGATATGTTCCATTTAGAAAGTAGAAATATGAGCCATATTGATGTCAGCACAGCCCATAAATAAGCTATAAGCACCTGCAAGCACGATGGTCTTTCTTTCAGACTCACTATCAGCTTTACAAGCTCTGGAAGCTAAATCAGCTGACAGCAAGGTACAGAACATAGAAAGAGAACTTGAAAGGCTGTCCTAATAACGCATTGATTCACATTGCAGTGGGTTCAACTTCACTGTGATATCGAAGGCAATGCGAGTGAAGATGTCTTGTCTAAGGAAGGCAGTGACTACAAGCAAGTCTACCAACCACTACTTTTTCAAAAGTTAATCTAAAGATAAAGAGAAAATCTACAGTAGACGGTAAGATAAACACTAGATAGGATTCTAGACAAGACTTTCTCAAAGACCTCAGCAGAACAGATCAGGTCATATTTCGTCTACGTACTAGACAGATATAGCCGTTTCTTTCCTTACACTCTATATATATGTCTAAATAAATGTCTTAGAAGAATACTGAACCTCAAATGGTCAGATTTCAGACCTAATACACAAATAAGACAAGAGACCAAGCAAGAAAATGTATCAAATTTTATAAGAAAGCGCCGCTGGAACTACATCGGCCACACACTTAGAATGGATGAGAGAAGACTCCTTACCAATCCCTCATATGGACACCAGAGGAAAAAGAAAACGAGGAAGACCAAGAGAGACTCTGCGTAGAACCATCACCAGAGAAGGCTCAAAGATAGGCCTAGTAAACATTTTTCTTTCTTTCTTCTTCTCGAATCCTGTCATGCCTCACAGCGTCAGGTCAGGAAGAGATTTCTAAAACGGGCTAGTATGCCTTCTAGATAGTCTCTTCGTCGCCTCTATTATCTCTGAGTCCATCTTTTGCGTGGCGGCCTTTGCTTTGTACCCATTGTATCAGCAGCATTGCAATTAGGGGTGCACTGTCTGATGGTAATTGCTACGTGACCGAACCATTTAATTTGTTGTTTCTGATGAAGTCTAGTACTGATGTTGTACCCACTTTTTTCCCGATGTCTTCATTTCTCAACGGTCTCTTCATGTACACCCAGCATTCTGCGTAGACACTTCATCTCTGTTGTTACTAGTTTTCTTCTATCGTTTGTTGTCAGCGTCCAGTTTGGCACTGGTAACATAATGTGGGGAGAAAGATTGTGTTGAACATTGCTCTTTTGTGTTCATGGTGACGTGTTTGCATCTTAAAATTGGCGCCATTTGCCCTATCATTTGGTTTGCTTTGTTGCATCTGTGTTGAATTTCATTAGTTATTCTGTCAACTTGACTAGTAAACATTAAAGACCTAAAACAGATAGCAACGAACCGGAGACATGGGGAGCTATGACCTCTGCCCTATGCGCTGCCCACAGGCCCAAGAGGAAAGACTAACTAACTAACTATATATATTCTTCTTCTATATTCTATTATTATTTTATCCTTTCCTGTGTATGAGCACCAGTAAGAGATCTGTGTCCTGGTTGCTAATATTATCTCAAAGTTCATACATATCAATCGAAATAGGGGGAAGACTGCAGTAAAACTTGGTAAATAGTGAAACACGTACAAACAAAGTACTGTAGTTTTACAAAATACATAAACAGTGACGATAAACAGCAACGTTTCGACCAACAAGGCCTTTATCAAGCAAACGAACAAACAGGAGTGACACATTAAAATGAAACACAAATGGACGACCAAATAATCTGGAATAAAAACGAATAACGAAATAAATGTAACACAAAAAACACACAAAAAAACTAGAAATAGAAAAGAACACAACAAATATAACTATTAAATTTATTTCGTTATTCGTTTTTATTCCAGATTATTTGGTCGTCCATTTGTGTTTCATTTTAATTTGTCACTCCTGTTTGTTCGTTTGCTTGATAAAGGCCTTGTTGGTCGAAACGTTGCTGTTTATCGTCACTGTTTATGTATTTTGTAAAACTATAGTACTTTGTTTGCACGTGTTTCACTACATATCAATCGGAACATTCATATCCAGACATTCTCCCTCTGTCTTACCGAAGCCTGTATCAATTTTAATATATTTATTTAAATCATTTTTTTCCCCAAAATAATACATCATTACAAATAACATAAACACAACCAAATTAATATATACAACCAAACATTTAAAACATAAAAGAATGTCTCTAACTAAAAATGTTTAAGTAATTTTCCCGTATACATTATACTCTACACAAACATACCTATAGTTCAACCTTAACTTATCTCCACTGGAAGTAAGACACAACTTGATTTGTCTAGCTGGAGAGTCTCCAAACTATCTCTTCAATGATGATAGAAACTTTAAAGTCATTGGGAGACGGTTGTCTTAGATCGATGGTGTTAATCTATGTTCTCTATATGGCTGGATTATTTGTTGAGGTTGAAGACTTCCGAGTGAGTAGGGAGACGGTTGTCTCTGACTAAAACATAAGTGTTAACTGTAATAAGATTTATAACCTCTGTGATTGTCTCAGACCTGTCGCTGGGTCTGTCTCTACGCATGTCTCCGTCGGTTGAAGACTACACTTCCTGAATAGTCGAATCTTTCTGTGTGTGTCTCTTCACTCTTTCTGACTGGCGAATATTGACTGTTTAAGTCTGTCTCAGGACTACCTACACTGACTGTCCCTTTGGTCTGTCTCAGCCCTTCTGAATCACTGAATCAATCTCTTCTTTAATGTTGTGTTCTCTATCTAGTATGTGTATCTCTTCAACTCTGTCTGCTGGCGAATATTAACTGTGTGTGTCTCTTATTCTAGACTACACTCCTTGACTAGTCAATTCTTTCTGTCTGTAACTGTCTCAGACTACCCTCACTGACTGTTCCTGGGTCTGTCTCTGCCCCTCTAAATCGCTGAATGTATCTGTTCTGCGAAGTGTGTGTCTGTGAAGTGTGTCTGCCAAGTGTGTCTGTGATTCTATGATCCAAATCCATTCTATTTAACATATGGCATTTTTCTTTGTTTCCAAATCTGTCATTGTCCTGTTAGTACATTCTCACGGTCAAATCTATTTGTTGGTTGGAAACAACCCTCTCCCCAGTCTAATTGATATCTAATTGATATCATGAAAACGAAGCTTTGGGGAAACATGACAGACCTGAAGCTGACTGTGAAGTGTGTGGTTCACAGTAAATTAAGCTCGTGACAAGAGATCATCTCTTGTATAGCTCTTGGCGTTTGAGATTAACTGTCTACGCAGAATGTTGGGTGTAACAAAAAGAGACCGGTTGAGAAATGAAGACATCAGGAAAAAGTGGGTACAATATCAGTACTAAACTTCATCAAGAAACAACAAATGAAGTGGGTCGTCCACGTAAGCAGATTACCAACAGACAGTGCACCTCAAAGAGCGATGTTGCTGTGATACAATGTATACAAAGCAAAAGGCCGACCACTAAAAAGATGGACCTCAGAGATTACAGAGGCGACGAAAGACACTATTTATGAAGCGCACACAAAAGCCCGTTCTAGAAATCTCTTCTTATCCTGACGCTTTGAGGCAAAACAGGATGGAGAAATGAAAAAGAAAACATTTGAGGGTCATTGTTGCAGATTTTATCTCTGAACCTGCATGTGACTACAATACTTGTCTTTTTGTTGTCCTATTTTTTCATATCCAACTCATCTACTGTTTCCTTCTTTCATTGGCGAATCAGTTTTTGTTGTTCCTGTGTCTACAAAGTCATGTAGCATTAAAGAATACATTTGTTGTTCCTGTGTCTACAAAGTCGTGTAGCATTAAAGAATACATTTGTTGTTCCTGTGTCTACAAAGTCGTGTAGCATTAAAGAATACATTTGTTGTTCCTGTGTCTACAAAGTCGTGTAGCATTAAAGAATACATTTGTTGTTCCTGTGTCTACAAAGGCATGTAGCATTAAAGAATACATTTGTTGTTCCTGTGTCTACAAAGTCATGTAGCATTAAAGAATACATTTGTTGTTCCTGTGTCTACAAAGTCATGTAGCATTAAAGAATACATTTGTTGTTCCTGTGTCTACAAAGGCATGTAGCATTAAAGAATACATTTGTTGTTCCTGTGTCTACAAAGTCATGTAGCATTAAAGAATACATTTGTTGTTCCTGTGTCTACAAAGTCATGTAGCATTAAAGAATACATTTGTTGTTCCTGTGTCTACAAAGGCATGTAGCATTAAAGAATACATTTGTTGTTCCTGTGTCTACAAAGTCATGTAGCATTAAAGAATACATTTGTTGTTCCTGTGTCTACAAAGTCATGTAGCATTAAAGAATACATTTGTTGTTCCTGTGTCTACAAAGGCATGTAGCATTAAAGAATACATTTGTTGTTCCTGTGTCTACAAAGTCATGTAGCATTAAAGAATACATTTGTTGTTCCTGTGTCTACAAAGTCATGTAGCATTAAAGAATACATTTGTTGTTCCTGTGTCTACAAAGTCATGTAGCATTAAAGAATACATTTGTTGTTCCTGTGTCTACAAAGTCATGTAGCATTAAAGAATACATTTGTTGTTCCTGTGTCTACAAAGTCATGTGGCATTAAAGAATACATTTGTTGTTCCTGTGTCTACAAAGGCATATAGCATTAAAGAATACATGTGTTGTTCCTGTGTCTACAAAGTCATGTAGCATTAAAGAATACATTTGTTGTTCCTGTGTCTACAAAGTCATGTAGCATTAAAGAATACATTTGTTGTTCCTGTGTCTACAAAGTCATGTAGCATTAAAGAATACATTTGTTGTTCCTGTGTCTACAAAGTCATGTAGCATTAAAGAATACATTTGTTGTTCCTGTGTCTACAAAGTCATGTAGCATTAAAGAATACATTTGTTGTTCCTGTGTCTACAAAGTCATGTAGCATTAAAGAATACATTTGTTGTTCCTGTGTCTACAAAGTCATGTAGCATTAAAGAATACATTTGTTGTTCCTGTGTCTACAAAGTCATGTGGCATTAAAGAATACATTTGTTGTTCCTGTGTCTACAAAGGCATATAGCATTAAAGAATACATGTGTTGTTCCTGTGTCTACAAAGTCATGTAGCATTAAAGAATACATTTGTTGTTCCTGTGTCTACAAAGTCATGTAGCATTAAAGAATACATTTGTTGTTCCTGTGTCTACAAAGTCATGTAGCATTAAAGAATACATTTGTTGTTCCTGTGTCTACAAAGTCATGTAGCATTAAAGAATACATTTGTTGTTCCTGTGTCTACAAAGTCATGTAGCATTAAAGAATACATTTGTTGTTCCTGTGTCTACAAAGTCATGTAGCATTAAAGAATACATTTGTTGTTCCTGTGTCTACAAAGTCATGTAGCATTATAGAATACATTTGTTGTTCCTGTGTCTACAAAGTCATGTAGCATTAAAGAATACATTTGTTGTTCCTGTGTCTACAAAGTCATGTAGCATTAAAGAATACATTTGTTGTTCCTGTGTCTACAAAGGCATGTAGCATTAAAGAATACATTTGTTGTTCCTGTGTCTACAAAGTCATGTAGCATTAAAGAATACATTTGTTGTTCCTGTGTCTACAAAGGCATGTAGCATTAAAGAATACATTTGTTGTTCCTGTGTCTACAAAGGCATGTAGCATTAAAGAATACATTTGTTGTTCCTGTGTCTACAAAGGCATGTAGCATTAAAGAATACATTTGTTGTTCCTGTGTCTACAAAGGCATGTAGCATTAAAGAATACATTTGTTGTTCCTGTGTCTACAAAGTCATGTAGCATTAAAGAATACATTTGTTGTTCCTGTGTCTACAAAGTCATGTAGCATTATAGAATACATTTGTTGTTCCTGTGTCTACAAAGTCATGTAGCATTAAAGAATACATTTGTTGTTCCTGTGTCTACAAAGTCATGTAGCATTAAAGAATACATTTGTTGTTCCTGTGTCTACAAAGGCATGTAGCATTAAAGAATACATTTGTTGTTCCTGTGTCTACAAAGTCATGTAGCATTAAAGAATACATTTGTTGTTCCTGTGTCTACAAAGGCATGTAGCATTAAAGAATACATTTGTTGTTCCTGTGTCTACAAAGGCATGTAGCATTAAAGAATACATTTGTTGTTCCTGTGTCTACAAAGGCATGTAGCATTAAAGAATACATTTGTTGTTCCTGTGTCTACAAAGGCATGTAGCATTAAAGAATACATTAAATAGTTAAATCGATCAAATGTTCAAATGTTTATCAAAAGAAATATCAAACACGACTTCAGACAGTTTTATAAAGTTTAAAAATAGACTAAATTGTCATATTAACTTTATCATGTAGAGCAGACAAAATACAAATTATTTAAATTGCAATAACACAGTAAGAAAAACGCCACAATGTTTGATTCATGAATAACCTTGGATGATAGGTATTAGTGTTATGCGAATAATAGCTATTTGTGGTGTGCAATAAAGTAAGATATCGATACCCAAATATCGAATACTTAAAGTATCAAGTACGAGTAAAAATTTTAAAAGTATTGGTTACTATCTATTCTACCAACATTTTGAGCAATCCGTAAATGAAATGTTGGCCGCAATGATTGTTCATCAATTTATATTCCTGCTTGATCTTATTCCTTTTGATGTTCCTTACATGTATCCGATGGAAATATTGAGCGTTGGCTTGTTCTAATAACTTCGAATGCTGTTGAGAATTGATAATTATATCAATTGAAATTTCGAATTAGCGAATAATATTCGTTATTTCGAATAGATAATTTATGTTATAACAATAACGAATACCAGTTTTTCATAAATTATCGATTCGCAACTCTATTCAAATGGCTGGCATCAAGTACACTTTGTGTGTGCTTCTCATTTGATTGTCGTTAATAGTTTTAAAGCGTTTGCTTATATTGCTAATTTTGTTTTTGTGCCAGAGCTTGCAGGTCTAAGGGGAATTTAACGCCATGATAGGCATACAGGGGAATTTAACGCCATGATAGGCATACAGGGGAATTTAACGCCATGATAGACATACAGGGGAATTTAACGCCATGATAGGCATACAGGGGAATTTAACGCCATGATAGGCATACAGGGGAATTTAACGCCATGATAGGCATACAGGGGAATTTAACGCCATGATAGACATACAGGGGAATTTAACGCCATGATAGACATACAGGGGAATTTAACGCCATGATAGACATACAGGGGAATTTAACGCCATGATAGGCATACAGGGGAATTTAACGCCATGATAGGCATACAGGGGAATTTAACGCCATGATAGACATACAGGGGAATTTAACGCCATGATAGGCATACAGGGGAATTTAACGCCATGATAGGCATACAGGGGAATTTAACGCCATGATAGGCATACAGGGGAATTTAACGCCATGATAGGCATACAGGGGAATTTAACGCCATGATAGGCATACAGGGGAATTTAACGCCATGATAGGCATACAGGGGAATTTAACGCCATGATAGACATACAGGGGAATTTAACGCCATGATAGGCATACAGGGGAATTTAACGCCATGATAGGCATACAGGGGAATTTAACGCCATGATAGGCATACAGGGGAATTTAACGCCATGATAGGCATACAGGGGAATTTAACGCCATGATAGGCATACAGGGGAATTTAACGCCATGATAGACATACAGGGGAATTTAACGCCATGATAGGCATACAGGGGAATTTAACGCCATGATAGGCATACAGGGGAATTTAACGCCATGATAGACATACAGGGGAATTTAACGCCATGATAGGCATACAGGGGAATTTAACGCCATGATAGGCATACAGGGGAATTTAACGCCATGATAGGCATACAGGGGAATTTAACGCCATGAAAGGCATACAGGGGAATTTAACGCCATGATAGGCATACAGGGGAATTTAACGCCATGATAGGCATACAGGGGAATTTAACGCCATGATAGGCATACAGGGGAATTTAACGCCATGATAGGCATACAGGGGAATTTAACGCCATGATAGGCATACAGGGGAATTTAACGCCATGATAGGCATACAGGGGAATTTAACGCCATGATAGGCATACAGGGGAATTTAACGCCATGATAGGCATACAGGGGAATTTAACGCCATGATAGGCATACAGGGGAATTTAACGCCATGATAGGCATACAGGGGAATTTAACGCCATGATAGGCATACAGGTATGGATGCTGTAAATAAGTGGGCGAGTAATGTACAATGCTGGTATTTTGAGTTCCCTATGGAAATGAGAACACCTAAAGGTCTGAATTAATAGTGTTCAATCTGCAACACTAACCAGACTAAAAGAATAACATGTCAAATGTAGTGTAGCTAGATGAGAACACTATACTGGAAGTCAAAGGGACTAAAACTAAACTAATATATGTATCACAATTTATTTATTTTAAAATTTACAGATACTAAAATACTATATCATATTTGACTTAATGCATATATATATATATATATATATATATATATATATATATATATATATATATATATATATATATATATAATCATATATATACTTGCGTGCCCAGAGTGTTCGTAGCGCGTAGGACTGCGGATGACAAGCCCTCTGTGAGTGCGGGTTCAATTCCGCGGACTAGCAGAAAGCCACAGGTTTCCCAGATTTACGATGTTCGTGGCACCGAACCGAATGGTTACGATGTCCATGGAACCTAGTCGAAGAGCTGAAAGCTTAAGTGCTTCTGAATCGGAAACAGAAAACAAATTTAAATAAATATATTTATATGTATATATATAATTATATTTAATTTTCTACTTTATATAGTATGGTATATTTTGTTATCATCATCTAACTTTTCCATGTCAAAACGTGGCTCATATGACAGCAGGTATAAATTTCTCCATGGACTGTGTGATGTGTCAGGCGTCTGTCACAGTCATACTTAACTCGTCTATGACATTTTCTCCTTGGTCTTCCTGTCTCTTGTCTGCCGGTTTAATGCTTTCCAGAATGATATTTTCCAGTAAAAATGTCTTTTTAATGTCCAAAATTTAAAATTTTTATTTTTATTATATTGTTGACCCACGACATCTCTTTAAGTTTTAGAAGTTGCAACAAAAAAACCACACTTCTTGTATATCTAAAATAAATATAAAAATACACGGAGAACTACATAAATAAGGAAACAATATCTTATAGCTAGGACACATGATTACAGATTTTAATTAAAAAAAAGAAATTACGATGAGAGCAGGCAGTGGTTAAATGTACCTTCAATAACATGAGCAATTTATTAACATCTAAAGAGTAAACCAGTAAGCGTCAAATGAAAGTCATCTAGTGTTATATTTGATCTGTATTTTTTCATATGATTAAAATCATGGACAATGAACAATCATTTTGAAGACTGTTTCAATGCCTATGAGATGTCAATATACAAAAGAATATCTAGTATTTTCTGGGAAAAATAAAAGACAAATAAAAAAGTTATTGAAAAACTAAGGAGGGGAAAAGAATTACTACAGGAAATAAAAATCAAGCAGTCGAAATCTTAAGGACACATAAAAAGACATGATACATTGATCAAAATTTTATTAGAGGTGAAAGTTCAAGGACGGATTGCTAGAGGAAGTCAGAGTCACAAGTTGGAGAGAAACATCAAAATATTGACACACTTCCGCCTCGAGGAGTGAGACAGGCAAGAGACAGGGCATATTGTTGGAGTTCCAATTTAGCTGACCTTCAATTCAGAGTCGGCACCTAATGATAATTGCATGCCAATAACCAACAAATAAAAGTAACGAATACTTCTTGAAAACGTGACGAATAATTACCAGTATTTACAAGTAATTTAAGCACACATCACTAATACGTATTGTCTGTCGCTTCAAAAACAAATAAATCAATTCCCTTTACAATAAAAAAATAAAAAAATATAATATATATAATCTCTAGGATCGTGTTACTGTTGACTTTGACTTGTGAACGAAACAAATTCCCTTTACAATAAAAAAATAAAAAAATATAATATATATAATCTCTAGGATCGTGTTACTGTTGACTCTGACTTGTGAACGAAACAAATTATCGATCGTGAAACACAAAATGTAAATAGGTCAAGGGCATCAACTATGTCTAAAATAGAGCATCGATTATGCAAACTAATCACAACAAATTATTTCTCAATTAATCACTTATTTCGGATAATCAAATTTACACCAGATTATCTCATTTTATACCATCCAAAATATAATTTGATTTGATGTAAATGGTATTTATTGCTTCTAAATTTTGAAATCTGAAATGTTTTTTTTAATTATAACTAATTATTGACTAGGTAAAGAAAATAGTTTGTAATTTTTAATATCAACAGCAACAGAAGTAATACTTCACTATAGCAATGATAGAATAACGATATAGCAGTGATAGAGTAATGATATAGCAATGATAGAGTAATGATCGAATAGAAATAGTCGATATGATTTGTTTATGTCAATGGTTCGGATAATTGACAGTTCAAATAACTGACGTTATATTGTGTTGTAATTAGATGCAAAGAGTCACATTATTGAAGTGATGTGTATATGATTGTGATTGTAGAGAACATGACCCAATACGTCAAAGTGTTTATTTACAGTACTAATTAGTGGGTTCTGCTAGTGGCTCAAGAGTATTTTCATTGCTTCTTTATACTGCCATTGCCAAACATGGAAAATGGATAAAGCACAGAATTAACCACATGTGAAATGTGATGTCTCCGGAACATCACCAACATCATGCAAAAGATAAATTCACAAATACTATCTTAAGAGAGAAGGCTAGCACAAGACCCATTCTTGAATTACACCGAAAAGCAAAGAATGAATTGGTTTGTCCATCTAGTAAGAATTCAGCCAGATCACACTGTCTATTAAGCCATGTACAGCATAACACAAGAACGAAAGAAAATAGGAAGGCAAAAGACAAGATGAATAAATGTGGTGCTAGAATATTGTTAAATATTGCAGAAATATATCACTCAATTCATCCAAGAAGGGCAACTCAAATACAGAAGTTTACAACAGTGAACTCTGACACGGTAACAGTATGATAACACTGAGCTGCAACATGGTAGCAGTGTGACAACACTGAGCTGCAACATGGTAACAATGTGACAACAAAAGAAAAGAAGTTGTTAGTCTCAAACAATAATTATTGTAATGCTCACTGGAGGATAATCTAATGGTGAAACAAGTTCTAGCTCAGTGGTACTCAACTAATGCAAAACATACAAATTATAAGTCCACCTTTAGTACATAGTTTTTGCTAGTCTTCCTTATCATCTACTGAGCTGTGGCGACTTCCTAATACGATTTGTTGATAATGTTTTGAAGACTTTAGTGGTCTGACATTGGTGCTCTGACACTCAACGAATTTTTTTTTTCAGTATTAAATTTTCATTTAGTGAATTATTGTGTGACTATGCGTCACTAAGTACGTTTCTCTCTTCCGGTTCAAAATGCAAATGTCATTATCTTATTTTGCTCCACACAAATTTTGTGTGTAAATGGGATGGTTAATTTCATCCCTCTTATTCATCAAATTGAACTAAAAGAATAGACAGATTATTCATTGGGATCTTTGCCGGGGCTACGGAGTCGTTCATCAGTGCTAAAGTCTTAGTGTTGGTTATCGGCGTATGGTATGGTTTGTTTTGGTTTGCTTAGTTACAAGATGGCGAACCAGTGCTGATGCAACGTTAGAGCATGAGCCAATGAAAGCTAATGAAGATAGATTATTGGTTACTGTAGAGACTTCAAAGCACTCCATGCAGACCCATAGGTGCTCAGTCTTCCAGAACAAATGTCGAGTGGTATGCATACTAATGATTCATGTTGCTCGCTTGTTAAAAATACTTCTATCTCTGCCTCTCAGGCAACCAATGCAGAATTGCAAACCAACATAGAATTGATGTCGTTAGTTGCCACACGCTGAGAGACATAATGAGCAAGAGATTTGAGCACTTATGGACTAATTGGTTCGATGTGCAGTGATATTGATCTGACAACGAAACTAAACTAAAATACCTTTATGTGTTATATTAAATGTAAGTATTTTCAGTTGCAAACTAAATCTGTTGCTTTGCAGGCAGGAAGAAGTCAGTTAACATATAAGGAAAGCAAACAAGATATAAACTACATTTTATGTCGTTCGCACTGGCTTGTATGTCTAACGCAACATCGCAATACAATTTCAATGACATTGACTTACAGCATCAGGGTTATTGTTATTTCCTTTCAATATGTTCAATAGAGTAGATGAATAAGAAAATATATCGGTTCTCCAGACAAAGTATTGACTTCATTGTACCGGGTTTCCCGATATGGCTCGGTCTCTGTAGGTAGAAATGTCACGACATCTACTGAGCTACCGTTGCACAAAGCACGAACTTCGTAGCTCCAGACACAATCGTAAGGATCTCATCAAAATTGCACATGGGCTCGATCCACATTCTAAATCAAATGTACTGCTTTTAATGAAAACTGAAGGTCAAAACTTAGAGAATAAAATGTACTGTTTTTAAGTTAGAAAATAAAATGTACTGTTTTTAATTAAAACTGAAGGTTAAAATACTGTTTTTAACATTTACAGCTTTAGTGCAGCCTTTGTTGACAGTATGAGCAAGAAAATACAAACAATATTTACAAACAAGAAATTACTTTAACTTCTGCGACGAACTATTGACAAAAAAGACAAGTTAATTAAATTTGAAATATGATGCACTGTCAGAAAATGATTTTCATGCGATATTTTTGTTGTCTTGTGATAATAAAGTTCAATAAATGTTTTGTAGTCACGAAATTTGATTTTAAAAATTGATGTTATTCCGTTTTGTATTTAGCCTGGAGCTATAGCGTGCTTGAGAACTCTGTGATATAATATTGAGTGTCTGGAGCAAGCGTGTTGTTATATGATTGTTATTTATAGTGCAGATCCTGGGAGCTAAAAACTAAATGGCATCCTGGCACGTATAATAAATAGATAGTCGATATGGTAAGCATGTTTAAGTGAAAGAAAATGACGATGCATTCCCAGTTATCAGACAGAATCAGATCAGGCGTACTATTTCTTCCTGCAACTGATCGGTCTAGTTCTGTGGCACTGGGTTGGGTATTCTCTCAAGCGGACGGTGATCAATTCTTGGTAGAATCTACACTCGACTCTCCCGGTTAAGCTGGAGTTTAGGACTTACCCTGTTAAGTGAAAATTTCGGAATTGTTGCTAGAGCTACCATGTAGGTGCACTGTCGACATCACTTCAAGAATGACAATGGAGATAGCTACCGTCTCTGGGACGATTTTAATGGAAGCCAGATAAAAGGCAAATCATGCAATGATATCAGCAGTCTACATACGTATGGTTAAAGAGATTAATGCAGACAAACTTCACACTGAATGGGCAAACATCCATCTAGCCTTCAGAAACGGTCTTGACTGTATCAGTTATCAGTTATCAGTTATCAGTTATCAGTTATATGAAAACTATCATCATATCACTCCGGACATGTCCATAGATGCTACGATCTTTGACTCAACAAATCCAGCGGTCTCGCACCTCAGTTCAATGTCCATAGATGCTACGATCTTTGCCTCAACAAATCCAGCGGTCTCGCACCTCAGTTCAATGTCCATAGATGCTACGATCTTTGCCTCAACAAATCCAGCGGTCTCGCACCTCAGTTCGATGTCCATAGATGCTACGATCTTTGCCTCAACAAATCCAGCGGTCTCGCACCTCAGTTCGATGTCCATAGATGCTACGATCTTTGCCTCAACAAATCCAGCGGTCTCGCACCTCAGTTCGATGTCCATAGATGCTACGATCTTTGCCTCAACAAATCCAGCTGTCTCGCACCTCAGTTCGATGTCCATAGATGCTACGATCTTTGCCTCAACAAATCCAGCGGTCTCGCACCTCAGTTCGATGTCCATAGATGCTACGATCTTTGCCTCAACAAATCCAGCGGTCTCGCACCTCAGTTCAATGTCCATAGATGCTACGATCTTTGCCTCAACAAATCCAGCGGTCTCGCACCTCAGTTCGATGTCCATAGATGCTACGATCTTTGCCTCAACAAATCCAGCGGTCTCGCACCTCAGTTCGATGTCCATAGATGCTACGATCTTTGCCTCAACAAATCCAGCGGTCTCGCACCTCAGTTCGATGTCCATAGATGCTACGATCTTTGCCTCAACAAATCCAGCTGTCTCGCACCTCAGTTCGATGTCCATAGATGCTACGATCTTTGCCTCAACAAATCCAGCTGTCTCGCACCTCAGTTCGATGTCCATAGATGCTACGATCTTTGCCTCAACAAATCCAGCTGTCTCGCACCTCAGTTCGATGTCCATAGATGCTACGATCTTTGCCTCAACAAATCCAGCTGTCTCGCACCTCAGTTCGATGTCCATAGATGCTACGATCTTTGCCTCAACAAATCCAGCTGTCTCGCACCTCAGTTCGATGTCCATAGATGCTACGATCTTTGCCTCAACAAATCCAGCTGTCTCGCACCTCAGTTCGATGTCCATAGATGCTACGATCTTTGCCTCAACAAATCCAGCGGTCTCGCACCTCAGTTCGATGTCCATAGATGCTACGATCTTTGCTTCAACAAATCCAGCGGTCTCGCACCTCAGTTCGATGTTGATTAATCAATCTTTTTGCATATTTGGTATGTCCTTCTTGTCGGGATATTCCAATATCGGCACCCATCTATCTCAATCTGTTCAGCGACTGGGATTCACTACTCTAAAATTTCTATGTTCTAAAAGATTCTCTCAATGCTTGAAGAACGTCATTTCGGTCCATTTCAGCTTCCTATGATATTGCAGCCATGCCAGTAAATCTATGAGCTCGCCATTATCCCAGATTCCTAAATGCCCAGTGACAAATATGATGGAACTGCTGAAATGCTGACTGGAGTGTTATCCATTGAAGATGAACGAAGTATGGACAGAGCACGCTTTCCTAAATGTCGTCTGCTTCCCACGCAGAGAAACATAATCAGAGACAGTAAACCGACTGACTGAAATGACACATTAAGTGCATATATCTTCTACTAGTGAAAGTAAACAAATATACCAACAAACATTACGTGGTACAGTAAGTGTGGGATTAATTAGAAAGGTGATGTATTTAAGGACAAAGTGTCAATCTGGATAACAGAACCGATCTGTCGATGGCACTGCCTGTTAGTTAACAGCTAGAAATATCGTTTTTGATTCCTAGCAAAGTGACATTTAATACTAGAGAACACGGGCCTTTACGGCTAGAGCCAAAAGAAAAGTCATCACAGAGACAAGTGCCGCATATGTCACAACTACTAGCAGCTTGACTATGGAAGTCATGGCGGTGACAGAATATCAGGAGTGGTTATAGACACAAATATTCACCCATGGCATGCATTCTCAGCGACTCTATGAGCATTATACAGAAGATCAAGACCGGTTATGTACGAAGGCAGCGGAATGAATTAATATAAAATGCGATAATCCAGACACTTACCATCATCTTTGTTCCAGGTCATTCTAAGGTGAAGGGCAATGAGAGAGCGGTTACACTGGCGGGAAATGCTACAATCGTGAATGGGTTTGCTATGGACAAAAGCAACATATTAACTGTCTAAGAGAAAACATACGCTCTGAAGATTTCAACGAAGAAGATAAAGGGTATACTCTATCTCGGTTGCGCAAGTTATGCAAACCGATAGGTGCAAGACAGGAAAACCACTTGAGAAACCACAATAGATACATCAGTCAACACAAAACGGGAGATTTTAGTCTCAATACACTGACATACATGCTTGGGAGGAGATCGGTGCAATTATGGACATGTACGATATGCGATAAAGATGAGTCTCACATGAATAATAAACTAGAGTACATAGAGTTGTTATGTACTACTATCAAGAAATATCTTCCACGTATTACAGAAAGACGAGAGTCTATGAATATTTTATTGACAGCAAGGAATTTCTTTGGTGCATGACATTGCTGAAGAAGATAAACTATAAATGTACTTTAACAAATATGCATAACTGTGCAAGTTAATTGTTTCGATTAACTGCATTTATCATGAAAAAATAAGAAATATGTTTTTAAAAGCATAAAAGTGTGCTTGTACTGCTTCTGCTGTGTAAGATAATAGAGAAAAAAGTTCATACATTTCTTTTACACTTTTCTTATAGTCTCTTAATGATATCCTCAAGACACTACGAGTTAAATATGCACTCGATTAGTCGTCGTGACATCCAGATTTCCCATGACACGAGAAATAAACAGATTTCAACAGAAGAAATACGAACTTTGAGCTCTTAGAGTGCATAGCTCTTTCTTTGATTGCTCGTCTTGTCGGAACTGCTCGAGACAAGGATAAAGTTGTGTTTTATTTCTACACAATACTATATTAATATTTACGCAAAATAGAAAGCGCATTGATGTCATGGTCAGGGTTGTTGTTTTATTTTTCTAAGCATTGATAATCAACGTATTCTCTCTTCTATTATTTGTGTTTTGATAGTGCATATTATTATTTGTTTTAATGAATATTATTTTTTTGCAAAATACATTTACTTCATGAAATATTACATTCTGAGATATACATTTTCTATGCACAAAACGATATTGTGTGGAATAAATGAATTTCATCTATTTTTTTTTTATTTTCCCACTCATGTTTTGCCTCACATCGCCAGGATAAGAAGAGATTTCTAGAACGAGCTTTTGTGTGCTCTTCAGAAATAGTGTCTTTCGTCGTCCCTGTTATCTCTGAGGTCCACCTTTTGCGTGACCGTCCTTTTGCTTTGTATTCATTGTATCGGAGCAACATTACTCTTTGAGGTGCACCGTATGTTGGTAATCTGCTTATGTGGCCGAATCATTCAGTTTCTTGTTTCTTGACGAAGTTTAGTACTGATGTTGCACCCACTTTTTCCTGATATCTTCATTTCTCAACCGGTCTCTTCTTGTTACCCTCAGCATTCTGCATAGATACTTCATCTCTGTCGTGACTAGTTTTGTTCTATCATTTAATGTCAGCATCCAGGTTTGACACTAATATCATAATGTAGGGAGAAAGATTGTGTTGAACATTGCTCTTCTCGTGTTCATGATGACATGTTTGCATTTTAAAATTGGTGCTTTTGTCCTATCATTTGATTTGCTTTGTTACATCTAGATAGAAGAAAACTAGTGACAACAGAGATGAAGTGTCTACGCAGAATGCTGGGTGTAACAAGAAGAGACCGGTTGAGAAATGAAGACATCAGGAAAAAAGTGGGTACAACATCAGTACTAGACTTCATCAAGAACAACAAATTAAATGGTTCGGTCACGTAAGCAGATTACCATCAGACAGTGCACCTCAAAGAGCAATGCTGCTCCGATACAATGGGTACAAAGCAAAAGGCCGGCCACGCAAAGATGGACCTCAGAGATAACAGAGGCGACGAAAGAGACTATCTACGAAGCGCATACTAGGGCCCGTTTTAGAAATCTCTTCCTGACCTGACGCTGTGAGGCATACAGGATTCGAGAAAGAAAGAAAGACATCTATGTTGGATTTCATTAGTCAATCTTTCGTTGTGCTAAATCAATTGCTTCCTAGGTATTCTAATGCTCTAAAGTCTTTGACTTGTTTTAATGGGCGATTATCGATGGAGATAATCTATTCATCTAGTCGTGCTTCCAAAGAAGTACCCGGACAATACTGTTAGGGTCATATATATATTCGTAGATATGAGAAAGCAGATATTGAATGATTGGTTGATGATAGAACCATCATCATTACAGTTCGTGAATAACCATGTGTGCTCCAATCTCTTTCTTACACATGAAGATCTCAGCGATACTGCACCATCTCCGTAGCACTGGCGAGGTCGCTGGTGTCATTTTGAATATGATGGACATTTTATAAGAATTTTGTTCAGACAGCAGCTTTGATCTTACTCTTTCCGAATTTCAACTCTCAGGTTTTTTTTTACGTGTTTAACTTGAACACATGACGTTTTATCATCCATCTCCGATAGAAATAGGAACTCAATCTGACCTATATTGAAATCAGGAATATCTGGAAAAATATCCCGATCGTTCTACGTGAGAAACGATCCGAGTACCTTTATAACGAGAGTCGAGTACCTTACCTCTATCCCACAGAGAAATCAGACATGCTTCGAGTACCTTACCTCTATCCCACAGAGAAATCAGACATGCTTATATCAACAACACATATTTCCGAATGTTGAAAATAGATATGACATATAGACTAAGAAATGAGGACATCAGAAGCAGAGTGGGCATAACTTCATGCACAGAATACATTGAAAGACAAGAAATGCAGTGGTTTTGACATTTAATTAGTAGGGAATACAATCAAACCCGAATACACCAGTTGCAAGAGTGTACAACCTAAAAATGAAATCATCACGAGGAAGTGACAGACCAAGAAAAAGATGGGTTGATGGAGTTACAGACATCTTAAAACTCCACAATACCACAACATATCAAGCGACCAAGCGTGCATTATCTCGAAAACCGATCATCAGTTAAACCTAGCGGCAAAAAAGCAGAGAATGACAAAAGAAATAAAGAAAAAATACAACAAACTATCAATAACAGCGTACAATAAAAAGAGATTAGGTACTAGAGCCAAGGGAAGAGCAAGAAAAAGATGGATAGACAATATCGAGACCACACTAAATAAACGCAGATACAACACAAGGGCGGCTCATCTGACTCTGGTACGCAAATTAAAACTCCCACGCCTGCGCTAAACGGCAAGAGTGGACAACCAATTCCATCATCCACCTGGGGAAAGACAATTGACAACAGAGAGAAAACAGATAAGGTTGGGGGAGGGGGGTTGTTCAGTTACTACCTGTTGTATATGGACACAACAAATGTTAATAAAGCTTTCCAACATTTTAGATAGTTTGGAATTACCAGTTGTACGACAGAACTGGAGTCATGAGAAACAGTATGAATCTGTTTAACCAGCAAGACTAAAGAACAATAATTGTGCGTACCGTTCTGTGTCTTCTAGAATGACTGGACACTTTTGGGTATGCCTAGAATAATGTAAAATTGGTTTATTGGTTATTGATTATTGGTTACTAAACTGATGTAATTGCACTTCGGATAGACCCATAGGTGCTCAGTCTTCCCTAACATATATCAAAGAGGATGCATACTGATGGTTCCGGTGACTCGCTGATTAAACCTACTTCTCACTCTGCCCCTCAGGCATCCAGTTCTACAACAGGTAACTCTAAATTGCTTACATCGCTGGATCGATTCAATATCTATTTTAATGTCCTCATACAACAGACAGTCGCGAAGAGACCGAAGAACATCCCCCTTCTCCATCTTCAACTCCCCAACAATCGATGCTGTTGGTGCAAGCCTGTCCGCTCTGTCATTACCGTAAACACCAGCATGCCCTGGACAGTATATCCACGTACGCCTCTGGAGGTTAGAAACTTCAACAGACGACATCCACTCATACGGAAACCTGCCCTTTTTCGATCGTGTGAAGCATCCACTGAGAGTCAGATACAACAACGGCCCTCGTAAATGAAGTCCCAAAGAGCCAATGGAGAGCAGCAGTAACAGCCTCAACCTAGATCCTCATACTATAAGTAGCTGTACTGTAGGTTCCACTTCGCTCTGCAACAAACCTACAATGCGCATTAGCCATGAAACCCCAGCCTGACTTCTCACATCGATATATACACCAACATCATCAGCATTTGCATTATCTTCTAGCAGCTGCTTAACTGCGAGATCAGCCTTCATCGGCTGAGTAACTAAAAACCAAAGGTTACAAGATTTCTCCAAACCGACCATTTTCTTTGAATTTCTTGTATAACAACAAAAATCTTACATGGGTGCAATAAAGCAAATCAAATCTTAGGACAAGTGGCACCATTTTTAATTGCTAGCATGTAACACTACAAGTGCATTGTGCAACACGATCTTTCTCCAAATCAATGTCAAACTTGGACGCGGACATCAGACGTTAGAATAAAACTAATATATGAAGATTTAGCAACATTATACTAGAGCTGACAACATTATACTAGAGCTGACAACATTATACATTATATGAAGATTAAGCAATATCATACTACAGTTGCTGACAACATTATATGAAGATAAAACATCATACTAGAGCTGATAGCAACATTATATGCAGATTAAACAACATCGTACTAGAGCTGCTGATAACATTATATGCAGATTAAACAACATCATACTAGAGTTGCTGACAACATTATATGAAGATTAAACAATATCATACTACATTTGCTGACAACATTATATGAAGATTAAACATCATACTAGAGCTGATAGCAACAATATATGAAGATTAAACAACATGATACTACAATTGCTGATAACATTATATGAAGATTAAACAACATGATACTACAATTGCTGACAACATTATATGAAAACAAGCAACAACATTACTCTACGTTAGCTCTTGCTAAAATAAAGAAATGTATCAATCTGAAAGCGAGACCAAGTGTCAATTTAAATCCCTAACTTGTCATTGAGTGTTATCTTTGACTCTGCAGGAAACCGTCAATTAGGCACTGGATGATATGACCAGATTGTGATAGAGTGGTGAGAGATTGTGCAAGAGAAGAAAGAAAGATGTGGGAGGATACAAACTGGAGACATGGACCACGGCCTTCTCTATAAAGGCCGCAGCGCTGACTGCAATATTGCCATGTGACGTCACAGGCTGAGGCGGTGTATTCTCACAGACTTACAATTGTCTGTTACTATTGGGAAACGCCGATCTAGACAATACATTTTACAGATGTTAGAAACTTGTTGTTGGATGCATGTGTGTATTACAGATTAAGTTTTATGATGAGTAGCTATAGTTTTTGCTCTCACATACTATTTTAGTTTATACAGAATACTTCAGAGTGAGGAGTAATTTTATACAGAATGAGGAATAATTTATATATGATTACTAGTGTACTTACATCAGCTTATGGTAGTCTCTCATAATTTATCAATGAATAAGTAAGCCACATGTTTGAACATCACCACAGCTTGATTAGCACATAAACTAACATCACTTATCGGTAATCCATGAATAAGTCAGTCACAAGTTTGCACATCACCACAGCTTGATTAGCACATAAACTAAACAATATTACACAAATATATTTATCTACTACTGAATTTTGCTACTTTAATTTTTTATGAAGAAGCAGCTTGCTGAACATTGCATTGATCATTCCTTATTTTTCTATAATTGTTGAGGAAAATGTTGGAACTGCAGACAATAAAATATTTCTTTTTTGAGCTCCGGGGACACATACAGTACTGTCTAATGAGAATTTCATGTAACTGGTAATTACAATTTGTATGACAATCTCCGTATGGTTTGTCGTGGCTAAGAACTTATCTTCATATCCAGATGATATGAGGACAGAGCAGGTTCAATTTAATATGTTATAAATGCAAAATACTGAGTGTTATTGCTATACCATTTTCTGTTATCTGAAGTTCTGACCAGATGCAACTGCTCAGCGAGGAATTGGAGTGTTTTCTCTGGCACAAAACTAGTGCTTGTTGTTGTGGATGATAAACTAATTGCTTCAACCAGATTATCATGTGCCATTGTCATGTAATAGTCAATAGTTGGTGCTCTTCTAAATCTTTGCATGATTTGCATGGACAAGAGGTTCTCAACATGAAACCATCTCTCAATTTTTCCACTATGTGACAGCCAGTTAAAGGAACTCTTATCTATGGAAACTTTCTTTAGGTGAACAGTAAAAGACATGTCTTGATCTATTTGAATACTGAGTCCTATAGCTGGTGCTTTCAACAATTATACAATAGAACATGTTCCTTGTCTACATTTCGGTACACAACACTTTCTAGGCATTGTTATTTTGTTATGTTTATTAAAGAAGGTAATTGTTAAATTATACACATATAATTATAATTGTAATTTGATCTACATTTTGGTACACATTACTTACTAGCTAGGCATCGTTATTTTGTTATGTTTACAACACTGACAACAGTTATGTTTACTGAAAAAGGTACTTGTTAAATTAACTTATATTATACATATATAACTACAATCGTTATTTTGTTGTTAAGAAAGATAATTGTTAAATTATAACTATTTAATTATTAATTATACAATAATTAACAGACTAACTAATCCAATAGTAGTAATCAATCAAGTGCCATGCCTGCCTGCGTAGGCTATCATGTCTCTCCACAACTCTCTTTGCTTCGTGCATGTAATCAGTTCTGACGTCGATATTTTGTCGAACCATGATGTCAGGCCATCCAACATCTTCTCCTCTGTCTTCCACGATCTCTCCTTCCCTGAATTTTACCTGTAGTCACCAAATGTTCTAAACCTTCTCTTCGCATTATATGCCCGAAGAACCTTGATTGTCGGATTCTTATTCTTTTGATAAGGTTTCTTTGTGTGCAGACTTGATTTAAAACTTCCACGTTTGTTTTCTTTGCTGTCCATGGAATTCTCAACATTCTTCTGTAAAACCACATCTCTGTGGCTTCCAATGATCGTATTGATTGTTTGTTCAGTGTCCATGATTCGCTGCCATACATAAGAATTGGTTCAATATAGCATTGGAGTACTCGTTTTCGCAGTGTCATTGGTAGTGAGTTCACGCATAGTGTGTTCTTCATTTTCATAAAAGCTGCTTTCGTTTGAGCTATTCTACTCCTAATCTCTGTTGTACATCTTCCATCTGATGTTAGGAATGTTCCTAAATACTTGAATCGATGGACTTGTTTCAGTGTTGTGTTATTTATTTTGATATTGCATGTTGGTGTTTCTTGTTTCTTGGAGACAACCATAACCTCTGTTTTCTTTATATTCATGCTTAATCCTTTCTTTTCACTTTCTCTCACTAGTATGTCTATCAAGTCTTGCAGATCGTGTTCATTTGTAGCCATGAGAATTGTGTCATCAGCGTATCTTAGGTTGTTTATATTTTGTCCACCGACTGTTATTCCTGTCTTTTCTTCTATAGATCGCATGATGTTTTCGCTATATAAGTTGAATAGGTCTGGTGAGAGTACGCACCCTTGCCGTACTCCTAACTGTATCGCCTGATAGATTCCAATCTTACTCTCTAGTAATAGTAATAGTAGTAATACAGGAGAATAATAATCCTTTTGAAAATTGTCGAACACTCTGCCTCATGTATCCGCCTCAGGTCGTCGCCATTAAAAAGGGAGCGAATTGGCCATTATAGAGAAGGCCGTGCATGGACTAACACAAATTAAAAGAAAATGCGATTTTTCAGAGGCTCATTTTTTTTTTCTAAGATAGCCTTGTTATCTGTGATTATTTATGTAATGTCTTGCTAACACATGATAGCTGCAGTAGCGTAGTTGTTAATGAACTAGCATTTTGTGTGTGTGGTTCGATTTCAATTCCACAGTGGGCGTTGTACATATTTGCAGACTGCAGAGGCTCTCAAGTCGACCTAGCCTCAATTAGGTAGCAGGAAAAGCACTGGGAAGGAAAGGAGGCCGGTGTAATGTTGACCATATCACCCATTGCGTGCCGACGGTCAACGAAAAATACGAACCTAACACCGTGTGCGTAAAAAAATAGTACTGTAGTTTTACAAAGTACAAAAACAATAACAATAGACAACAACATTTCTACCAAAAGGTCTTTATCAAGCAAAGGATACACAAGAAGGGAAGAAATTTACTTCTTACACGTCACAGAATATATAAAATAAGACACACTATCCCTTTCGGCTACCAAATAAAAATGTGTGACTAAAAACGAATAACGAAATAAATGCCAAAAACTGGAAGTGGGAAAAGGAAGATAAACAATAATAATTAAATATGTACATGACATATATACAAAACGATTCTCTAAACTCTAAAGCAAATCGACTTCAATTATCAAAGGAACATGATCGGACGACTGTTACCTGGATATCTCGAGCTGCTGCTGCCGGGTATCAATAATATTCTATCTGTGTCTTCCTTTGCCATGTCCTACTTTGAGTTTGCAAGCTGTCACCATGTTTGCTAATCCCCCATCCTCGTTCTCCTGACATTCTCGACAAAGGACGACTGTGTCTCATTGTTATGAATATTTGATTTGTAAAAAAATTAGTTTGTGTACGTTGCCTGTTATCACAAATATGGTTTAATTGATAAAACAAGCCCTGCTACTAGTAACCCCGTGTCAATCAATCTGAAATCTTAAGTCAACAGAGGAGGTATTTATTAGAAATCGTTGGTATTTCATTAAACTGCGCGCCAATCGTGTAATTTCCTTAGCCTTGCAACAGACAAGGAGACATACGTGTAGATTCACTGACTAGTTACCAGACTAGGTTACCACCATCATCATATTGTGCCGTCTCCACATATCAAATTTTCAGCAAATTACATTTCTTCCTCTGCTGGCACAATCTTGGTGAATACGATGTTAGACCCTTGTTTGTGTTGCCTACTGCACACGGTGGGTGACAAGGTTATCATCCCGCTGGTCACCTTTATTTACTAGCGTTTCTCTGAACCCTATTGAAGTTGAAAACCATCATGGTTCGAAAACATTCCACAAGTTAATACGATAAAATGTTGAGTAATGAAGCTCGTCATCATCCTCATCAAATAGCTTGTCCTGAGCAGACCATTGCCACCTTAACAGTACTTCAGAATTTCTCTCTCTCACATGCCAGATGTCCTGCCTCTGCAGCGGTCATGTTCAAACCATCAGTTACATGCTGAATCCATCTTCTCCGTGGTCTTCCTCTTCTCCTCTTTGCCAGGATGCCTCCTTCCATGATGCTCTTTTCCAGCTTCGTGAAAGTGAAAGCCAGTTTTCTTTGATTTTGAGTTCTTTCTGTACAGATCTATTTGTTCTCTTTTGTCACCATGATATACGGAGGACTCTTCCGTAACATTTATATTCAAAAGCAGCACATATATGTTTTTCCAATGCCTAGTTAAATGTCCATGCTTGACACCCATATGTTAATGAAGCTAGTATAAGCAAATATTAATAGTATCACAGTTGAGAGACAGACTCTAGATACCGTAACAGATAAAGAGAAGTATGTTGACGAGTCAGACATGGTGACAGATACAGATATAGCAGAAGAAAGTTGCTTACATCGCAGCTGTTAAGTGATTACATGATGACGCGTTCTCAGACCGACTACGCTTGAGATTTCTAGCTGACCAATGTGTTGTCTGAATGTTTTATACGAGTCTAGCTGACCAATGCGTTGTCTGAATGTATAATACAAGTATTGAGTTCAAATGACCAACATATTGATTTATTGTGTACGAGAGACGAATCCAAATGACCAATGCGTTGTCTGAATGTATACTGTTACTGACTACAACTAAGCTTTGCTAGGCTAATCTTCTTATGTATATGTGCTCTTACAAAATCTTTATGTGCGCTCATAAACTGTGTAAATGTTCTCAGAAAATCTAAATGCTCTCTCAAACTCATAATGCTCTCACAAACACTAAATGTTTTCACAAACTCTAAATGCTCTCACACACCCTCTAAATATTCTCAAAAACTCTCTAAATATTCTCACAAACTCTCTAAATGTTCTCACAAATATTTTAAGTACTCTAACAAACTCTCTACATCATATCACAGATTCTAAATTCTCTCACAAACTCTATAAGTAACTCTCTATATGCTGTGACACACTACTGTGCCATACATGCTCTTACAAAGTAATTGAATCGTATACGTGCTCTCAATGAATGTCTGTTGATATGCTGTTACAAACCGTCTTCAAGCTATCACTATCTATCTCTATCTTCTCCTACAGACTCTTCGCGCTTATTGTAACCCCAAATTCTTATTCATGTACAATTTTACAATTCTTCCTTCTTCTTTCTTTTCACCTTCCTATTTCTTTCTCCTTTATTAATTCTCTCACTCTCTCATCTATCCTTAACTCACTGAGCCTGTATTCTCATCAATGACTGAAGTTTTCTCAGAATCCCGCCTACTGTGTCAAAGCTTGTCCTCCATGTTAGACAGAAATAGATACAAAATGTGCTGCACTTTGAGACCTTTAGCTAACTAGCTCTTCTTTAAGCAAACCTTTTTACAGACATCTTTCTTAATACGTCAATCACTGTCAGATCTAAGGTTTGATTAGATGTCAACATGCTGAATCAAGAGAAATCGTGTGTCTAACCGCCGTCCCTCATGGAATGGCATATCAACATAGTTTCTTTTTGAGTGGTTGTTATCTGTTGCATACACAAGATGGTTTCCTAACCTGAAAAGTGATTAGTGAAGTTCGTCATCATTGTACGCCAGACAGGAACACACGATGGTTTCCTAACTTGAGAAGTGATTAGGGAGGATCGTCATCAGTGTACGCCAGACAGGAACACACGATGGTTTCCTAACTTGAAAAGTGATTACGGAGGATCGTCATCATTGTACACCGGACAGGAACACACGATGGTTTCCTAACTTGAAAAGTGATTACGGAGGATCGTCATCATTGTACACCGGACAGGAACACACGATGGTTTCCTAACTTGAAAAGTGATTACGGAGGATCGTCATCATTGTACACCGGACAGGAACACACGATGGTTTCCTAACTTGAAAAGTGATTACGGAGGATCGTCATCATTGTACACCGGACAGGAACACACGATGGTTTCCTAACTTGAAAAGTGATTACGGAGGATCGTCATCATTGTACACCGGACAGGAACACACGATGGTTTCCTAACTTGAAAATTGATTACGGAGGATCGTCATCATTGTACACCAGACAGGCCTATAGGTGCTCACGTCTTCACGGGGCTCTCAATGACGAAATGCTTAAGTTGTTTGCCTGTCCTACTGAAGGTTGTGAGTTCGAATACGAACCGAGTAAGCTGTGAGATTTTTCCATGAGATCTCTAAGATTGTTGCTGGAGCTATGTAGTTTGTGCTTTGTGCAACACCCTTGGCAGATGGCGGGCTATTTCTGCCGTTAGGGAAGGAGCCATATGAAAAACACGGTGCAATGATGTCGAATTTTCAACTTTACACCATTTTCTTCTAAGAAATGTTAAAAATAAACCTTATCGAATTAGTTAGCTATTACAATCAATCAATCAAGTGCCATGCCTGCCGGCGTAGGCGATCATGTCTCTCCACAACTCTCTTTGCTTGGTGCATGTAATCACTTCTGACGTCGATATTTTGTCGAACCATGATGTCAGGCCATCCAACATCTTCTCCCTCTGTCTTCCACGGTCTCTCCTTCCTGAATTTTACCTGTAGTCACCAAATGTTCTAAACCTTCTCTTCGCATTATATGCCCGAAGAACCTTGATTGTCGGATTCTTATTCTTTTGATAAGGTTTCTTTGTGTGCAGGCCTGATTTAAAACCTCCACGTTTGTTTTCTTTGCTGTCCATGGAATTCTCAACATTCTTCTGTAAAACCACATCTCTGTGGCTTCCAATGATCGTATTGATTGTTTGTTCAGTGTCCATGATTCGTTGCCATACATAAGAATTGGTTCAATATAGCATTGGAGTACTCGTTTTCGCAGTGTCATTGGTAGTGAGTTCACGCATAGTGTGTTCTTCATTTTCATAAAAGCTGCTTTCGTTTGAGCTATTCTACTCCTAATCTCTGTTGTACATCTTCCATCTGGTGTTAAGAATGTTCCTAGATACTTGAATCGATGGACTTGTTTCAGTGTTGTGTTATTTATTTTGATATTGCATGTTGGTGTTTCTTGTTTCTTGGAGACAACCATAACCTCTGTTTTCTTTATATTCATGCTTAATCCTTTCTTTTCACTTTCTCTCACTAGTATGTCTATCAAGTCTTGCAGATCGTGTTCATTTGTAGTCATGAGAATTGTGTCATCAGCGTACCTTAGGTTTTTTATATTTTGTCCACCGACTGCTATTCCTGTCTTTTCTTCTATAGATCTCATGATGTTTTCGCTATATAAGTTGAATAGGTCTGGTGAGAGTACGCACCCTTGTCGTACTCCTAACTGTATCGCCTGATAGATTCCAATCTTACTCTCTAGTCTAATGGCTGCAGTTTGTTGCCAGTACAAATTCTTGATCAGTCTAAGATCTTTACCATCAATATTTATACTTTCTAACATGCTGATTATTTCTCCATGTTTTACTTTATCGAAAGCTTTTGAGTAGTCTATGAAACATAGGTATAAGTCCAACTTCATTTCTATTGATCTTTCCATTATTGTTCTTATTGTATATATTGTGTTGTTTGTTCCTCTGCGTTCAACAAAGCCACATTGTTCTTCCTTAACTTCTGGTCTTATTTTGTTTCCTACCCTTCTCATAATAATGCTGAAAAGTAGTTTTGTTACGTGACTCGTGAGGTGTTCTTCGCATTCTATCGTTCCTGCTTTCTTTGGTAGTGCTATAAAAATGGATTGTCGTAAATCTTTGGGTACATATCCAGTGTTGTAGATGTCATTGAATATTTTTGTTAAAACGCCTATGCCCAATTCGCCTGTTATTACAGTAAACTTTAAAAGCGCATTATTTCTTTTATATATTTTCTGCTAATGGACCATCCTCCCAAAACTTAATTAAAACCACTATTTTACTGAAAGAAGAAAAAAAGAATGTTGGAACATTTTGCCTGCTACAATTTTCTTACTCGTAATTGAGTTTTCGCCCGAGGTTTAGTTTTTCCATTAAGGCTGTCTTGAATGTTTCATGCCAACCATCTTTACCTCCAGGTCGATAGCTGCTTGTCTACTTCAAACTAAAGCTATTGGAGAAAAATCGAGCCAAAAACTCAACCTTTAAATCGCAGGATTTCAATAACAACGCATGAGCTACACAATTCAATGATGAAAAACTGGAAATTATCCAATCTGTCCCTGTGACTTCCTGCAAGAACAGTGTCCAGACTTTCACAAGCTTCCGGTTTTCAATAGAGATTATCGATTCTTATCCTGCCAGTGGCTCTTTCATTTTGAATGGTCGCCTGTTGTCACGGATTAGAGGTCTCGGTGGCATATAGGTAAAGCTCTCGCGTCTCGCTTCAAGGGTACTCGATTCGTTCCCCGCGTGAAGCTAGCGAGATAACTTTATAGTGATTTCTTATCTCATGATAGGTGAGGTCGAGTTCCTAGTCCTATCGGATACGAACGATAAAACGTAGAAATCGTGTTTCAACTGAGCACGTAAAAGAACCCCTAGCAGTTGAAAATCGATAAAAATAGTCACATAGCCGTTGCTTCTTCTTCTTCGAACGCTCCATATTAACCACTTGTTAACCACTTGTTAACCACTTGTTAACCACTTGTTAACCACTCTGTGTGATTTGGATGTGATCTCAGCCGAAGAGCGATTGTATGTTGTGGCAGTTATACCCCTACAAGTACGCCAGCACATCCGGTTTCTGCGATGTTTTTTATCTACTAGGTTAACTTCCCTAGGCCCTACATCAGTCGCCTCTTACGACATGCATTGTAGGTTGCAGTGGTACTATTCTTTGCTTTCCTTGTGGACATCGGCACAACACGGGCGTTGAAAACGAGAAAAAGAAAACGATTTAAAAAAAAATTCCTATCGAAGTCTTGACCGCCTTAAAAATTACACAAAAAGACCCTCGTCGATGTTACTAAGTTTATGCACTGCAGCTGAAATCATCATGTATAAACAAACAGAAATCAGAACACACACTTAGTCAGTAAAGTGCAATGATTATAGTTTTATTAATCATTCAATCAATTGCTAAAGAACCGGTGTCGTTAGTCGCCACACGCTGATGGACATACTGAGGGAGAGATCGGAGCACTTATGGACTAATTTGTTCGACGTGCAGTGATGGTGATCGGACGACTAAACTAAACTAAACTATTCAATCAATTGCTACGGTTGACCGCTTTTCTACAACCTTAGCAAATTAGTATGTTTATTTTGGGTGATTATCATTTCTTGCACTTCCTTGAGTAGAGTAGGCAATTAGAATGTTTATTTTGGGCGTTTATCATTTGTTACATTTCTTTGCGTTGAGGGGCAATTAGTTGAGTTTGTTAAGAGAATTATTTCATGTCCAATTATTTTGTTTTGTTGTTGTCAACATCCCGTGGTAGTCAAACCTTGAAGTCTATTTCTTCTATCTTGGCTTTTATTCTATCTATCCAAAGCAATTGTTTACCTGCAGAGTCACGCGACCAAAGGTCAAGGATTCGGCAACAAATTTGTGGAAAAATATATTTTTCAAAATCAAATGCTCGCTGAAATGTTGGCAGATTATTTGTTGATTGTTGATTTATTATTGCACTATTGATTATTGATTGTTCGTTGATTGTTGGCATATTGTTGTCTGATTGTTCGTTGATTGTACGTTGATTGCTCTTTGATTGTTGATTGATTTTATTCATCATCAAGGTGCGTATCCTTTATAGGACGTTGCTCTCTTTGCAGCACATCTGAAATTCACTCTGTCTCTAGGCAGTTCACCCACTTCGTCGATGGTCATGTTCATGGTTTCTTTAATATCTTGTAGCCATCTTCTTCTTGGTCTGCCTCCGGGTCCTGGGACCCTGCCCTCTAGTATTGTTCTTTCCAGGCCATCATGACGCTTGATGGGACCAAAGAATGTATTTTTTTTCTGTATAGTATGTTGTTTATCAGCCAATTCTCTTTAACATTTAGTTCTTTCAGAACATCAGTGTTCTTTCTTTTTACTGCCCATGGTATTTTTCTGTATCTTTCTGTAGCATTCATTTTATTAGTTGGTCATTAACTTATTGGTGGTCGATTGTGTCTGATTGTTCGTTGACATATTGTTAGTAATATGTTGACCAAATATTGATTAGTTGTTGATTAATTGTTGGCCGATTGTTGGCGGATTGTTGGTCGACTGCTTGCTTGAAATATAGAACCTGGACTTTGATAATATATAATTGCTTTCCTTGCCATTTCTTCAAGCCGATCATCATTCAATAGCTTGTCCTTATCAGAACTTTGCCCTCCATACAGTCTGTCAGAATTTCTTTCTCTCATAGACAATATGTTCTGCTTAGGTTGTGGTATTGCTCAAATCATCTATCTCGTCTTGAATACATCTTCTCAGTCCTCTTTTCTTCTTTGTAGCGATGCTCCATCCCATAAGTGTTTCCCCTGTTCTTCCTGTCTCTCTTTGTGTCCAGAGTACTTAGATTCCCTCATGTTTATTTCTTACATCGTTCAGTTTTATTTGATTATGTGTTCCTGTTTGATATATGTATTGTTTTCTTCTTTGTGCATGGTATATGACAAATTGTTATACTTAATAGCACATACATGCAGTTTACCTGTCCTCTTAAATGTCCATGTCTCATACCCATATGTTGATACTGGTATTGTTCACGATGTTAGTATTGTTATCTTTGTTATCCTCTTAGTTATATTTCATACCATTGTTTTTTTTAAAATTGATGTAAGGCTATGTTTATTTTACTCATGATTTCTTTTCTCGTTTCTATCTCTTGTTAGCAATGAACTGAGATAGTCATAACAATTTACCTTTTCTAGTTGTTCTTTCTTGATAAAAATAATCTTTGATATGCTTCTTATCAGTTTTAAATTTTTGTTTCGCCACACAAAGAGATATCGATTCTGTTTGTTTGCTTGTCTGTTGCACTGCCATTATTAATTTATCAATTCATTTTCGCGATGTAGTACTGTTAAAGTAACGTTGTATCTCCAGCATATATTAGTTCAGGTATTTCTTTTCCTCCGATTATAAAAGGATCACAGCAGCCCTGAAAAACTCTATATTCTGTGCAAGATGCCAGACGTCAGCAGCAGACATTTTCAGCTCTTAAATGGCATCATATACACAACGTCGTCAAGGTCTTCCCTTAGCTTTTCTTCCATGCACCGTTCGTTCTAGAAATTACCTTCTCCGAGCACATGTCGTTTAATGTGTCCGAAGAATGTAATTTTAATTTCTTATGGGATTTAATATCTAACAGTTGCAGAATAGAATCATTTGTTCTCTTCTCTGTCCATGATATTCATATTCAAACAACATCTTCGTTGTAACCATTAACATTTGCATTCAAAGGCATTACATTCAAAGGCATTGCATTCTTTTAACTTAACCTATGAGATAAATAATACTTCGACATTTCTGCACATTTCCATGTAATAAAATCTTGGTAACTGATACTAGAGACCAAATCTGTGCCGAGATATTGTCACTAACTTTAATCTAGTTGACACAAGATCTTGATGAAATCATGAGTCATGTCTCGTATTTTTTGTCAATTACCTCCATGACTATCTGTCTTTTGATCATTCTTCGATTCTTGATGATTTTTTTAGCCGTCTTGACATCTCATCCATATTATTATCTCCAGATTTTGTTTCAGCATTTTTCTTCTTTATAAATTCTGCTGTCACAATGTTTTTCATCATCATCATTATGATTATCATTTTCAACATTATCGTCATCATCAACACTATCATCATCATCATCAACACTATCATCATCATCCCTTTCCTGATTATTATCATTCTCATCATCCTCCTCATCATCATCAGTTCTCATCGCGTCTAAGGCACATAAGACAGCAACATCAAAAGTGTGTACTCACTTCCATATTATAATTTCCTTTCTACCTAACATCTTTTCTTGTGAATGGTTGAGTTGAATGTTGCTTTCATCGATGGTTGAAGTTGAACAAATGTTCGCTTCTGTGTGCCCTCTTTCTTGTGAATGGAATTGAAGTTGAACTTAAATGTTCGCTTCTGTGTGCCCTCTTTCTTGTGAATGGATTTGAAGTTGAACTTAAATGTTCGCTTCTGTGTGCCCTCTTTCTTGTGAATGGATTTGAAGTTGAACTTAAATGTTCGCTTCTGTGTGCCCTCTTTCTTGTGAATGGATTTGAAGTTGAACTTAAATGTTCGCTTCTGTGTGCCCTCTTTCTTGTGAATGGATTTGAAGTTGAACTTAAATGTTCGCTTCTGTGTGCCCTCTTTCTTGTGAATGGAATTGAAGTTGAACTTAAATGTTCGCTTCTGTGTGCCCTCTAGGCTTCCCTTATTTGTGTTGTCCATTTGATGTCCAAAGTATCGCCTGTTTTTCCTGCTATTCTTGTCTCATCCTATGAACATGTCCAATCCATCCATATTGTCTCTTTTATATCTCTTTACCATTATGTTCAGGATCGGTTAGTTCTTGAATTATGTTATTGCTAATCTTATCCTCCAAAGTAAACCCAAGTCTTGATCAGTTAGTTCTTGAACTCTGTTATTGCTAATCTTATCCTTCAATGTAAACCCAAGTCTTGATCAGTTAGTTCTTGAAATCTGTTATTGCTAATCTTATCATTCAAGGTAAGCCCAAATATTTTTCTAAGAGGTCTTCTTCTTCTTTGCGTTCATTCTTTACGACCAATTTTAATCACTCTTTGTGATATGTTTGATCTTTGCCACGAACGTGTATACGTTGCATATTGGTTTGGCAGGCCCCTAAACGCATAGATTTCTACACGTTTAGGAGACGTGCATCCGATTTCAGCCAAACCTCCGTAGTCGCCTCTTACGACATGTGTGGCAGGTAACAGTGGTTCTATTCTTTACACCCCAAATTTGAGCCCCGGTAACCACTCGGGCGACTCTAAGCGATCTTCCTAGAGCCCCCTTAACATACTTTTTATTTTCTTATATGTTTTCAAACTCTGATATCCATAAAGAAGGTATGTCCTAACACATATTTCTATATCTAACAACATTTTGTTGGGGACCCTCGCCGGTGCTATGGGGTTCGTGCACTGCAGCTGAGATCTTCGTTTGTAAAAAAGAGTTTGGAGCACACATGGCTACTCACAAAGAGCAATGATGATAGTCATATCAATCAATCAATCAATCATTCACAACGTTTAACAATCGAAGGGTTCTCTGTAGCTAAGTGGTTACGCCTTTGCCTTGCGTTCCAAGGGTCGTGGATTCGAATCCGAACCGCGCCGTCTGTTCACGAGACAATTTGTTCAAAAAGCCCTAGGACTGTTGCACTAAGGAGTTCGTGCTTTGTTCAATACTTTCAACAGATGACGTGTCATTTCTACGGAAAGTAGTCTAGCATTATGGAGTCAAGTCCGGCTCAATAAAATCAGTCTCTTGTCTCCACACCATTTTTATTTTAACAATCTTGTCTGACAATTTGCATGCGCAATGAACAGTTTTGTCTTCTCGTTTTTAAAGATGTTAATTATCATGTCATTTTCCTCTTACATTTCATTGTATTGTTGCTAATAATAGTCACATGACCAACTCTTATTAATGACTGACTCTATCGATCTGATTGATTTCTGACCGTTTACAGATTCAATGTTCGTGACTCAAATGCGTACACTACTACTGCAAGTGCGCATGCGCATACACAATTTGTATTCACACATCCGTTTCCGGGAAGCCATTAAATATGAGACAGCCTTCTTAAACTGCAATTACTCTTTTGTAATCTCCTGGCAAAATGAAATAAATCATGGATACATGTTCTCTTCATATATGTCTTCCGGTACAGCACGCGCTAATAGAGCACGTGCCAATGAGTTCCGATGTATTTAAAACTGATTACTGCTCGCGCGAAGTGTCTCAAGGGCTTTCTTGAAGTATAGATTAGTCGTGTTACATCATAGTAATAGTATTACTCATAAAAAATGTAAGAGTTTTACTGTTGATCAAATTTGAAAGACTACCATCTGAAAAAGAAAATCGTTACAATCTATATTGCCTCTTAATGTCCGGTTGAAGTAAAAAGTGACAATCAGAATGATATTTTGCTGATGCAGAAACGATGTCCACTTGGCAAATAATAGCTCCATCTCAGGTCATACCTCTATTATTTGTAGTATCGACATTAAATGCTAATTGTAATGTGTCTCTCATACTGTCTGTGCCTCGCCAACAAATACTTTAACTTTATAGCATGATAGTCCTTATCACTTTCTTGCGATTTTTTTTTTCGTTATTTGTAATATTACCTGTCTCTTGCTTCTCTGCTTAACATACCTCCTTCATTCTTCTTTTCTTCTTCTTTTTCTTCTGTAGAGTGAGGAATCTAGACATTGATATAATAAGTTTGGAATTACACGTAGAAGTGGATGTCTAAGGAGCAGAGAAATGAGTGTGTTTAATCAGCGAACTACATGAATTATATTTATGCATACAATTAGACTTCTGTTTTGGGATTTGGCAGTGTGCATGTCAGACCGAAACACAGACTCCTGAACACTTCTTGCAGTCATGTCCATCATACATACACCAACGACACGAAACATGGCCTCATGAACGAAGCTTATAGAGCAAGCTATGGGAAACTCTCGAGGAACTCCAGCTGACATGCAACTTTATAGAGGCAACCCATCTCATGGTTTAGAGTTTAGACGAACATACGAAAACTGAACAAGAAGAAGAAGAAGAAGAAAGACTGAACACCTGACGGTCTGCCATGAGTGTTATGACCTCGGTTCAATAACAAATAAGGTATTTTACTGAGATCTCACTAGATTTGGATTTAGATTTCTCTGATAAAACTCACCGTCTACTTCAGGTTGTCAGCGACGCCATACTGTTTGTCCTTGGCGTTGGTGTATATAGCCACCATCTCTTTCTTCTCAGGTATGCGTACTGGTGACAGGCCTTTAGGGCATGCTCTGTGTTCATACTCTCCAGGTCCCCCCACCCCTCAGTTCACAGGACGCTGGTACCTATCATCAATTTAGTGTACATGTGGTGTCTCATTTTTGTGGTAACCAGTAGCTGTAGTGAAGGAGAAACATGTGAACATATCTTGTTCTGTGACTCGATACGGGAGTAAGAATATCAATAACTAATATATAAAGGTTCTATACACAAAGCAAAAGGAAACTTTATTGCATTGAGTAAGATATAGAAGTCAACGGAGATCAAAATCAACACAAAGTTGAGTATCTTTCAATCAAATGTGAAGTCAATGCTGTTCTATGGCTCGGAAACATGAAAGACAACAAAAGAAACCACCAACAACTACACAACTTCATGAACAAGAATGTTTAAGTAGAACTAGGAATTGATTGGTATGATTCGATTACGAACGAGGAACTCAGAGAAAGAACTAAGCAGATACCAGTGGAGAAAGAGTTAAGAAGAGACTTTAGTGATGGATAGGACACACATTGAGAAGACCGACAGGAAGCATTGCAAGACAGGCACTGTTTTGGAACCGCATGGAAAGAGGAGTAAAAAGAGGGAAGGTCTAGACAAACCTGGTGAAGAGAGTTGGAGACTGATATGAAAAGGATAAGTAAAACATGGACAGAATTGGAAGAAATGTCAAGAAAGAGGAAGAGCTTACAGTTTGAATACCTTTAGTTGAGTTGAATACTGTGCTCGGTTGGGAGTTGAATATATGTGCTAGGTTGGGAGTTGAATATCTGTGCTAGGTTGGGAGTTGAATACCTGTGCTAGGTTGGGAGTTGAATACCTGTGCTAGGTTGGGAGTTGAATATATGTGCTAGGTTGGGAGTTGAATACCTGTGCTAGGTTGGGAGTTGAATACCTGTGCTAGGTTGGGAGTTAATACTGTGCTAGGTTGGGAGTTGAATATATGTGCTAGGTTGGGAGTTGAATATCTGTGATAGGTTGGAGTTGAATATTGTGCTAGGTTGGGAGTTGAATATCTGTGCTAGGTTGGGAGTTGAATATCTGTGCTAGGTTGGGAGTTGAATATTTGTGCTAGGTTGGGAGTTGAATATCTGTGCTGTTGGAGTTGAATATCTGTGCTAGGTTGGGAGTTGAATATATGTGCTAGTGGAGTTGAATATTGTGCTAGGTTGGGAGTTGAATATTTGTGCTAGGTTGGGAGTTGAATATCTGTGCTAGGTTGGGAGTTGAATATCTGTGCTAGGTTGGGAGTTGAAATGTGAAGAAGATATAAAGGTTATATAATGTTACTATAAACTACTTTGTATATAGTTTACTACTGACTACTATGCTATATATCTTTTCACCAGTGCTGTATATTATCGATAAAAGAATATGAATACCAAAAATACGTAAGTGTAATAACAGACAAGACAAAACTCAACTACCTATTATCTTAGAATGCACAACAGTTGACACAGATAATTCTTCAGAAAATCAAGAAACAAATGCGTTGAGAAGAAACTAGAAAACTTCTTGATTATGTTTACGAGAGACTGCTATAAATAGATTACTTGTCAGATTACTGTTTACGTTGATTAAGGCCGTCCGCACACGGGTCGACTGGTTTGTAACGCGAACCCCAAACCGGTTGAGCATGTAACTGTCTTGTAACCTTGCCTGTGTATAGGAGTGGGGGACCACACACGGGTCGACTGAAACTAAACTGATTTCAAACCAGTCTACAACTGCTTGTGAGCGACTGTATTTCTAGTTCGCCCGACAGTGAGCGTTGATGTTTATTTCTCGAAAATACGTTGATCTTCTGAGTCTTGCATCAGCCTTTAGAATAACAACATGGTATTAATTGACCAAATAAAAAACTACTCAAAATATTAATAGTTTTCATCAGACAATTCCTCATTTTGTGACCACTTCTTGATAAGGAGGTAAATTTTAGATTTTAACAACCTGAATTCTATACAATGCTATAAACTTCTATTCTGTGTATTTATTGTTGTGGTCAAGATTAATGAGTATTCTATTTATATAAGAATGACATCAATATCACATTTGCCTCTTCGGTTCACGATACTGATAATGTCAATTATCTTCTTCACTGAACTGACTGTGACATCATGTATAGAAATGGATACAGTGTTCTAATTATTCTTCATCTGAATCTATGATTTAGTTCCTAGATGGATCAAGTATGTTCTCTAAAATCTTCACTGAACTACTGCTTGACACATAATTTAAATGGATCCAGTTTCCCATATATCTTCTCATCTGCTCAGCACATGTCTAAAACTTTATCCAGATGTTCCTGCAAAGTCTTTCATCTGGAAGACTCACTAACTTCAACATCACATTCTAAATGGATCCTGTTCTTCCTTGGCAAAATACCTTATCTTGTGATCTCGATTGAGGTGGTTTATGAGGTAAAATGCAAGACGTGTGGCGTATTCCATGTTTTGTATATGGAACCTGGGTTGTGTTGTCACTAGTGAAAACCGGTTTGCAATAAGTCATCAAACTGACAGTTGTCGACGGCTAATGATCCAATAATCTCTTACATTTGATGCAGTTGGGAATTTGTCTTCGTTGTATGCACGTCATCGAATGATTATCCTTCACTATGATAGTTCTGTCGAATTTGTTTTGTTTATTTCATTATTTCTTTTAGTCCTACTGTCGGACTCTTTGTTGCAATAAGTCAGCAACGTCATGGCAATGACCTTCTTTACTGTTTTGTGTGTGTGTGTGGTTCTGCTTGGATTTTTCTTCAGTTGTTGTCTACTGATTCTCTTCAACATGAGTGGTGTAAGCAGACCCGTGCCAATAACAATGCCTACTTTCCTCCATTCATGACGCCTATTTTACAACTGGCTATCAAATTAATTATTTTTAAACATATTTCATAGTTTTTTGTGCTTATGGATCTTTCACTTTCCATCATGTATTATTTGGTAATTTCATGTCTAACCCTGATTGCCTTTTTAATTTCAATTTTGAAGTAACTGTTCGATTTGTCGTAAAGATTATAGTAGTCCCTGATATATGACCATCGAACGTGGGTCAAAGTCGGGCAATTGTTCTTGCTGCAGTGAACTCCATATAGTGCACCCTTTGTGTGTGATGATTGTAACCAACGTTGATAGGACTACTTTCAGCCCTGCCAGTTCGTCTGCTCTCAAGGATTTGATATCGACAATTAGATGACTCTTTATTCCTCGGAAGATTCGTTAGTAAATCTTAACTTCTGCATTGTTATAAATGTGCATTTCATTATGAATGTGATATCAATGTCAGTTTGATAAGCCAACAAATATGATACAATAGCTTCATACAAATAGAGAGATACACCTATGACTATACAACGGTATCCAAATTATAACGTCATATGCTTTCCGCTTTCAAAGTCGACTCGGTTAGGTGCACGGGAATTCGTGAAACTCACGATATTTCATTGTTACCATAATGTATTTTTAGAACAACGTGTCTGTGTACCGTAAATCTGTTACTATTGTGTACAATCCGGTGAGGTTGATTTTAATATAACCTGAAGAAGAAATATTTCAAACTACATCAAATTTTCTTGCACAAAAAATATTTATCTAGCGTCATGGATATTCTAAGGCTGCTTGCAAAAATCACTGAGATCCAACAGGTAGTTTTCGAGAAAATCAATTTCAAACGTGCTCACGAATTAATGGACAGACTATAGTTCGCAGAGCAGTTGAGTTGCATGGTTGCTAGTTAGCACCAGGAAAATGAGTATTATACTGGCTTCTCTGAGGGTCTCGATCTAACCAATTTACAATAACAACAAAATATTTTTTATGTGTATTAAATTTGACCAATAAAAATAACTTACCTCAAAGTTATTAATAGTCTTTCATCTACACCCACACATTCCCTCATGTTTGTGTCCATCTTCTTGATGTAAGGAGTAACTATTCTCAACAATTCCATATAACAACCTTTGGACATTCTATAGAATGCTATAAACTTGCTATCTGTTTTATTTAGTTGTTGTGCTGCTACAAACAGCATTAAATGAGTATTTCTATTTATATAAGGATGACACCAATACTCCCTTAATGCTCTTCTAGTTCTACGATACTGATAATAGTCAATCATATCTTCTTCATCTGAACTACTACTTGACATCATATTTCTAAAGATGGATACCAAGTATGTTCCTACAATAATATCTTCTTCATCTGAACTACTACTTGACATCATAGTTCTAAAGATGGATACCAAGTATGTTCCTACAATAGCAAAGTACCTATCTTGGTGGATCCGACGTGATTGGTTTCAGACGGTCAACATGCTCGTGTGCGGGGGTAGGTTTCGTTTTGGTTGCGAACTGGTTGTGTATGTGACTAGTGAAAACCAGTTTGCAATTAAAGTCACAAACCGGTCGACCAGTGTGCGGACGGCCTAAGTGATCCAGATAATCTACTACATTGTTGTCAGTTGAATTTGGTCATGTAAAGTTGTGTACAACGTCATCGAATAATGCCTCATGCCTTTGATAACTTTTCTGTCGAATTTGTTTTGTTTATTTCATTATTTCTCTTCTCTAGTCTGGACTCTTTGGCCCTTAGGGCAGCAACATACATTTGCAATTTTACTCTCTTCTTTACTGTGTTTGTTTGTGTGTGTGTGTTCTAGCTTGGATTCATTTCTTCCAGTTGTTGTCCTACTGTTCTCTATCAAACACTAGAGCAGCGCTGTCTAAAGCAGCACCCGCTGACGCAATGGCGCCCCGATACATCCATTCATAGCGCCCTATTTTACAACTGTGACTTCAACATTAATAATATTTTTTTTTAAACAGTATTTCATATTTGTTTTTCCTTATGGATCTTTCAGCTTTAGCCATCTTGTTTTATTTGGTAATCCTTTCACTGTCCCGTAACCCTACCCTTTGCCTTTTCACTAGATAAAACGTCGACATCTCAACTATATGAATATTACTGTTCTATTATTATCAGTAGAAGTATTAGTAGTAGTAACAACCATGAATATGACCATCGACGACGTGGATAAACTGGCTAGAGACAGAATGAATTTCAGATGAGCTGCAAAGAGAGAAACGTCCTATAATAGATACGCACCATGATGATGATGATGATGATGATAGTAGTAACATAACAACGTTTGATAGTACTACTTTACAGTCTTCCATCTCTGCTGCTCATCACAGAGTAAGTTTGTTGACAGAGTTAGTCATCGTTTATTACCTGTGAGACAGATCAGTTCATTGAAATTCTTAGCAATCTTGTTTCGCTCTGCAATCATTTTCTCATTTTCAATGTGCATGTGTGTTGATTATGTATCGGCTCTCTAGCAATCTTGTTTCGCTCTGCAATCATTTTCTCATTTTTAATGTGCATGTTTGTTGATTGTGTCTCAGGTAAGTCATATTCATGTTTCTGGTTGTGTTTAAGACTTTCTTAAAGCTTATTCTTTGGCTAGTTATTATATTTTTGCGCCGCTATATTTTAGATTGCATTCTTGGTTACTTAATAAACCTCATTCCATTTCAAGTTGACTACTAGGTGCTCATACTAGCTAGTCAGATGTCGAAGTACGTGTATGTTGATGATCCCTGTGACTCGCTAGCTAAACAAGCTACTGATTCTACTTCTTAGATATCCTGTTCGTCTCGTGCAACGCTTTAGGTTTAGGTTTAAAGCCAAAGGATTGACTTCATTGCACCGGGCTTTACCCCAAATAGCTCGGTCCCTCTCTACAGAAATGGCAAGCCACCTGCCGAGAGTGTTGCACAAAGCACAAACTCCGTAGCTCCGGCAACAATCCTAGGAGTCTCTGGAAAAAATGCACTGAATAAAAATGAATAGAGCCGTGCGCCCAAATTCAAACCCACGAGCTTTGACTCGCAAGTCCTTAACCATTTAGTCTCAGAGACCACATATAAAAATGTATTTCTTGTTGATACTGGCCAAACTTTAACTGAACAATTAACTAAACGTAAACATAATCTATCAGTCATCAAACAAGACTATCAGCCGCCTTTACTTCCCAGTACTTTTCCTAGTGTGCCAAATATGTTCAGATGATTCAAAGGTCAGGTGTTCAGAGATCTACCACCTTCTATTGCTGCTTACATGATCTACTTCTGGGCAAACAAGGAAAATCACAAACTTAGTCTTAAAGACCCCAATGACTTTATTAATGATGAGTAAATTGTTGATAGTCATCTTTTGTCACTGATCCTCGTGCAACGCTTGATAATAATAAATACCAACTCTCGTTACTGTCTGTAATACCGCTTTTTAGGGCTGTGCAGGACAAGTGGGAGGGGGATTAAGCCATTATGAATTCAACGCCCGCGTGGTTAGTGCAGTGGCCATGAACATGTTCAGATTTGGATTCTTCCTAAAAATCATTGACCTTACCGTGGACTAAACACAGGTCTCCCACGTGGTAGCACGCTCTAATCAATACTTTAAATCGTATAATTGATTCTGAATTAATTAGTGTGTTCTCATTTAACATTCTGCCATCTGACTCCACAACTTATTATATCTACAACGTATTATCAATGAATAATTATAAACATAGAAGAAGCATAGAAGCTTTACAAAAGACAGTAACGCACACACACACACACAAGTATTGTGAATGTGAATCTGATAACTCAAATCTAATAAAGAAAGTTTTTCGAATCGAGAAACCAGTCTGTTACTGTAGTTTGACCAATGTTCGTATAACCAATCAGATCTAATACAATGCTACAGCACAACATCAGTACTAGACTTCATCAAGAAACAACAAATTAAATGGTTCGGCCACGTAAGCAGATTACCAACAGACAGTGCACCCCAAAAAGCAAAGCTGCTCCGATACAATGGGTACAAAGCAAAAGGTCGACCACGCAAAAGATGGACCTCAGAGATAACAGAGGCGACAAAAGAGACTATCTACGAAGCGCATACAAGAGCCCGTTTTAGAAATCTCTTCTTGACCTGACGCTGTGAGGCAAACAAGATTTTAGGAAAGAAATAAAGACAGTATAATTCTAGATGTGTTACTTTAAAGTGAGGGTTTCATGAAACACTAATAATTTACATTGAGGGTCTAAATTACAAGTACCACTGAAGTCGTAGTAAAGCTCGCCTAGATGACGAGAGATTTTGGTAATAAGAAAAGCAAACCTTCAAGCAAAAATCAGATAGACTTGCGTCATGACTCCGCCTGAAGTACGGGGTATATTCTTAAATATGATGCCGGTTCCTCCACACGTACTTCCTGAAAAACTGTTGACTCAATAATGATGTCTGTATCATTCATATTAAAAAGTGTATCATGCTTGAATTTAGAGTTTTGCATCCATTCGTTCCCTTAAGATTTCTGGAAAAGTGCATTTTCAAAACTCATTCTGTCAATACAAAGACAAGAAGCAATGAATAATGAGAGTGACACGATGTTGACAGTACCCGAAAACAATCTAGATTATTCAAGCTAGTTGCTCAGATACATTTACAGCCATTGTATGAAATATTTCATGAAATATTCGTATTTTTCGTTAGTTGTCCCACCTTATGAGGTTCATTGTTGCAGATATAATCCATCTCTATTGATCTATGTCAGTAATCGTTTCTTCCCAATTGTTAACTCCAAGTATTACTAAGCCTGCTCCAATGTTATTTTCCCTCGTCTACATGGTCTGTCTCTGCCCCTTCATCTTTTGTGTTTATGTCTTCTTCTTTGTGTTCGTTCTTTACGACCAATTTTAATCACTCTTTGTGATATGTTTGATCTTTGCCAAGAAGTGTATACGTTGCACATTGGTTTGGTAGGCCCCTAAACTCATAGACTTCTACACGTTTAGGACACGTGCATCCGATTTCATCCAAACCTCCTTAGTCGCCTCTTACGACATGCATGGCAGGTAACAGTGGTTCTATTCTTTACACCCCAAATTTGGGCCCCGGTAACCACTGGGCGTGTGTTTATGTAATTCAGGCTCTCTATCATTCTTTCAATATGTCCTAGTCATCATATTCTATTAACCTTCATGATTTATGGTAATACCCACTTCCCCCACTCTCTTTCTCTCTCTCTTGGAACTTACTTCATCATTTCAGAATTTCTCTATTGTTATTTGTTGTTTGTCTGCGTTCGTTCATGTCAAACAAGTTAACCACTCTTTGTGATCTGTGTGGTTTGTTCTTATCAACCAAGTTAACCACTCTTTGTGATATGTGTGATTTGTTCTTTTCAACCAAATTAACCACTCTTTGTGATCTGTGTGATTTGTTCATATCAATCAAGTTAACCACTCTTTGTGATCTGTGTCGTTTGTTCTTATCAACCAAGTTAACCACTCTTTGTGATCTGTGTGATTTGTTCTTTTCAACCAAGTTAACCACACTTTGTGATATGTGTGATTTGTTCTTATCAACCAAGTTAACCACTCTTTGTGATATGTGTGATTTGTTCTTTTCAACCAAGTTAACCACTCTTTGTGATCTGTGTGATTTGTTCATATCAATCAAGTTAACCACTCTTTGTGATATGTGTGATTTGTTCTTATCAACCAAGTTAACCACACTTTGTGATATGTGTGATCTGTTCTTATCAACCAAGTTAACCACTCTTTGTGATCTGTGGATTTGTTCTTTTCAACCAAGTTAACCACTCTTTGTGATCTGTGTGATTTGTTCATATCAATCAAGTTAACCACACTTTGTGATATGTGTGATTTGTTCTTATCAACCAAGTTAACCACACTTTGTGTTCTGTGTTGTTATGTCTTCATCAACCAATTAACTTCATATTTATGTAATCTGTTTTTTTCTCTTAATTCTACCAATTTCAAATTCTCTTTGTATTTGTTGTTTGTTGTTCTTCATGTCAACCAAGTTAACCACTCTTTGTGATACTGTGTTTGTTCTTATCAACTAAGTTAACCACTCTTTGTGATATGTGTGATTTGTTCTTATCAACCAAGTTAACCACACTTTGTGATATGTGTGATTTGTTCTTATCAATCAAGTTAACCACTCTTTGTGATATGTGTGATTTGTTCTTATCAACCAAGTTAACCACCCTTTGTGATATGTGTTGTCTGTTCTTATCAACCAAGTTAACCACCTTTGTGATCTGTGTGATCTGTTCTTATCAACCAAGTTAACCACTCTTTGTGATCTGTGTGGTTTGTTCTTATCAACCAAGTTAACCACACTTTGTGATATGTGTGATCTGTTCTTATCAACCAAGTTAACCACTCTTTGTGATATGTGTGGTTTGTTCTTATCAACTAAGTTAACCACACTTTGTGATATGTGTGGTTTGGCCAGAACGTAAGCACGGGTGACACGGCCTAGTATACCCTTACGGCATGTAGTACAGGCATATTCAAATTTCAGCCAAACTGTATGCATGTATCTAAAAGGAAATAAATGTATACAGACCGACAAGTGTAAGATAGTACAAGCAAAAATAAATGCTCTTGAAAGTATCACATCTGAAGTTATGCTGCAGCACTGTCTGACTGTTCATATTGAGACCGTTAGAGTAGACACATGTCAAGACTTGATATTCAATTCAATTGAAGGGTACACAGAATCTCGTTTCTTTCGCTGTATTTTTGTTTCTTTTGTTTTATCTTGTCATGTCCATGTCTGACATTAATCGCACAAGATGGGGACAAAAGATTATCTTATATACTGCTATTGTTATTGATACACGTAAGTCATAGTAACTATCCACCCAAGCCACTAAAGCAGCGCAAGACAAAAACAAAACCACTTCACTAAGCAAACAACACTGTAACAGTGTGAAGACAAAAGAAAGAACGATACGAGTTTGTTGATCAGTACTAGAAAAGATATCAATATTAATTTTGTTACAAAATATGAGCAACTTCTATTCATGACGAAAATATTTCCACAAGTTACTGTCGACACAAGTTACTGTTGACACAAGTTACTGTTGACACAAATTACTGTTGACACAAATTACTGTTGAATTACGATTTCTTCAGTGACGGGGTTCTCTGTGGCTAAAATGGTTAAGATGTTGCCTTCGTCTAGTGAAGTAGTTCCGTAGATCGTAGCTTCGAACACGCACCGTGCCGTTCTGATCGCGAGTGCATTTTTTCTAACGTTACCTAGAGCTGTTGTCGCGGCTTCGAAGTTGGTACTTATGCAATACTCTCAGGAAACGGCGTGTCATTACTGCGAAGAGGGACCCAGCCATATTTAGGGGGAAAAAACCCGGTGCAATGAAGAGTCAATTCATTTTCTTTAAACCATTTAGATTTGTTCAGAACTTATAGTTTTTTCCTCATTTTGTTTCATATCTAAATAGCTGTTCAATGTTTTTATTCAATCGATCATATCCTATTAACGAACATTTCATAAAGACTTGTTAGAAACAGTTTAAAAAACTAACTTTACAAAACGGAACAAAAATAGACTTCTGTGGGCTCATTAATTTTGTATTAGATCTCACAAACCGACGTGTTCTTTGCCAAAACAGTCCAGTTCTACAACAAAGCCGCTCTTGTTTGGTCAATAAATCAATACAGTGATTGAATATTGATATTGAACAGAAAACTCAATATTTGTAAATCGCTACGAACCAAAATGTTTACTGAACTTTCAGTGCAATGTCTGATAAATAATTATTATTTTACATATGTACTTGCTACTCCCATTAAATAGTGTTTATACCATTTGTTATTATGAAATCTTTCTCTTTCAAAAATTATCGACTTGAAATTTAGGACAATTTCCATTTTAAAATAAAGTCTGTCACTGGAAATTATGTCAGATTTACGTTTTTCTTTAAATTTGTAAATTTTGTTTTACGAAAGTTTAGTCCAACATATTTATTTCGTCCTTAAATGAAAGAGAATTTTTTTTTTTATACATATATAACAAAGATCAGAATACTAAGAGCATGCATATTCCCAGTGACAACGTATGGATGTGAAGCATGGACATTTAACAAAACAGTGAAAACATACATTTATGTGCTTTCAAATATAAGTGTTACAAAAGAGTCCTCTGTATATCTTGGACAGAGAAGAGAACAAATAGATATATCCAGAAAGAACTGAAAATTAAAGAAAACTGGCTGATGCTACAAGTAAGAATTCGAAAATTTAAATATTTTGGACATATAAAGAGACACGAAGGGCTAGAGAAGACCATTATGGAAGGAGGGATCCAGGCAAAGAGAAGAAGAGGAAGACCACGGAGAAGATTTATTCAGGATGTAACTAATGGTTTGAGTATGACCACTGGAGAGGCAGGACATCTGGTATATGAGAGAGAGAGTATAACCACTGGAGAGGCAGGACATCTCGTCTAGGAGAGAGAAAGATATCACTAAGGACTGTTAAGTTGGCAAAGTTCTGCTCAAGACAAGCTATTTGTCATAAAAATAATTACAAGCAGCAAAACAATATGCTAGACGGGTATGAAAAGCTCTCAAGGAGCAGAATAACAACAGAAAGGACACATTGGAATATAAATTTCTCCATTTTCTTAGTGACATTAAAACTACTCGACTTACGATATAACTATTTGTTATTTGCGGTTGGGGAATGAGGGCGGGTGTGCGATGGAAAAAGCTTGATTAGGTAAATAAACTGGTTAGTTCTTTTCTCGTAGCAAGGCGCTAGATCATTTCGGGGAGGTCAGTAGTTCAATTCTGGGTTCATTCAATCAATTTTGTTCCATCTTGGTATCAAAGTTTGGATGTCATACAAACAACACGTTCTTTCTCTTCCACTGATAGTACATTTTTTTAAGCGTGCTGACTCTCTTGCAAACAGTGCCCGACTCAAGTGGGCAGAAGTATGGACAGAGCCGATATCATCAATGCGGTACGCTCTCAATTGTGTGACACGGGCGAGTCTCAGACACTGGAACGAGTTCGAGACTTAGGCGTTAAGTTTGGACATGCCAGACAGTGTCGTCTTCGTGGTAGAGATAGAAGATATAGTAATCAACTTCTCATGTGTACTGTGAGCAAATGGACTTTGGGATGGCTGCTGCAACGAAGGACAAAGCACGAATGGGAATGCCGAATGTGCCATGACGTCGATCGCATAACATAACATAACATTGCCTGTTTATTTCCTGTATTTATCCCCCAATTGTACATCAATCTTATCCTTGATTTCCTGTCCTGAGTTCTAGTTTGACACTTTCTAATTTGTTTCTTCTACAAAGCTAAAATATACGCACAAGAACTATTTTTCGTTGGAATAAACTCGAAATCGTTGACAGTTACTGCACAAAACTGTTCCAGCAGGCACTTTCAACAAGATTAAATGGACTGAGCACCATGTCTGTAACTCCATCAACCCATCTTTTTCTTGGTCTGCCCCTTCCACTTGATGCTTCCATTTTCAATTCCGGTTCATTCTCACCAAGTGGCCAAACTATTTGAGTCTCTGTTTTTCAATGAATCTAAAATAACAGATGTTGTTCTTCTAATTTCCTCATTTCTGATACGGTGTTTTCTTGTTTTATTTACTGCCTGCCTCAGGCATCTCATTTCACAGGTGGTAATGTTCCTATATTCTTCTTCTGTCAGTGCCTAGTGTTGGTATGAAGATTGCTGGTGTTTTCTTGTTTTATTTACCGCTTGCCTCAGGCATCTCATTTCACAGGTGGTAATTTTCTTATCTTCTTCTTCTGTCAGTGCCCAGTGTTGGTATGAAGATTGCACAAGTTCATTGAGTGCTGATATTCTGAGTATGAGTACAATACCAGGGAACATGTTCAGTTTCAAACTCATTTGCTCACATGTAACTTACCATAGATTCCTAATCTCAGTGTAGATGAGATCGAGTTTCTAGTCCTATCGAGACAGAAAAAATTCCTACATAATATTTTTACCACCTATTAAATTACATCGGATACCTTCGTCCGTGCTACGTAGCTCGTGCACTGAAGCTGAGATCTTCATATGTAACATAAATATCATAGTGCATATGGTTACAGCATATTGTTACAGCATATTGTTACAGCATATTACATATTGTTACAGCATATTGTTACAGCATATTGTTACAGCATATTGTTACAGCATATTGTTACAGCATATTGTTACAGCATATGTTACAGCTATGTTACAGCAATATGGTTACAGCATATTGTTACAGCATATTCTTACAGCATATTGTTACAGCATATGGTTACAGAAGGGTAATGATGATGGTCTTATCAATTAATCAATGAAATTAATTGTAACTATCATGGCTGATATCAAGTTTATCTAGTTCTCCAACTTTATTTTCTAGTTTCAAAAATTTCAAAATGATTAACTATCATAGCTGATATCAAGTTTATCTAGTTCTCCAACTATATTTTCTAGTTTTCTAAGATATGGACTTGAATAATCACCGCATTTGCTTATAGTCAACATGTTTCCACCTTCTTTGATACTTCACTATCGATATTAAAGTTATCACTTAATAACCTTTCTTTATTACGACAATTATCGTTTCAGACACACATCCCATGCTTCAATAGGTCCACCGTATAAAGTTTCGGTATAATTGAATGATTATATATATATATATATATATATATATATACCGTCATGCTCTAACGGTGAGCGTCTGTAGCTCAAGCGGTAGTGAGCTCGATCACAAACCCAAACGTACCTGGTTCAAACCCCACGGTGGGCAAGTTTGGGAAGCAAATTCGTTTCCGTGGGATTTTTACAAAAGTTAAAAATAGACCTCACCGTTCAGAAAGCAATGACAAACTACTAAACGTATAAGTGGTGCCTAGAAAATCAACAACTCGTTTACTGTGGTTGATGGCTACGTCCTGTAAAGGATATGCTACGATTTTCATGTTCATACTCTAACATAACTATGCAGTACCTAGACATGTTGGCTTCTGTGGCGTAGTGGTAGTTAGCTCGATCGCAACCCAAGCGTAGCAGGTTTCAACTCCGCGGCGGACAAATTAGATCCCGTGAATTTCTACAAACGGTAAAAATAGACCTCACCGTTCAGAAAAGAATAGCAAACCATCAAACGTATAAGTGGTGTCTAGAAAATCAACAACTCGTTTATTGTGGTTGATGATGCACGACCTATAAAGGATATGCCACGATTTTCATTTCATTTCATGACCAATACAAACCTTAGTACGGTCAATAACAACTTCACACTGAGCAATTACAAACCTCACTCTAACAATGACAGTCTCAGACTGACCGATGACAATCTTCTGCTGACCACTGACAAATACATTCTGATCAATGATGACATTGGGCTAACTATCAACAATATCAAACTAACTGAAGACAACACCAGGTTATCAATGACAACCTCAGTCAGGACAATACAAATCGCAGACCGAACAATGTTATCTTTGAACTTGTTCGTGACACCAAGAGCGCTGTGTTTGAAAATGAGAAACTTCAATATTTTACGAAATTTTGAATTTTAGACAATTTTTTTTTATATTTACTTATCCTTGTTTTCTTATCGTTTTCTTCAAAGTTGGTTATGTTACTTATCCTTGTTTTTCTATCGTTTTCATTAAAGTTGGTTATGTTATTATCCTTGTTTTCTATCGTTTTCATTCAAAGTTGGTTATGTTATTTATTGTTTTCTATCATTTCTTCAAGTCTGGTTATGTTACTTATCCTGTTTTCTATCGTTTTCTTCAAGTTGGTTATGTTACTTATCCTTGTTTTCTATCGTTTTCATTCAAAGTCGGTTATGTTACTTATCCTTGTTTTCTCTATCGTTTTCATTCAAAGTCGGTTATGTTACTTATCCTTGTTTTCTATCGTTTCATTCAAGTTGGTTATGTTACTTATCCTTGTTTTCTATCGTTTTCATTCAAAGTTGGTTATGTTACTTATCCTTGTTTTCTATCGTTTTCTTCAAAGTTGGTTATGTTATTATCCTTGTTTTCTATCGTTTTCTTTCAAAGTTGGTTATGTTACTTATCCTTGTTTTCTATCGTTTCATTCAAGTTGGTTATGTTACTTATCCTTGTTTTCTATCGTTTTCTTCAAAGTTGGTTATGTTACTTATCCTGTTTTCTATCGTTTTCTTTCAAAGTTGGTTATGTTACTTATCCTTGTTTTCTCTATCGTTTTCTTTCAAAGTTGGTTATGTTACTTATCCTTGTTTTCTATCGTTTTCTTCAAAGTTGGTTATGTTACTTATCCTTGTTTTCTATCGTTTTCTTTCAAAGTTGGTTTGTTACTTATCCTTGTTTTCATCGTTTTCTTTCAAAGTTGGTTATGTTACTTATCCTTGTTTTCTCTATCGTTTTCATTCAAAGTTGGTTATGATTGAATGATTGATTGATAGGACTATCATCATTGCACTTCGATGAGTAACCATGTAGTCCCCGATCTATTTCTTACACAGGAAGATCTCAGCAGCAGTGCAGATCTCCGTAGCACCGCCGAGGGTTCACGATTTAATTTAGAAGATGGTCAAAAATGTTTTAAGAATTTTAATATATTTTTAATGAGTTTTTCCGGCAGCGACTTTCAGCCTGCTCTTCTTGATTTTGAACAGCCTGGGATTCTTTCACGTGCTCAACTTAAACATGGAACCTACGTTTTATCATCCGTCTCCGATAGAACTAGGAATTAAATCTCTCTTTCAATGAGATCACGGATCTTGGAAAATATTCTGATGGCTAAACTATGAAGCAACCCAGTATCTTTGGAACTAGAGGCGAGCAGCTAGCCTCTACGCCACAGAGACATCTACGCCACAGAGAAGCGAGCACAGACTCTACGCCACAGAGACATCTACGCCACAGAGAAGCAGCACAGCTCTACGCCACAGAGAACTAGCCAGCAGCATCTACGCCACAGAGACATCTACGCCACAGAGACATCTACGCCACAGAGAAACAGGAATGATAATCGCTAATGTAGCTCTATCAACAAGACATTAGCCCATCTGAAACATTTGTTGAGTTCTATATTATCATTTTAGACACTACCACAAGTTTAGTCTAGAAGGTCTACGCCACAGAGACATCTACGCCACAGAGACATCTACGCCACAGAGACATCTACGCCACAGAGAAGCGAGCAGCTAGCCTCTACGCCACAGAGAAACAGGAATGATAATATCGGTAATGTAGTCTATCAACAACGTTTCTTACTGTTAGTCCCATCTTTGAAACATTTGTTGATGTTTCTATATTTATCATTTTTACGACACTCACACAAGTTTAGTCTGAGTGACTTATTTTGCCACCTTTAACTCAATATTTACTGCATTTGACGCTCATTTGCCAGCACTAAACAGTAAATGTTAAGTAGTCACCAATACTCCACCAGATAGCGCGCTCACGCACGCACACATTTCCGCGACAGGATTTCTAACGTTCTCTCAGACAGCGTTAACCGGCACGCGCCAGACAGGACTTTACCCCCACAACACAACGTTCCACATCCGTGAGTTTGTCACACACAATAAACCTGCGGATTCATAAATTCTACGATCTCGCGGACTTCTTAAAACGGCTTTGAGTTCTTGATCGGCAGCTCAGAAAATTGCAATCTCAAGAAGGATAACAAAACTTTTATTCTGTATCTGAACCCGGTAAACGTTACTTGGAGCGAGGAATCACAGTGGTAAAATATTGATTCACTTTCATAATGTAAGTACACACATGTGCAGTAAAATATATACACACATATAGATGTAAACATAGCACACACGTGTTGCATAAATGTCATACATGATTATGTCTGTGACTAAGATAGAAATACAGACTTTGTGATAGCTTGAAATATAGTGGTAGCAAATTTATGAATATTTCCCACTATATACTGAAATAATATTTACAGATTGATATCGATTATCTAATCGTATTGATTTATCGATTTATCTCTAGTCTCATCGATTTACTTCATCATTACATGACAACTTTGATGTCACTACATTCCTTTACTTCTTCTTCAGCGCTCCATATCGATCACTTGTTAAACAATTTTGTGATTTCTCTGTGATCTCAGCCTAAAACCAACTGTACGGTACGTTGTGCTAGTTATGCGCCTACAAGTAGACCAGCACATCCGATTTCTGCGAAGCTTTTTATTTACTAAGGTAGCTTCCTAGGCCCATACCTCTGTCGCCTCTTACAGCAAGCCTTGTAGGTCACAGTATTACTACTCTTTCCTCCTCTTGCGACCCCTGCAACATATGGTCGATATTCCTATATGACTTTGATGTCATTACATGACGTTGATACTACTACATCATTTGGATGTCCTACATCACTTAAGATGTACCTACATCACTTGAACTAATCGTCCTACATCACTTTGATATTACTACATCACTTGGATGTCCCTACATCACTTTGATATTACTACATCACTTGGATGTCCCTACATCACTTTGATATTACTACTTTGCGAAGTCCCTTCATTTTAGTCCTCATTCATCTTGATTTACGTACATCATTTCTCCTAAATCACTTTGTTCTGTACATATTTCTCTCATTTCATACTTTGATATTTCTCATACATTGATGTCTTACATATTATTCTTATCATCACTTTGATATTACTCATTATCTTATTTTCTTACATATTATGTCTCTACATTACTTTTGATATTCTCTCATTAAAGTCTACATATTTTAAAGTCTACATGACGTGGATTTATTTAATTGCACATAGTTGATCATACTGTATCCACTCTGGAAGTCCACGACATCAATATTGATATCCCACACACGTGGGATGTCCTAACAGATGATATCTACACCTTGATATTACAATCAGTGACTCTGACACCTTTGATATTACTACAACAGATGTCTACATCTACTTTGAGTATTGTACAAGCAATCTGAGTCCCTAAAATCGTTGAATCACTTCGAAAATGTCCTTCAACGATTTGATACTCATCATGAATGTCCCTACATCACTTTGATATTACTACATCACTTGGATGTCCCTACATCACTTTGATATTACTACATCACGTGGATGTCCCTACATCACTTTGATATTACTACATCACTTGGATGTCCCTACATCACTTTGTGGTCATTACATGACTTTGCACTGAACGTCGTTCTTCTAGTTCTCTCATTATCATTATTGTCTGTACATATTTCTCTCATTATCATTATTGTCTGTACATATTTCTCTCATTATCATTATTGTCTGTACATATTTCTCTCATTATCATTGTTGTCTGTACATATTTCTCTCATTATCATTATTGTCTGTACATATTTCTCTCATTATCATTATTGTCTGTACATATTTCTCTCATTATCATTATTGTCTGTACATATTACTCTCATTATCATTATTGTCTGTACATATTTCTCTCATTATCATTATTGTCTGTACATATTTCTCTCATTATCATTATTGTCTTTACATATTTCTCTCATTATCATTATTGTCTGTACATATTACTCTCATTATCATTATTGTCTCTTTATCATATTTCTACTACATTATCATTATTGTCTGTACATATTTCTCTCATTATCATTATTGTCTGTACATATTTCTCTCATTATCATTATTGTCTGTACATATTTATTTAAAGTCTAAGGACGAAGGATTGATTTTATTGCACATAGTTGACCCCTACATGTCTTGTATCCACTCCGAAGAAGTCTCACGACACCTGCTGAGAGTATTGTACAAAGAGTGTCTCACACCTGTTAGAGTATTGTACAAAAGTGTCTCGACACCTGCTGAGAGTATTGTACAAGCAGTGTCTCGACACCTGTTTAGAGTATTGTACAAACAGTGTCTCGACATCTGTTTAGAGTATTGTACAAAACATGTCTCGACACTTTTAAGATATCAGACATGTCTCGACATTAATATTGACAAACAGTGTCTGCCTGTCTTGAGTATGACCAAATACAGGTCTCGAAGACGTAGAGTAGTTACAACAGTGTCTCGACATCTGTTTAGGTATTGTACAAGCAGTGTCTCGACACCTGTTTAGAGTATTGTACAAAGCAGTGTCTCGACACCTGTTTAGAGTATTGTACAAAGCAGTGTCTCGACACCTGTTTAGAGTATTGTACAAAGCAGTGTCTCGACATCTGTTTAGAGTATTGTACAAAGCAGTGTCTCGACATCTGTTTAGAGTATTGTACAAAGCACCAACTCTGCAGCTCCACTAAGAATCGTATGAATCTTCGAGAAAAATGCACTCGGAAACAGAATGTCGCGGTCTGGTATGAAACCAAGACTCAAAAACTCAAGACGAAGACGTAGTTACTTAACCACATATATATCTTCTTCTTCTTTACAATAGCTATGATGAGCAACCCCATCCCCACCCTCGGATTTCGAACTTTCTCTTTAGCCCCTTTCCGTTACCTCCTTGACTTTACACCCCATCGTTTTACCCCACTTCCCATAACCCATTTACTTTACCCTCCTTGACTTTACCCCATTTACTTTACACCCTTGACCTTTACTACCTCCTTGACTTACACCCCTCGTTTTACACTTCCATTCATTATTCCCCTACTTCACCTTTTACCCCTTCGAACTTTACACCCTCTTCACTTTACACCATTTGACTTTACACCCCTTGACTTTACACCCCTTGACTTTACACCCCTTCACTTTACACTCCTTCACGTTATCCCCTTCACTTTACCCTTTGACTTTACGCCCTTCACTTTTACAAAAGACTTCCAAACAAGAATGTTTGAAGAACAGTTTTGCTTCGACTGAAAAGTGAAAATTTAAAACAGCTTTCAACGTGATTGGCACTACTGGAAGCTTCTTATCCGGAACTATACTTAACATTTCAGCATCACTCCGTCACTACTTTTAACTTAACATGTTTGCGAGCATCTACTGTGTTTTATCTGCATTTTTATGTGTGCATACATTAGCAAAGTACGTCTCGAGATAAGGAAAAATCGTTAAAGAGCTTTTAACTTTAAAATACGGTAAGCCACCTGACAAATCGTTCTGGCAGTACCAATTTTCGGGCAAACCACTTCACGAAACATAGTATTCAATAGAAACAATATTGTTTAAAAGACATATATGATTCTATAAGTGTATAAATCTTTGTCGTATACAACAGGTGAATTTATTAAATAAAGCTTTCAATTAAGCCCATTCTGGTGCATGCAATATATGGATATATATATATATATATATATATATACAGGGTGTTCAAGATAAAAGCAGCCTGTGAATGGAGCCAATCTGGTATATATTTATGAAAATGAGAAGGTTCAGTTATGACGTAGTATAGGTCAAGGTTGAGTGACGGTATGTAATGTAGTGCGGGAAGGAGATGAACAAATGTGACGTAGGGCGAGCTAGTCAGAACCAGTTTAAATAGTAAATATACACCACGCAATATGTAACTGGCAACTTTCGGTTTGTCAATGAGGCTGCTTTAATCTTGAACACCCTGTATAAAATAGAGCTTTCAACTACACACATTCCTTCTCCTTGTTCTCTGTTCTCAAATCCTATTTAGCCTCACAGCGTCAGGGTAAGAAGACAGTTCTAGAACAGGATTGTGTGTGTGTGTGATTCACAAATTGTGTTTTCCCCGTCTCTGTTATTTCTGGTCCACATTTTGCGTGGACGGCCTTTTGCTTTGTATCCACTGTATCGAGTAACATTGCTCTGTGAGGTTCTGTGAGTCTGTTGGTAATCTGATTATGTGGCCGAACCATTTCATTAGTTATTTCTTGATGAAATTCATTACTGATGATGTATCCATTTTTTTCACGAATGTCTTCATTTCTAAACTGGTCTCTTCTAGAAACTCCCAGCATTCTGCGTAGATACTTCATCTCTGTCATAACTAGTTTTCTTTTATCGTTTAATGACAGCGTCCAGGTTTGCTAGAGTAATTGTTATTAATTATTTTATTTTATCTTTGCAGCAGATTCGTAGACTACTCTTGTTTTTTTACAAGGGTTCTTTAGCGTGTTCAACTTGAACACTTTTTATTGTCCAACTCCGATAGGACTAGACATTTGATATCCCCTACACTGAGATCAGAGATTATTAGAATAATAGTTCCATCGCTTCACAAGGGAAACGAAACCGAGTGCTTCTAGAGTGGGAGTCTGGCACAGTGTCTCAACACCACAGAAAACAAATAAAAGAGAGACAAATACTCAACACCAAAGAAACTCTTAATAGTCAGATAAACAAACCCTAATCGCTACAGACATCCCTAACAGACAAATAAACAGATAGAGATAAATAATCATGAACGCTACCAAAGTTTTTATTGCTTTTGCTACCAACAAAGAAACTGATTGCATTTTGTGGACACCCAATAATAGATCAAATGGAAAGTAAATAGCTCGAGTACATTAATGGCCGTACCAATCCGTTGTTGCTTTAGACTTAAGGAGACACCATTCACTTAATTTAATAAGATAAAACAGAAAACATTGAATGATGGTGATAACAGGGTTAAGACAGTAGAAGTTCAAGTAAGTTATGGATGTTTTGATGGACTTTTGAGATGATAGTATTGTCATAACTTCACGTATACTGCAGAGATTGTATTTTGTCTGATAATGAAATTGCTGATTGATTGATTAATTGATAGGACCATCATTATTGCACTTCGGTGCTTAACCATGTGTGCTCCGATCCCTTTCTATTGTCTATTGTCTATTCCCAGGTGGAAGATGTAGTTGGTTGTCCACTCTTGCCGTTAAGCGTAGGGATGGGAGTTTTAATTTGAGTTCTAGGGCTAGATGAGTCGCCCTTGTTGTGTTGTATCCGTGTTTATGTAGTGTGGTCTTGATATTGTCTATCCATTTTTTTCTTGGTCTTCCTTTAGCTCTAGTACCCGATCTCTTTTTATTGAATGCTGTTATTGGTGGTTGGTTGTATTTCATTCTCATTAAATGTCCAAACTACTGCATTTGTTGTCTTTCGATGTATTCGGTGCATGAAGTGCATGCCCACTCTGTTTCTGATGTCCTCTTTTCGCAGTCTGTCTTTCCAGGTGACTCCCACTGCCTTCCTCAAGCATTTCATTTCACACGTGGTGAGCTTTCTGTGATGTGTTGATGTAAGAGACCAAGTTTGGCACTGGTAACAAAGTGTTGGTAGGAAATACTTTTTATTATATCTTTCACTTCCATCTTGATCTTTGGGCGTTGTAGTAATGGTGCCAGCTGGTAGGTCACTGCATTTGCTTTTGACACCTTGTCTCTATTTCTCTATCTAGTTTTCCGTCCTCTGTAAAAATGCTGCCTAATTATTTGAATTCAGAAACTTGCTTTATTCTGGTGTTATGTATTTGTATGTTTGCTTGGCTTGGTGTTCTGCTGATTTTCATGGTCTCGGTCTTTCGTTCGTTGATTTTCATGTTGTACTTTCTACATGCTGTTAGCAATGAATTCATGTTGTATTTTCTACATGCTATTAGCAATGAATTTATGTGATGTTGTAGCTTATTCTATCTCTTTCTTGCACAGGAAAATCTCAACCGCAGTTCCCGAACTCCGTAGCACCAGCGTGGGTCCCGATGTAAAACAAATGATGAGTTTTAAAAACAGGCCTGAACACAAAGAAATATTAGCAAAAGAATAAGAATCAGACAATCAAGGTTCTTCAGGCATATAATGCGAAGAAAAGGTTTAGAACATTTGGTGACAACAGGTAAAATTCAGGGAAGGAGAGATCATGGAATACAGAAGGTGAAGATGTTGGATGGTCTGACATCATGGCTCGACAAAAGATCGACGTCAGAACTGATTAACTGATTAACGAAAGAGAGAGAGAGAGAGTATAGAGAGACATAATCGCCTACGCCGGCAGGCATAGCACCTGATTGATTGATTGATTGATTAAGTAGTCAGATCGTCATCACAGGACATCGAACCAATTAGTCCATAAGTTTCAGATCTCTGCCTCGGTCTGTATCTCAGCTTGTGAAAACTAACGACATCAGTTTTATATTGGTTTTCTAATCTTCTGTAGCTTCCGATATAATGCTATTATCTAGCTATACCACATTTTATTTGGGTATTCTTGCAGTGTGGTTAGGGTTGCAGACTCATCCTCATTTCTTGAATTGTTTACACATCATCTCTCCCCTAGTGAAATTAGAATATCGGCCGGGTCAATTGCTCGTCCGCTTTCTACAGCAGCCTTACCTGCAAGAACATCGGCACGTTAATTCCTCTTTACACCTGCGTACCCTAGCACAAAAATAAAACTGATTTTTGGCAGTCTAGACCTCTCTTCGGACCATTATCTTCGAGCCCTGCATGTTTCAATTTTCTTGAGCATGTTTATTGAGTCATTGAGAAACTATACATTGAGTCATTGAGAAACTATACATGAATAAAAGTTTCATGACTCCAGTCAGACCATTGCTTTAGTTACAGACATGATCTCCAGAATCAGACTACTTGTAGTCATAACAAAATCACCAATATCTTCCTTCATAACATTTCCTCTGAGTTGAGCAGTGAAAGTCCATGAACTTAACAAGGTCGAACCATTGACCCATATGTGTATGTGATTACTTTTCTTCAGATGAGTTCTCAGAAATTAACGTCTGAACTTCTACCTCCACGACCACTAACTTTTCTTGTCTGCATTCTTGTATACAAATGCTAACATGAACCAATACATCACTTTCAGTATGTATCAAAGTTGATAAAGTCGTTACTATTTTATAATAATACCTGCACACAAACCTAACGGATGTAGACATGAATATATCAAATTAGGAAGTACGTGTCCAAGAAAGTTTCGATTGGAAGCAGGGTCTAAGGAGTAGTGTAACGGTACTAAGACAGTTTATTGATATAAATCGAACCTTAGAATACGTTGTTTTGTTTATAAAATAACCACATGAAAGCTACAGTCCTGGTCTCTGGAGACTAGCAAGATAGAACAATAAACATATTAGGTTAACATTCACAGCGCCATTCTATCACATCGCCATGCAGTCACAGCGCCATGCACTCACGGCGCCTGGCATAATATAACCAAAATACTTTGCGTTTTAAGAATCCCTAATGAATTGTATTATATTACAGTAGACTCGCCTACCGCTCACTGTTGTGTACTATAGTACAAATTACAAATGTTACATGCAACAAAGAAACTTAATCTTAAAGAGAGTTTGTTAACTAAACATGAATTCGTTTCTTCATCATTTTATCTGAACAATAAATAAAGAAATGTGAAGAAGAATTCAGACTTTTCAATATAAATGTTATAGAAGATTGTTGTAGATTGTCTCACTTTCAATATAAATGTTATAGAAGATTGTTGTAGATTGTCTCACTTTCAATATAAATGTTATAGAAGATTGTTGTAGATTGTCTCACTTTCAATATAAATGTTATAGAAGATTGTTGTAGATTGTCTCACTTTCAATATAAATGTTATAGAAGATTGTTGTAGATTGTCTCACTTTCAATATAAATGTTATAGAAGATTGTTGTAGATTGTCTCACGTTCAATAGAAATGTTATAGAAGTTGTTGTAGATTGTCTCACTTTCAATATAAATGTTATAGAAGATTGTTGTAGATTGTCTCACGTTCAATAGAAATGTTATAGAAGTTGTTGTAGATTGTCTCACTTTCAATATAAATGTTATAGAAGAATGTTGTAGATTGTCTCACTTTCAATAAAATGTTATAGAAGATTGTTGTAGATTGTCTCACTTTCAATATAAATGTTATAGAAGATTGTTGTAGATTGTCTCACGTTCAATATAAATGTTATAGAAGATTGTTGTAGATTGTCTCACTTTCAATATAAATGTTATAGAAGTTGGAGATGTCTTCTAGAATTTAGAGTTTTAGATTCTCACTTCAATAGAAATGTTATAGAAGTTGTTGTAGATTGTCTCACTTTCAATATAAATGTTATAGAAGAATGTTGTAGATTGTCTCACTTTCAATAGAAATGTTATAGAAGATTGTTGTAGATTGTCTCACTTTCAATAGAAATGTTATAGAAGATTGTTGTAGATTGTCTCACTTTCAATATAAATGTTATAGAAGTTGTTGTAGATTGTCTCACGTTCAATAGAAATGTTATAGAAGATTGTTGTAGATTGTCTCACTTTCAATAGAAATGTTATAGAAGATTGTTGTAGATTGTCTCACTTCAATAAAAATGTTATAGAAGTTGTTGTAGATTGTCTCACTTTCAATAGAAATGTTATAGAAGTTGTTGTAGATTGTCTCACTTTCAATATAAATGTTATAGAAGATTGTTGTAGATTGTCTCACTTTCAATATAAATGTTATAGAAGAATGTTGTAGATTGTCTCACTTTCAATATAAATGTTATAGAAGATTGTTGTAGATTGTCTCACTTTCAATATAAATGTTATAGAAGTTGTTGTAGATTGTCTCACTTTCAATAGAAATGTTATAGAAGATTGTTGTGATTGTCTCAAGAACATAAAAAAAGAATTTGTCAGAATCAAATAACTTAAAATCAACAGGTAGACTTGGTCGTAGTAAAAGGTTGTAGGATTACATGTACTCGACTGTCAATAGAAATACTATTATAGCATCAAGTGTGTCAAACATATTCCATCGTCTCCTTCTTATAAAGTTATTTAGTGTTAAGATATTTCTGATTTCATCATTCTCCTGAATTAGTCGCATTTATGTCATTATTTTTCAGACATCTATTTTCAAATGTTATATGTGTAACTTGTTATATCTTTAATCATTTTCAACTTGCTCATATGTAGATTGATGCAACATTTTCCAACTCGCATATGTTAGTATGATGCACACTCAATAAAATTTTAATAATTTTGTATTCTCCGTACTTCTGGCTGAAATAGGTGATCAAGATTCTGAATTCTCTTTCTGGTGCTTGATTATCTGTACGCTTGACGCTCTTCCGCAATGAAGTCGTATCAATATTGTCTGTTGTCGCTGTCTCTTCTTCAGATTTACCAGTTGTTAAAATGTGTTCTAAACCTTCCTCCCCATCACATGCCCGAAAAATGATGACTGCCTCTTTCTTATATTAATGATAAGTTGTCTCTGTGTTTTGACCTTAATCAACATCTCCACATTAGGCATCTTAGCAATCCATGGGATTCTCATCATTCTTTTGTAAAATCACATCTCTGTGGCCCTCAGAGATTTTTCGATCTGTGTGTTCATTGTCCATGACTCGCATCCGTATGACAGTATTGGTTCTATGTAGCACTGTATAACTCGCATTCTGATCTCAACTGACAATGACATATTGCATATAATGCTTCTTATTTTCTGGAACGCTGCTTGGTCTGCACTATTCCACTCTTTATTTCTGATCTGCATCTGCCATCTGATGTTACCAGGACTCGATGTGTTTAAATTACTGCACTTGTCTTAGCTCACCCACCCAGAAATAGGGTTGTATTTTTTTTAAATTCACAGAAAAACAACTACCGAACATATTGTCATACAATTTGGCCACCTGTTGCAAAACGCATCGTTTTCGATGATAAACACCGTTTAGTGTATGTACTGTAGTTAGTTATTTAAAAAAGAATTAATTTTCTTGAAAATATTTTGTAAAAACCCCCCCCTGTATCGGGGAGAGGATTTCACAAATATAAGAAGTGCAAAGAACGCCAAACTGGCATATGATGTACATATCACCCATAGTTATAGCGTGAACCTCCACTTTTGTCTAAACTGTATATAAGCAGAGATATTGCTTTTCTAATTTGAATTTTTTTTTTTTATTTGGAAGGGTTACATTGCAAAAACAATATCTACAAAACCAATTGAGTTAGACATTTTTGGAGGTTCACGCTATAACTATTGGTGATATGTACATCATATGCCAGTTTGGCGTTCTTTGCACTTCTTATGTTTATGAAATCCTCTCCCCGATGCAGGGGTGTTTTTTACAATATATTTTCAAGAAAATTAATTATTTTTAAATAACTAACTACAGTACATACACTAAACGGTGTTTATCATCGAAAACGATGCGTTTTGCAAACAGGTGGCCAAATTGTATGACAATATGTTCGGTAGTTTTTTTTTCTGTGAATTTTAAAAATACAACCTATTTCTGGGTGGTCTCCGCCTTTATATTCAAACTGAGTCCATTGTTGTTACTTATTAGTTTTACCTCTACATACATTGTTGTTGTTTCCTATTTTATTTTATAATCTGATGTTGTTGTTTTGATAAATTTCTGTAGAAGTAATAATATTAATTTAGAAATTATATATTAAGGGATAGATTAAGGGATAGATTAAGGGATAGATTAAGGGATAGATTAAGGGATAGATTAAGGGATAGATTAAGGGATAGATTAAGGGATAGATTAAGGGATAGATTAAGGATAGATTAGGAGATTAAGGATAGATTAAGGGATAGATTAAGGGATAGATTAAGGGATATGTTATTATTATTTATATTACAGAAGGTCGCTGTGACTCAGCTTTCATATCTATCACCTTGAAAAAGTTGTGTGTTGCCGACCTGAGCATATCTGTTTGTTATATAGTAATTTTAAGCCTTTACATTAGGATGCCACGTATTCAATATGATTCTCTTAGTGACAGCATGTTACCAATGACAATGCTAACGGAATCAAACATTCTTATAGAATTCCTTTCACTGGAGTAGTAATATGTATTGATTGATTGATTAATTGATTGATAGAACCATCATCATTGCACGTCGGTGAGTGCTCTGATCTCTTTCTTACATAGGCAGATCTCAGCTGCAGTGGCGAGGGTCCCCGATGTAAATTTGATAAGGAAAATACTTTTGTAGGAATTTTATTTTTAATCTTTTCTAATGAATTTTGCCCGGGCAGAGGCTTTCCAGCCTGCTCTTCTCGAAACTGAACTGCCAATAATTCTTTTATGAGTTCAAATTGAACACGGGATCTACCTTTTTATCGTCCGTCTCCGACAGGATTAGGAACTCTATCTCACCTACACTGAGATCAGGGAACTCTGAAAAAATATCCAGATGGCTCCACGAGGGAGTGAACCTGGTACCTTTGGTGCGAGAGAAGAGCACCTTACCTCTACGACACAGAGAGACCTCAGTAACATGTGCTAACTATAGTATGTAACTACATCTAGTAACATTAGCTAGCTAACATGTATGTTATACTACTATAACATGTAGCTATACATGTATTGTGTATACTCACATACTCAGTAACATGTACAACTATATGTATGTGTATCTACTAGCATGTAGTAACTATACGTATTGTGTATACTCACATACTCAGTAACATGTAGCTAGCTATACATGTATGTGTATACTCACATACTCAAACATGTACACTATACATGTGTGTATACTACATATAGTCATGTACTAACTATACATGTATTGTGTATACTCACATACTCAGTAAAATGTAGTTAACTATACATGTATGTGTATACTCACATACTCATCAATGTTGCTGTATGGAAAAGGAAACATGGACAATGATCAAATGACAGCTGGAAAACAGATTTCATGATTTTAAATGAAATTATAATATAGCTGTGACAAATATGATTAAAGGAAATTAAAACTAATCGCTTCAACAACTGTTAGTAAAACAAAATACATACTCAAGAGACATAACAGTTTAAAAATGTGCGTATTTTGGTCACATAAAATGACATGAAACATTGTTAAAGAATGTAAATGACGAGCTTCCTGCGACATCAATGGATCGACACAGTTAACACATCCAGAACCATTCATATAATATATATTTTTGTATCAGCTCATACGGGAGTAGCAGGCAATGTGCAAGCAGATCGGCTGACTGACACAGCAGTGATCGGGGAAGGACGGACAATGGACAGGTCAGACATCATCAGTGACTTAAGAGAAGCAGATAGAATCGATTTTTTTTCAGACACAGAGATCCGCATAGCTATCCAGAAGGAAGGAAATGGGACTGAAACCGAGAACTGGCAGACATTTCTAGTGGTACAAGACGTTGATTAATCAACATAGCATTGGAGTTGGCAGTCATATTACGTAGATGAAAATGTCGAGCAAATGATCTGAGCATCAATGGTCATGTCCAGAGAGCAATCATTATAATCATCACTAATCACAAATATGGAAGGGAGGATAGTTGCGAACAAACAGAAGACAGAAATGTAATTGAATGCAAACATCAAACGATGAACATGCAGCACCCTCTCATGTCAAGTTGAATGGAATGATTTGCTGAAGCGGCGGTTGTGACGTGCACAAGTACATTAAAGTATTACATAAAAATGGAAAAATGAGGAGTCTCAATGACGACGTGGTTAAGTCGTTTGCTTGTCTTACTAAAAGGTTGTGCGTTCGAATCCGGACCGAGAAACATGTGCAATTTGATCTTGAGATCGATAGGACTGTTACCGGAGCTATGGAGTTCGTGCTTTATGCAATGCTCTCGGCAGATTGCATGCCATCTCTGCCCACAGGGACGGGGCTATATGAGGAAACCCGGTGCAATGAAATCAATCCTTTGCTTTGGGACATTTTAGAAGAAATAAAATATGTAATATATAATTTTTCCCTTCTTTTGTAATACTGTAATTGATTTATCCACATCGAAACTGTCCATTTATTCAGTATTACTGTAAGCCTCGGTTTTCTCCAGATCTGATCTGATCCTGTCTGACCACCTCAGATCTGTAGATTTTCGTGCATGTCCTTATTTACTAAATATGTATTGCAAACAACCTTGAACGTGGAGGTAACACACGCTGAAAGCGACAATTATTGATATCGTATTGTAATCATTTAGTTATTGATAAAACATAGCAGTGTGTCATTACAGTAGAACATGCTGGGTAATTAAACTATGTGAAGTGTGTCCAAATACCTGCCAACAGCTTGTTTGTCCAAATATAGAAATATAATAACAGCCTGTACAAGCAGAGATCTGTAACAATCAACATTAGTGGAGATTAGAAACATCAAACATTGCTGTTGGTTTCACGTAGTCAACATTACGAGAAATACGGAATGGTCAACAGCATTATGAGAAATACTGAATGGTCAACAGCATTATGAGAAATACTGAATGGTCAACAGCATTATTAGAAATACTGAATGGTCAACAGCATTATTAGAAATACTGAATGGTCAACAGCATTATGAGAAATACTGAATGGTCAACAGCATTATAATAGAAATATGAATGGTCAACAGCATTATGAGAAATACTGAATGGTCAACAGCATTATGAGAAATACTGAATGGTCAACAGCATTATGAGAAATACTGAATGGTCAACAGCATTATGAGAAATACTGAATGGCTCAAGCACATTATGAGAAATACTGAATGGTCAACAGCATTATGAGAAATACTGAAAAAATCAACAACAGTGACAACATTTAGCAGTAATCAATGTTGTGTTATAAAGTTTTAAAACTAAATTATGGAGCCTGTTTATGAACTTATTGTTTGATTCTGCATGTTCTGTACTGTGTGAGACGTGAACTTATTCACCTCTCTTGTATCCTTTGCTTTATAACGGCCTTTTGATTGAAACGTTCCTGTCTATTGTTATTGTTTTTGTATTTTGTAAAACTACATTACTTTGTACGTTTTTCGCCATTTCGACATAGTTTTACTGCAGTCTTCCTTAATCGATAAAACTAAATTACACATCTTCAATTCCAATGTTGTATCAATCCTAGCATTTCCAGCAGGAGTTTGAAATGATTAAAGATATAGAAAATATGTTGAATACAATTAAAATAGATGTCTGCGATATGTAATGAACATAAAATGGAACAAATTCAGAAGTGATAAAATCAGAGAAATATCTGGTCAACCACTAGTAACACTTGTTAAAGGACTGAACATATTGGAGATAACTCAGAGAAGAAATACTCAGAAAGTGTGCATTGAAGTGAAAGACAAATGGTTCAAGTAAGAAAGGACGTCATGTGGAAACCCCGAAGCGAACTTTACTGAAAGAGACGAGATGTATTGCACACAATTCGGTAGAAGAGATTGCACGAATTGCCCAGGACAGATCGGTATGGCGAGATGTGTGCAGGCACTATGTAACGTATAACGGTAGGAGAGGAATAGGACAATAAAAACATTAGTAGGGGAGATCATTAGCAACTCTATTACGAAAATCTACAACAGTCAATATTAATAAAGAAAATCTACAACAGATATATTAATAAAGAAACTCTACAACAGTCAATATTAATAAAGAAAATCTACAATAGCCAATATTAATAAAGAAACTCCGATATAACTAGCAATATTAATAAAGAAACTCTACAACAGATAATATTAATAAAGAAAATCTACAACAGTCAATATTAATAAAGAAACTCTACAACAGATAATATTAATGAAGAAAATCTGCAAGTCAATATGAGTGGAAGATATTTTGAATAATCAACATTAATAATGAAAATTTCAAACAGTTTTATTAGTGGAGGTGATCTTGAGATATTAGACAATGTCCAGTACATTCCACATTAGTAGATATCCCAGACAGTAAACATTGGCAGAGGTCTGCAACCGTAAACATTGGCAGAGGTCTGCAACAGCAAACATTGGCAGAGGTCTTGAATAGTAAACATTTGAGGAGGTCTTAAACTTGAAGTCTTTGTGTGAATCCTAGACAGTCAACATTTGCAGACATTTTATCTGAAGGCGTGAGTTAATCTTGTCTAGCCACAATTGTCACGAAATATCCTACGAAATTTAAATGATCTCTTGTTTAACCGTGTGTGCTTGTATGTGTTGTAGTTAGCTCGTTTTGTTCTTCTATATGAAATCAGGCGTAATCTAATATAGCGCATCTGACTGATTTTTGCATGAAGACTTTATTTCCTTATCACAAGTGTTCATAGAAATTCAGGCGAATCTAACTCCAACTTCAGAGGTACTTGCAACTTAGGTTCTAATATAAGGATCAAGGTTTCTTGAAGCACAACCGCGTACCGTGAGCACACCGACAATTCTTGACCCAAGCTGACATCAAATGCCGTAATGTCCACATCATCCGTTATAAACTTTATTATTGACGATTCCATATCAGTTCAGTTGATGTTTTACTATGGCTTAGTTCTGGTATCTTATTATTTATCATTTCGCTATCAAATAGACATTTTACTTTGTAAATGTTTCCGTGTATCTGTACTAAGAATTCTTCTTTTCCAAGTCGACATTTATTTTAGAAACTTTTCCACTACATTTTCTTCTTCTTCTTCTTCAAACGCTTCATATCGACAACTTGTTAACCACTCTGTGTGATTTGCATGTGATCTGAGCCTAAGAGTGATTGTACATTGTGCCAGTTATGTGCCTACAAGTAGGCCAGTTCATCCGATTTATACGACGATTTTTATTTACAAGGGTAGCTTCCTAGACCCTACATCATCGCCTCTTACGACATGCCTTGTAGGTCGCAGTGGTACTTTTCTTTTCTTCGTTTCCGGACTCCGGTAACACACGGGTGTCGACCATATGATTTTTGTGATTTAAATATATATATGTCCATATATAATCAATATATAATCAATCCTAACATATGCCAGCGAGAGTTGGAAAATGACTAAAGATATAGAAAGCAAGTTGAATGCATTTGAAAATAGATGTCTGCGAAAGAAAATGAATATAAAATGGAACGAATTCACGAGAAGTGAGGAAATCAGAGATATGTCTGGTCAACCACTAGTGACAACTGTTATAGAAAAGAGAAGATGGAGATATGTTGGGCACACCTTGAGGAGAAATGATCAACGAATATCCAAGCAGGCGTTGAAGTGGGATGCAAAGGGTTCAAGAAAGAGAGGACGACCTAAGGAGACCCTGAAACGAACTTTGCTGAGAAAGGAAAGAAATATCGGTCTCAGTTCTATGGATGAGATTGAGCGAGTTGCCCAGGATAGAGCAGTGTGGAAAAATTGATTGCAGGCCCTATGTAACGTGTAACGGTACGAGATAAATTACGATTATATATATAATAAGGGTGTAGGACTAAAAGGTACAGGACTATCCAGAAAAGCCACTAGAAATCAGGCAGAGACGAACGATAAAACCTAGAACCCGTGATCAAATTGAGCAAGTATAACAAATCTTGGCAGTTGAAATATAAGTAGTAGGCTGCAAAAATGCTGCACAAACAAAATTCATTTTAAAAGATTAAAATAAAATTTCTACAGAAATGTTCCCTATTTTCACAATTACCTTAGGGACTCTTCACCTGTGCTATGTAATTCGTGCACACTGCGGCTGAGATTTGCCATGGTAGGAGAAAGATCGGAGCAGACACGGTTATACATCGAAGTACAATGATGATGGTCGTATCCCATCAATGAATTCATTAATATCTTTTTGTGTTCGCCTATATCTATACCACATTCTGAGGTTCGTCTATATTCTAATAGTAGCCAAGAATTACTGTGATTGTGACAGTAATTTTAATGGCGTAGTATGGTGAATCATATTGATCGACTGTAACAAACATCTGACACCAACAAACAAAAATAGAGACGTAAAAACAATGATAGCGACAATGATTGTGATCTAAATGATTGATTCTGCAGGTGCTACGTTCTTTGATCTTGGAAACTTCTAAGAGAATCCACATTTGAGAGATTTCCAATCAGTTTTTTATGATTATGTAAACAAAAGATATTTCTAAAAATAGGAACTAAAACAAAACTCTGAAAACGGAAGTAGAAAAGCGGAAGCCATAACAGTATAGCCAACTATAGAATATATTCACGGTATAAATCTGGAATCATAGGCACGTTGGACACAGACCAGACTTTGATCTCTTCTCATCAGACACGAGGTGGCACTTGTCCAGGATTAGGAGAAAGAAAACGACCCTTATTCGTGTCACAATCACAACCTGTCTGATATTTGAATGTCAAGTGTTACAGGATTTGATTCAATAACGTGACAAGAGTTTTATATATATATATATATATATATATATATATATATATATATATATATACTACAAATATGTTATATATAAAAGTATATATCAACAATAAAAAGTGGGTCCTATCCTTCACATGACGTCGCCATTAACCACAGTAAACGAGTTGTTGATTTTCTAAGAATCACTTATACGTTCAGTAGTTTTCCATCGCCTTCTGAACGGCGAGGTTTATTTTTATCGTTTGTAAAAATCCACGGAAACTAATTTTCTTCCAAATTGCCCACCGCGGAGTTTGAACCAGGTACACTTGGGTTGTGATCGAGCTTACTACCTCTTAAGCTATAGACGCCCATATATATATAATAATATATTAATTCCTCTCGTACCGTTATACGTTACATAAGGCCTGCAAGCAATTTCTCCATATCGCTCTATCCTGGCAACTCACTCAATCTCCTCCATATATACACAAAAATAGAGAGACGGATGGTGAAGAACAAAGGGATAAGAATAGAGAAGTAGAAAGTCAGAAAGGTATGTGTATTGAAAATAGACGAACCACAGAATGTGGTATAGATAAAGGCGAACACAGAATATATCTGAAACAATGTCCACCAAAATTAAAACCAAGTAAGAGGTTAAGGTACTTTTTTAAAGACTATTCTACAGCACAGACTGAAAAAGAAAAGTCAACAAATTCATGAATAATTAGTTCAGAAAATTTAGAAAAATACATTTTTCTGAAATAAAAGGTATGATCCCCCAAAAAAGTTCATTAACGACAGAATATTTTTTACCGTTTTAAATACTTTTTATAAACCTGTACACGGAGAGGGCTATAGACACCATTCCTTACCCTTAAAAGGCAGATAATGCAAAATCGGCCCATGTTTAAATTAAACCAAAACTTTAAAAAAAGGGGTGATATTTTCAAAATTAATGCAAATTGTAAAATAATTCAAAAAAAAAAACATCTTTTTTTTTTTAGCTTTTTTTGGGAAAAAAAACAAAATGAACAGAAAAATTTGAAAAGCTTAAAATTTTTATTTTTAAAAGCGGAGAAAAACTTATTCCATTTTTAGTGCCTGTTATTTAGGGGAAGAAAAAAGTGTTTACTTAAGGAAAAGTTAGTTTATTTTTTTAAATTTTAAATACCCTCATTTAAGTTTTTGACATTGTAGATTTTTACAATGAGTAAAAGAAAAACGACAATAAAAAGGGTCAAATTTGGATAATTTTTTTGAGAGTTAAGGGGAAAATTTTTATCCCGACAGGGGGAAAAATTTTTGGGGGAAAATCGACGTACTTAATGCGGGACCCAAAACCTTTTTCAAGTAAGTAATATAACAAAACGAAAGTGAAAGAAAATCAGATATTTTTATAGAGAGTTCAAGATAATTGTGTAATTTTTGAGTTGAAAAAAAACGTTGAATGTTTAATGAAAAAATGTTGAATGTTTGAGGGGAAAGAACATGTTGAATTTTTTGATTAAAGAAATGTTGAATGTTGAGTTGGGTGCAAAATAAATTAAAGGGGGGGGTTTTAAAAGAAAAAGACAGGATTTAAATGACAATAATGTTGGGAGGGGGCAGGGGGGGGAGGTTTAAAATTTGAAATAAACGGGGGAAAAACATTCGTAGAAATATTTACGGAAGAAGCAAATATTTGATATTTAGAGAACGATTAGTTGAAAAAAAATTTGAGGGAGAGAAATGCATCTATTTGGAAGAAGAAAAAAGGTAATTTAGAGAATACTAGTTGAGAGAAGAAAATATTTTGAAAGAACTGATCAGTTAAAGAGAAGAAAATTTTTAGTAGTTAGAGAAACCATCATTGGATGAAGAATATTTAGGAAGAGAAAACCGATTAGTTGGAGAGAAGAAAATATTTAGGAATTTGAAACGACTATTTGGGATGAGGGGGAATTAGAGAATGATCAGGGATGAGTGGGAAAGAGAACGACCCATTTGGGGAGGGGGAAGGAGAACTGATTTTTAAAGGGGGTTAAAAGAACTGCATCGGGTTTTTTAAGGGAAAGGAGAACTACCAGTTTTGAGGGGGGGGAAAGAGAACTCCTAGTTGGGATGAGGGGAAAAAGAACGCATCAGTTGTGAAAAAGGGGGAAATTTGAGTGAAAAAACTGACATTGGATGAGAAGAAATTTTTTTGGGAAGTTGAAAATTTCATCTAGGGGATGAGGTGAAGTTAGAGAACCATTAGGGGATGAGAAAAAATTTTGAAAGAAATGAAGTTGGGGAAAATTTTTGGGGTAAAGGGAGAACTATCAGGGATTAGGAAATATTTGTGTAAGAGAGAACGCATCTAGTTTGTATAAAAATTTGATATTTAGAAACTGCATTATTAATAGAAGAATATTTTTTAAATTTGAGAACTGATCTATTTGATAAGCAAAATTTGAGAAGAGAGAACCAAACTAGTTTAAAAGAGAAGTAAATAGGTGAAGAGAAACTGACTAGTTGTGATGAAAAAATTTTTTGTGATTAAGAACTGCACCCATTTGGATTAGAAGAAATTTTTTGGGAAAGAGAACTATCAGTTGTGAGAGAAAAATATTTGGGGAAATTAGAGAACTGCATCAGTTGAGAAGAAATATTTGGGGGGAAAGAGAACGACTGCGATAAAGAAATTTGGTTTAAAGGGAAAAAAAGGTAGAGAAAAAAAATTTTTGGAAGAAAACTGCACATTTGGATGAGAAGAAAATTTTTTAAGAGAGAACTGCATCTAGTTGGATAAAGTAAAATTTGTAATTAGAGAACTGACTAGTTGGATGAAAAAAATATTTTGAAGGAGAACTGATCTAGTTGTGATGAAAAAAATTTTTGAAAAAGTTAGAGAACCAACTATGTGATGAGAAGAAAATTTAGGAAGAAAAAAAACCCGGGGGCTAAAATTGGTATTTAGACGAAACAGGGATTAAACCCCAATGAAAAGAATGGAACCAGAGGGAAAATTAAGTTCCCAAATTAAAAATAAAAGGTTTATTTTTGAATAGGTAGAAAAATGGGGAAGAATTTTCCCACTTTATTTTTTTTAAAATGCCCGAAAAGGGTTTTATCACACAGAAATGAACGGCCATATTTAGAGAGGGATTGAGAAAACTTTTTCCTGACATTAAAAGCCCCTTTTGTTGATAAAGGAAATGATCATACCAAAAAATGGGAAAGAAGACAAAGCCCACGTCGTTTAAAAAGAATACAATAAAAACGCTAAATTACCTGACATTTTCCCTTTTTAAGCCCAAAACCCGTTTTAATAGAAACGATGAAAAAAGGCAATTTGAAAAAAGTTTTTTTTGATGTTTCCAAAAAAAAGGGGATACACCCGATTATAAAAAGGTTTAAATTTTTTACTATTAAAATTTAAAGAATAACAAAAAATTTATAGTAAAGATCAAAGAAAATCCCTTTCAAAAAAAATTTTAAAAATTTACATAAATTTAAATTATATATTTAACATTAAACAAAAACATTTAAAATTTAATTTCATAAGGGTTTTAGATATTAAAAATTTTGATTTTAGAGATTTAAAGTAAATAATAGACTAAAATTTGGGGATAGAGATAGAAAAAAAGAAGGAACACTTTTATATGAACTGCCACCAACATACATTTTGGCAAAATATAGAGACTCGAATTATTGAGTTTGATAATACACAGAAATTTAGGCCAAAAAAGGAAAATAAATAATGAGAACTGATAGAACTGTACAGTTTTTTTGAAACAAAAGAAAAATCAATAAAAAACGTTCCAAAACAAGAAAAAGGGGTTTTTAAAACCAAAACATCTTCCCCCAGAAAATAACACTACATTTTAAAAAACACCAACCTGCAAGCACATATTTTACTACAAGGACTACATTAAACCTTCAAAAGCCCCAAAGTCAAACCCCTGCCCAGAATAGGGACCAATCCAATTTGACCACATTTTCAACCTGAATTTTCATTTGTGTTAAATTTTTACATACATTCTGTTTTGACCCCCAGGACATTTTGGTCAAAGAGACGCCAAAAACTGAGCATTTCGTGAGCTATTAAGTTAAAGATCAATATTCGTTGTAAACCCCCGGGAGCCAATATTTTAAATTAAATTTCAAAAAATTTTTTTATAGAAAAAGAAGATGTTTTTTATAAAAATTATTGAAAAAAGAATTATATAGAAAACATAGTAAATACTTTTAAAACTAAAAAGGGGGTTAAAAAATCCAAAACTATACTAGTTTTTAAACATATAATTGTTTTTTTATGCCATCAAATTTTTTAGGAAACCAAAACCCCCCAAAATGATCACATACCCGACTGACAGGGGATGAAAGACACGTTTTGCCAGGGGGCGGGGACTAGAAAAAATAGTTACAAACCAACAGCAATAATTTGGGGAAAACTGGGGGAAACCAGATCTTAGCGAGGAGATCTTAGATAGAAACTGTGGGTTAACCGATGGGGGAAGTGCGATTTAGAAGAAACTGGGGTTAAAACCCAGATATGGAAGAGAGTGCAGACCGATAAAAAACTGGGGGGTTACAAAAAGATCGGGTAGGGGCAGATTAAAAGAAAAACGTGGGGTTAAAAAACCCAGATAGGGCCCCGGGAGTGAATTTTAAAAGAACGGGGGAAAAACCAGATATGGCAGGAGCAGATTTTAGAAAATGTTGAAAACCTAGATCTGTAGGAGAGATTTTAGAAGAACGGGGGGGGTTACAAACCAGATCGGAGGAGAATCGATAGAAACGTGGGAAAACCCCAGATCTGAAAAAGGGCAAATCTTAGACAAAAGGGGGGTTACATTAGATTAAAATATAAAAGATTTGGGCTCAACGAAGTTTATATTCAAAACGGAGATCACAGACATTAAAAAAGAAGAAAAAAAAAAGGAATAAAATTATTGAAAATAAAGGGGAAAAAAAAAAAGAAGGGGAAAAAGGAAGGAAAAGGAAAAAGAAAAAAAAAAGGAAAAAATAAAAAAAAAAAAGGGAATAGAGAAAAAATGACTGAAAATAGAAAAAAAAGAAAAGACTGAAAGAGAATAAGAATGAAAAAAAAAGAAAAAAAATAGAAAAATGAAAAAAGAAACAGAAGAAAGGAAAAAAAAAAAAAGGGTAGAATAAGAAAGAAGAATAAAAAAAGAAATAAAAATTTAAAGAAAAAATTGAAACATAAAAGATAAAAAAAGGACAAATGTTAACTGAATTTAAAAATGAATTAAAAATTGTAATTTACTCCAAATTTTTTCCTATATTGTAATTTTCTTTTCCTGTGTCGTCAATTTTCCCCGGGTTTTGCCCAATGTGGTTTTCTTTTTATTCGCCTGCTCTGGGTGGGCTGGAGTTCTTTTGCCACATGTTTTTGTTTTTCCATGTATCCAGTAATTATAATGAAATATTTTTTATAAAAAAGAGCATTTTCAACAAAATTTTTTCCCCCAACTTTTGCCATTAAACTAAACCCTGACGCAAAATTAAAGAAAAAAAAAGTAGAATGAAAGAGAATGTTCCCAATTGAATATCAAAAAAAGACTTTTTAGAAATGAAAAGAAAAATTTAAAAACAGAACTGAATAGCAAAACAAAAAAAAAGGGTTTCGGCCACAAAAAGATAATAAATAAAAAGCCCCTAAAGAGAATCATTCAAAAATGAAACAACGAAAATTTGTCTTAAAAAAGGTGACACAGAAATAAAGATACAGGAATTACACAATTTAGGGGAAAAAAACCAGTTCAGAATTATTTTTTATCCGACGCGTGAAGGGTTAAAAAAAGGGTAAAGAAGAATGGTTCAAAAATTATTTTTGGTAACTATAGTTTCATTTTTTCTAAAATAATATGAATTTTACCTCACCAGTTTCAACTACATGCCCGTCAAAAATTTCAACTTTTTCACCATCACTAACAATGGGGAAAAATAAATTAAAATAGATCCTCTATTATAAAGGGAGATGAAAAATATGATCCATTGAATCAAATACACTTTCTGTTTCGAAATTGAATCAGGACTTCAATTTTTTTTGTATATATTCATTTTGATTTTCTTTCGGTGTGTGACCCCATCAAGGTAAAATGAGGGCAAACAAAATTTTAGAATCAAAGACATGACGACTGTGGTAAGGGGGAATTTTTGAAAAGGCCCTTTTGGGTTTTTGTACCATTTTTTTAGGAAGAAATTTTTAAATGAAAAAAGGGAGGAGAGAGTTTTCGTTTATCGAATCGAACGAAAAGTTGTTTTTTTTCGGCACCAAATTTCAACATGTCAGAAAAGAAATTTTCACCATCCCCTTCCCACCCTTCCACAAAATGTACCGGGACAAGAAATATAAAGGGTCAATGATCTTACCCAAAGAAGAGTTTAAATACATAATGAAACATTCTTTGGTTTAAATTCCCCATTTTTTAAGGACAAATTTAAAAAAGGGATTTGAAAAAAATGGTTTTAGTTTTTTTCGAGCCTGGGGGAATTTTTTCCGCTTACATGTTTTGTTTTTTAACATCTTTTCCCTTAACACTGATTTTATTTTATCATTTGAGGGAAGTGTCGACATCCAGTCCCCCGTTAAACAAAATAACGGCTTTTTTTAAAACCCCCCAAGGATGTTAATCAATGATTAGAGAAGATCATTTTTTAAAAAGGGGTAAAATTTTTTATTTTTTTCTTTTACTTTTTAAACCAAAAAAAAATTTTTACAAAAAGAGATGTTTTAACTTAAAATAAAACCCCACCTGACAAAATTAAAAAAACCCATTTACAAAAAACCAGGACAATATTTCAAACTTTGGGAAATATCGTAGGGGACTTAATTTTTTAAGAAATTCAAAAAAAGAAGTTTAAAAATCTTTAAAAGAATTTTTATAGCAGTTTTCTTGGTTGAATGGGAAAAAATAAATTTTGTAAAATTCTTTTAAATTTTGTTCTAAAAATCAAAAAATTTTTTTTTTAACAAAATAAGAAAAAACTACCAGATAAAAAAAAAAGGGAAGAAGAATGGAAATATTCAAAAAACATCACAGAAATGCGAAACACTAAACCAAAAAAGTCAGGGAAAAAAAGAAAACAAATTTTTTTAGAAAAAAATTGTAAGAAAAAAAAAAAAAATATAAAGATAAAAAAATGAAAAAAAAGGATTACAAAAGGAAAAAAAAAGGGAAAATAAAAAATAGAAATTTAAAATAAAAGCAATAAAAGGGAGAAGTTTAACGATTAAAAATAAACAAGGGTTTATAAGAAAATAAAAATAGAAAAGAGAAGAGAAAGCCCCAAAGAAATAAAATAAAAAATGGAAAAAAATTTTGGGAAAAATTTTTTTTAGAATAAAAAATTTTTTTAATAACCCCCCCAATATCACAAAAGGAAATGAAGACCCCCAACCCCAAATATAAAGAAATAACTGAACTAGAACCAGAAATAAAGTTGAAATTAGAATAAGGTCCCCCATCGAAAAAAGCCTGACCTGATGACATTCCCGAATTGATTAACCGCAAAAAAACGGGAAGGAACAGACTGTTCAACCAGTCGGGTTTTAAAGAAACATCAGAAGACAGAAAATGGAATTTCCCCCTTTAAAAGAAGAAAGGAAAAAGGGATACAAAAAAGAGAATATGCACTGAGTACACGGAAAAAAATTTTAAAATTTTGAACAAAGGTGCAGAATGGCACAGCTTAGAATTTTACATATTTAGAAAAGGGAGGGGACACAATATTGTCAGACTTAGGGGAAAGGACAGTCGAGCGAAAAACACCCATTTGGTTTGAGCAGGAAAAGGTTTCGACCACGCAGACAGAAAAATTGTAACAAATAAAACTTGGGAAAGACCAAATAACCTATGAATTTTTCTAAAAAGATGTAAGTTAGAAAAACACAGATCATAGAAAAGTTCAGATAAAAAGGAATTGATAAAACCATTTGTTTTAAAAAAATTAAAAAAGACTGTATTTTTAAAAAATTAAAAAAAATGAAAAAATAAGCAAGTTTGACAAAATTTTATAAAAAGAACAAACAAGTGAAAATTAAAATGAAAAAAAGGGAAATAAAAAAAGTATTAAAAATCTAAAAAAAGAATAAAAATAAATTAAAAAAAAAAAAAAAAAACAGAAATAGAAAGGAAAAAGAAAAAGGGGAAAACATCTAAAATATATAATTGAATCCCAAATATATACCATATAGATTAAAAAGGAAGAGAAATTACTAAAAATAAGAAGGGAATATAACATGAATAATCAAATAAAATTTAAGCAAAAGAGGGGAAGAGAAAAAATAAGACAAGAATGTAAATTGAGCCGGGGGTTTGAAGGTCCCATACAAAGAATAACGTTTTCCCCAGAAAACGATGCATCACCCGAGAAAGAGGATGGTTGACTGACATCGTGAGCATTTAAAGGGCCCGTGTTGGCTGAAAGGTGGCTCAGGGCAATAGATGTCCGTGGAAGAACGGTCATGGTTTTTTGTGTCTCGCCTAGGGTTTTTGTTACACGAATTTAGATAAAATTAGCCCCCAGAACCTCGTCTAAGAAAGCCGGAAAAAGATCGACCGTTGTATCAATAAAAAGTTGCAAGCGACGGACCATAAGTCCCAAAAATGAGTCGATATTGACTTAAGGAGTGTACCAACATATCCTTAAAACTGTCCGCTGAAGACCCCAAAAGGGATAGTTGGAGAAGACAGAACTTTTTGGGACTGATTAAATAAAAGAGACGAAAAACATTTTTCACCGGGAAACCCATGGGTGTTAAGATGTTTTACTCGTCAGAGTTAGTAGGCATGCTGATGGGTAAGGCCCCCAAGGATTGAACCGAGGGTTACCAGAAAGACCTCCCGGGGGGGGTTTTAGAAAGAAATACACCCGGGACCCTCTCAAAAAAAAATCAGTCCTACTACAAAGGCGAAAAAAGGGGTAAGAGCTGAGAATGGCAAAGAGTCACAACCCCCGGGATGGAAAAGAGAAAACTATGCACGAGGTTGAAAACCTGGTGCGGGATAGGGAAAGGTGAAAATTTCAAGGGAAAGAGGAGAGGAGAAGTAAAACGAAAAAAGGGGTTGAAAACATTAATGAAAAAATGAAGGTGACAAACGGTTTAAACATGAGCTAAGCCACTGTATCGATAGACAGAGGAAGGGCCATCCATGACCCATACTGGGTGCCCAAGATAACCTAAAAAAAAAAAGGGGTCCCAATCTTGGGGAACCCCACTGATCTGCCCCAAAGAATTTATTAAACTGAAAGGAAGGGAGAACTGTTCCAAGACAGGAAGAAGGAAAAGGTTTTTGTTTTTCCCAGAGAAAGAATGGAGTAAAAGGGGGTGTCAGGATGAGGTATGAAGTGACAAAAGAGCACACATTGTTAGAAAAGTTCCAGGGGGTCAGAAGAAGACAAGGATGGATACCCCCCCGTGTTGTCACAACAAGATAAAATCTGAAACTGAAATGTGAAGATAAACAAATTTTTTTGGAAAAGGATCAAACGTATCAACAAAGGGGAAACCCAAAACCCCAAATTTAAAAACTGAGCATGAAAAATAAAATAGAAAAAGTCGACAAAACCGTAATGACATTTGTAAGAAAAAAACCCCAAAAATTTTCCCATGAAAAATCATAAAAAAAAAAAGAATTTACATCATATAGGAATTTTTTCAGCAAAGGGAAGAATTAAAAAATCAAATAGATAAAAAAGAAATAAAACACAGACAAATGACCCCAATTTTTAAAATGAACAGACACCATGAACAAAAAAGAGCATTGTTCAACAAATTTTCCCCTCATTATTCTATCAGACAAACCCCGGAGGGGGAAAAATAATAGAAAAAAACTAGTCACAAGAGATGTTGATAAAATGCTGAGAGAAAAGAAGAGACGTGAAAAATGAAACAGGAAAATGGACATATCAGATTGAACTTTATAAAGAAGCAAAAAATTAAATGGGGGGCCACATACAGATTAAAAAAGGATTAAGACAGAGAGAATTTTGGCTTGAAAAGTGGATAAAAACACAACCAAATGAACCTCAGAGATAAAGAGGGAAAAGAACTATTTTGAAGCCCAAAAAAAAGCTGGTTCTAGAAACTTTCTTTCCCTGGGGGAGGAAATTGATTGAGGAAAGAAAAAGAAATGAAATAGGGGGTTTCCCCAGGGACTGGGACCTGACGCTGAAAGGCAAAAGATTAGAGAATTATGAGGGGGAAATTAAAAATAATCAACAAAAAACCTTTCAGAAATAACCCAAAAACAAACCCATTTTTTGTATTAAAGACAACTGTCCACAAACTGTACCCGACGGGTTGAAAGTTTTTAACATTTGAAACCCCCAATTATATTGCATTTTTGTGTATAATTTTCTTAGGGAGGAAAAAAAGCAGAATTTTGGGATAAACAATGGTTTTTATTTGGTTTTTTTTTAATTGTACATAAAACAGAGTTGAAAAATTTTCCTTTTAAAGAAAGTAAGATAAAAATTTTTAAAATATTTTTATATTTTTAAAGAGAGTAATTAACAATTACAAGATATTCATAAAACTAATCAAATATAATAATTTTTTAAAGAAAATAAAAATTTAAAAGAAAGGGAAAGATAGATTTCAAAGAAATGGAAGAAAAAGTAAATTTCAAACCAAATTACACAATAGATGAACAAAAAAAATACAGTAATGGAAAAAACAATACAGATGATGGAATAATAGAAGAAATGAATAGACAAAAAAAAAGATAAATTTTGATAAAAACTAAAAAAGAGACAGAACCAATAGAGGAAGAATAGCAAAAAAATTTAAAGAAGGAAGACACCAAGATGCCAATGAATAAACTAACTAATAAGGGAGGTTGGTATTTAAAACCATACAAATGCAGAAGATCTAAAAAGGCAGCGGGAAGACAGGGAAAAGCAAATACAAATCCCAAAGAGGTGAAAAAAATAATACGTATTATCGATAAGCCATCCCAAAAAAAACAGGGGGATCACCCAAAAAGGGAAAGAAAAAAAACTGAAACAAACATGAATTAAAAATTTTCCCAAACAAGTTGGCAGAAAAATTTTGAAAATACAAAGAAAGAAAACAAAGAAGATTCGAGACCTTCATATGGGGACTTGGCTATAAATAACATCATGCCGAAGAAAAAATTTTTTGGAAAAGAACGTCACGGGGTTATGTAAAGAAGGAAGGAAAATGGTTCCGGGGAGACGAGGCAGGACGACAAGACGAAGGGGGGAAGACATCAAAAAATTTTTTGAACATACCGCTAAGAGACGGGGAAGGGCCGAAGAAGTTTTTTAGGGGCAATGAAACACGTTCCGCAGGGAAAGTTACTTTGATAAAATTATAAAAATAATATTATACCTTCATGATTAGAATGGTTTTGTTTGTTTTGTACTTTTTTTTTTTTGGGTGAATCCCCCGAATGTTCCATCATGTATTAACCCCAAAAATTTTATTCAAAAGACGTAAACTAAACGCAAAAAATGTAGTCATATTATAAATTAATAAAATCATTTTTCCTGATATCAGATGTTATTCTGAACAGAAAAAAAGAAGATGGGGGAGTTGGAAAGCCCTAAACGATAGGTTTCAACTGCGATAAAAATTTTTAAATTTTCCCCAAGAAAATCAGGGAACGATGTTTAATGTTATAAGATTTAGTTTTTCAAAGAAATTTTAAAAAAAAATGACACAGTCTAAAAAAATTAATAAATGATTAAATCCGAATAAGTTAAAAAAGGTTTTTGAAATAAAAATTTTATTGCAAATTGAAAAAAAACACTTTCACTTCTAAATTTGAACATATTCTGAACCAAGAAAATTTGGATCATTTTTTCAAACTAACCTTTATGAGAATGATCTAATAGATTTAAAATTTTTAAAATTCCAACCAATAGAATGTTTTTCATAAGAATTTTCATCTGTTAGCAGGGAACCTAAGAATAGTTCAGAATTTTTTTGGGGAAATTATTTAAAAAATAGAAATTTAATTAAGAAAAATATTTTTTTTATTTTTTTTAAAAAAGAAAGAAAAATCGGGTTTGATAGATCAGAATCAAACTAAATAGGTGATTTTTAAAATATTTTTTGGGGTTTAAATTTTTTTCCCCTTTTTTTATCTATGAAAATCATTAATATAAAAATTTTTCTTCTAAAGCCCCGAACAAGATGATGAAAAGCACCCCTTCCCAGCTACACAATATTTCTCATCTTGAAAAAAAATCTTATTCTTTTTTCACATTTATTTTTTAAGGGTTTGGGAGGGGGGGGGGGAGAGGATCTTTTGTGGTTTGTTAAGTCACTAGTGTTGATTTTCATTTTGTAAGGGTTTTATGTGTACCCCATGTTTTGGTGATTTTTCCTTGTTTTTACATATTTTTTATTCATGTGATCATTAATGTTTGAATGAAATTACTACTGAAGAGACAGAATATCATACAGAGAAAAAAAAAGACGACGGGTCTGCACTATCAAGAGGTCGCCAAGGGTTTTTGTAAATTTTCCGAAACTGAAAGGGGCAAAGAGTTTCTTTTAAACCAGCCCGGCAATCCCGAGAAATTTTGATTGAGGGGGCCAAAAAAACCCAGATATTTGAGTGGTTTATAATCAAATCAACTGATGCGGATAGACACTTTGGGGTTTTTACAAGGAGATCAGAAAAATTTATGACATGTTTTAGGAATAAGATATTTCAAATGAAACTTTTCATGAAATAGATATATTTCAAAAACGGACTGGAACTCAATCCCCCGTTAGAGGGGAATATAAGGTGAGGGGATTTTTATGAGATGTCGTGCTATGATACAGAGAGACCCCCGACAGGGGAACAAAAGGAGGAATAAGGTAATCAAAACAATTGATAATTTAAAAAAGGGAATTTACAGACCTCATACTGAGAAAAATCCCAAAAGGGCCCTTTACATGGACTTGTTACTTAATGAAGAATCTGTGATAACAATAACTTGCAGGATTTTCAGATTATTTTTCCATAGATGCAGCATCAACTTTAAAACCCTCATCAAGACGCCGTTATTGACGGCACCCAGAAACATTGAAACCTGCTTTTTGAACGTATGTTCGCTTAAAAAGAACATGAACTTATTTATCAAATTAAACCCAAAAGTACACTTTAAAGGACAGTTCGGAACATTTGTCTAAAAAAACCCTTCCCCAGGAACAATAGTGATTTTAACCCGTTCAGATTTTTTAAACGGGAATCTACGACCCAAAATTTGTTATTTTATAACACAAAAAGCCAGGGAAGTGATTTTGGCGGTTTATGATACGATATTTAAGATGACAGTATGACAAAAACGAAATTGGATTTTAAAAATATGACTAACTACTTTTTCAGAGAGATCTTTTTTCTTCTGCTTCCTTTTTTGCCCCAGCTCGGATAAGAAGAGATTTTTGAAAAATTTTTGGTTTAAAAGTGTTTTTCCCCGTTCTTTATATGGGGTTTTCCCTTTTTGGGTATGATTTTTGTTTTCAGCCGGTGGGCCAGACAAAGGGGGAAAAAAGAATGGGCCCATGTGATGTACAAGGCAAAAAGGGGCACTGAGAGGGGAAGTACCCTAGTAAAAAAGCACCGCCAAAAATCGGATGCCCCTTTACGTAAATAACTGGTAAAAATAACCCAGGGGGGATCACATCGAAAACAGAGTGGTTAAAGGGTCTTTTTTGGGGGTTAGGGAAAAAAAGAAAAAAAAAAATAAATCGAAACACCTCTTAAAGGGACAGCCCCGGGAATTTTTTTTGGTTTTCAACCATTTTAGTTGTTTGATGGCCAATGATGTTGTTCATTTCTTCAAGAAGTTTTTTCACACGGCCCTTCTGATACCCCCCACATCCTCGACATTTATTTTTGTTTTTGTTTTTTCTATTATTTGAGTCAACTTTTTTTTTAAAGATAGCATGTTTTCTTTTTGGAGTCAACTTCCTACAAAATACGTTTTCTTTTTTTTTGATGTCAACCCCGGTTTTTACGATAGATTTTCTTTTTGTTTAATGTCAACTTGGTTTGGGGGAAATAGCATGTTTTTTTATTGTTTGATGTCAATTCCAGGTTTCCCCAAATAGCTGTTTTTTTCAATTTGATGTCAACCCCTTTTTTTCTATGATAGCAGTTTTCTATTGTTTGATGAAACCCCCGGTTTTACTGATAGATTTTTTTATTTTTTGAGTCAACTCCAGGTTTGCTACGAAGCAGTTTTTTTCATTTTTGATGCAACCCGGTTTGCACGAAGAGTTTTTTCATTTTTTGATGTCAATTTCGTTTCAGAAGTGTTTTTTTTCTTTGTTTGGATGAAATCCGGTTTACAAGATGTTTTTCATTGTTTGAGTCAACTTCCGGTTTGCTACGATACAGCCCCGGGTTTGGATGTCAACTTGGTTTCATGATACGTTTTCTTCATTGTTTGATGTCAACTCCGGGGCCCATTGATAAGTTTTTTCTATTGTTTGAGTCAACTCCCCATGAAAATTTTTTTTCCCCTTTTTGTTTGATGTCAATTTCTTTTCCCCAAATAGAAAGTTTTTTTATTTGATTTCCCCTTTTGTATGATAGATTTTTTCATTGTTTGATGTAAATTTTGGGTTTCAGATAGCATGCTTTCTATTGTTTGAGTCAACTTCCTATACGAAGATGTTTTTTATTTTTGATGTCAACTTCGGGTTTTGCTACTGAAGCATGTTTTCTATTATTTGATGTCAACTCCAGGTTTCCGATAAAAGTTTTTTCATTGTTTGACAACTTAGGTTTCATATAGTTTTTCTATTGCTTAGTCAACTTCCATTTTTGGGCAGATAATGTTTTTTTCTTTTTTGATGCAACTTGGGTTTCATGATAGCATGTTTTTCATTGTTTGATGTCAATTTTTGTACTAAAAGATGTTTTTTTTATTGCTTAGTCAACTCGGTTTGCTACGAAGCATGTTTTTTTTATTGTTTGATGTCCCCCCGGTTTCCCCGATGCTTTTTCAGTTGATGTCAACCTTTTTCCCAATATAATTTTCTTCAGTTGAGTAAATTTTCCGGTTTGGCATGATAGCATTTTTTCTTCATTGTTTGATGTCAACTCCAGGTTTGCTACTAAAAGATTTTTTTTTTTTATTTGATGTCAATTCCGGTTTGATGATAGCAGTTTTCTTTTTTTTTGATGTAAATTTGGTTTGTACGAAGATTTTTTTTCATTGTTTGATGTCAACCTTTTGCTACTTAACAGTTTTCTTCATTATTTGAGTCAACCCGGTTTCTATGAAGCATGTTTTTTTCATTTTTGAGTCAACTTCCGGTTTCTACTAAACATGTTTTTTTTTATTTGATGTAAACCCGGGCTAAGATAGCATGTTTTCTTCTATTGTTTGATGTCAATTCCGGTTTTCTCTGAAGCATGTTTTTTCATTGTTTGACAATTTGGTTTGCTACTGCAGTTTTTATTGTTTGATGTCAATTCCAGGTCACCGAAGAGTTTCTTATTTGATGTCAATTTCCAGGTTTGACGAAGATGTTTTTTTCTATTGTGAGTAAACCCAGGTTTGTACGAAACAGTTTTTTTATTGTTTGACCCCTTTCGGTTTCTTGAACAGTTTTTTCATTTTTGGATGTAAATTTTGGCTGTACGTACAGCCCCATTTTTGATGTCAACTTCCTTTTTTCAAATGCTGTTTTTCTATTGATGTAAATTTTCGTTTGCATTGATAGTAGTTTTTTCATTGTTTGATTCAACCCCGTTTGTACGATAGCAGTTTTTTCATTGTTTGACAATTTCATTTCACTGATACGTTTTTCCCCTTTTATTTGAGTAAACTTAGGTTTGCAATGAAAATTTTTTTTTATTGTTTATGTCAATCCATTTGATTGATACATGTTTTCCTTTTTTGATGTAAACTCGGTTTAACGATAGCATGTTTTTTTTGTTTGAGGGGAACTTCCGGTTTTTGCAATATATGTTTTTTTCTTTTGTTTGATGTCAACTCTTCCTTTACAATAAAGGTTTTCTTTAGTTTAGTCAATTGGTTTCCTATGTAGCGCTTTCTATTTGAATTCAATTTCCCTTTAAAAGCATGTTTTTCTCTTTTTTTGATGTAAACCTTCCAGGCCCATAAAATCTTTTTATTGTTGAGTCAATTTCCAGGTTTCCCCAAAGCGTTTTTCTTTTTTTTTTGAGTCAACTTCCGGGTTTTGCTTGAAGCAGTTTCCATTATTTGATGTCAACTTCCGGGTTTCAGATGATTTTTTCCATTGTTTGAGTCAACTCCGGTTTTCCCGATAGCATGTTCTTCATTGCTTGATGTCAATTTCCCCAGGTTTTATGATACCCGGTTTTCTATTTTTTGAGTCAACTTCCGGTTTCACGAAGCATGTTTTTTCTATTTTTTGATGTCAACTTCCAGGTGCAGATAGCAGCCCATTGTTTGCAACTCCCGGCCCCACGATGATTTTTTTTCCAGTTTTAGTCAACTCCGGGTTTGCTACATTATTTTAATTTTTGATTCAACCGGTTTGTCCCAACATTTTTCAGGTTTGATAAACCCTGGCCCCTACCGAAGATTTTTTTCTCATTGTTTTGAGTCAACTTGGTTAGAAGCATGTTTTTTCTCATTTTGGATGTCAACTCCAGGCCGCACCGAACGCTTTCTTGTTTTGAGTCAACCCAGGTCGCAATGAAGCAGTTTTCTATTTTTTGAGTCAACCCGTTTCTATGTACGTTTTCATTGCTTGAGTCAACTGGTTTCTAGATAGATGTTTTTTTCATTATTTGTTTCAATTTGGTTTCCGATGAGTTTTCTTTTTTTGACAACTTTTTTGAAAAGATGTTTTCTTTTTGAGTCAATTTCCGGGTTTTCAATGATAGCATGTTTTCATTTTTTGAGTCAATTTCTTTTTTTTACGATAGATGTTTTTTCATTTTTTAAGTCAACTGGTTTCTACTGATAATGTTTTTTTCTTTTTTGGGATGTCAACCCCCAGGTTTGCCCCCGAAAATGTTTTTTTCCTTTTTATTTAGTCAATTGGTTTTAATAAATTTAGTTTTTCTATTTTTTAGAAATTTTCCGGGTTTGCAAAGATAATGTTTCTTTCATTGTTTGAGTCAATTTCCAGGTTTCTTGATAGAGTTTTTTCTAGTTGACAACCCCCTTTCATGAAGATTTTTTTATTGTTTGATGTCAACTTTTTTTTACGATAGATCAAATGGCAATACAATTTTTATGAAAACATCTTTCCCCTTCCCCCTTTCTGTTCTTCTTCCCAAAGAAGTTGCTATAAATTTGAACCCACTCAAAACTCGATTGCAAAAGATGGGGAAGTATCGATATTTTTTGATGTCAATGAAAACAAAAAAAATTTTTTATGTTTGAAAACGACAGATGTTAAGAATGTTATTACAAAAGACACTGTTTGGTCTTTTACCCAACAAGATAAGTTTTCCCAGAACCCCGCGCTAACATTTCCCTGGGAGGATCAAACGAGAGCCTTTTTGGGAAAAGGCCACAGATTAAAATTTCATTATCTTTCGCACCTTTTATCAACAACATCTACAAGTAATCAAACTGGGGGAGGGGGTAAAAACCATTTCTTTTTTAGAGTTGGCAAGACAATTTATAGACTGATAAGATCAGAAAAAAATTGAATGACTTTTACTTATCCCAAATCAAGGTTTTTATTCAGGTGAAAGGAACAGTTTATTAAAAGAAATTTCTAATGAAAAAGAAAATACGAGGATTTTAAACCTAAACCCACCTTCAGTTTATAAAGAAAATTTTTTCATAAAATTTTAAAATTTAAAAAAAATTTGCGGTACAAATATTTCAGCCTTTTATACTTTTTTTGATAGAATGAAATTTTCCCATAATTTACCTGAGGGGTTTAATTTTCAACATTTTCAACCCAAACCCTCTTTTGGAGTTCAAAGGTTAAGGATTTAATTGTCCCGTTGTTTGATCATTGACATGTTTTCAGACACCACCCACCATTATTTTTTTCTTAAAAACTACTTGGGGAGGAACTCTGTGAGAATCGTTTTTTTTAAAGGGCCCAGGAAAACAAACTGCAAGAAAAAACCAGAAACACAACCCCTACATGCCAAACCTTGTTCATGTAAGACCCACCTGTGAGGAAACCAGAATTGAACTTAAGTCATTTCCTCCGCAACACCAGAGAAGGCAGCAGAAGTTTGAGCTGTCATCACGTTATAAAGAGGCAAATTTTTATTTTTTCAAAAAAGTATTTTTCACCATATTTGATCAACATAAAAACAAAATAAATACTTTTATAAAAAATGATCTGTCACAATTTTTGATCAACAATACAGCAAAATCACAATTTATTTGTTCAAAAATTTTTTCTTCTTCATGTTTTTCTCCCCCAAATTGTAATGTCTTTAAAAAGCCTTGTCAAGAAGGGGAAATGAAAACATTTTTTAAGGCCAAAACGCAAGATTTTTAACTTTAGAATAAGATTTCCCAGAAATCCAGTTTTATTAGGAATTTTTAAAAACGGTTCTATTTTTTACCCCCCAAATTTTTGAAACCCCCAAAAGAAACCATAGTAACAACGATGACAAAGTAGAACACAATAAAACCCACCCAAGATTTTCAATGATAGTGGGGACACATCACAGTGCCCTTCAAAACCCATACACCATTGTTAACCATCTTTGGGATTTATCCCCCAATAAGAGCGATTAAGTTTCGGGTTTGGCCCCGGGGGCCCACAATCCGATTGCGCATGATTTTTTATTTTACCAGGGGAGCTTCAGGCACCCCTAAAACTTGCTTTAGGTCGCAGTGGATTTTTTTTTTTTTTGGGAAAAAGGGGGTTTAAACATAATTTGGTTCTGCCCGCTCTTTGATTTAAGGATTTGTTTTTAATTTTGGTCGATCCCCTTAAATGGGGAAAAAATTTGGGGTTGGTACATGTTTTTCCCCCCGTATTTTTCAAAAATGTTGTTTTTTTGTATTCCCTTGTCCCAAAAAACTCTTCTTACTTTTTTTAAACAAAACTTTTTATATCCATTTTTTAAAAAAAAAAATTAAGTTGCAATTATAAAAAGAAAATTTCCCTTTTTTTGGGTTTTACAAAAAAAAAATTTTCACCAATTTTTAAAATTTCCCCTTAAACAAAAGTATAACCATTTTTAAAAATTGTCGAATTAATATTATTTTTTAAAAGTAAAATTAATTTAAACCAACCAAAAATTAAATAATAAGGAAAACAAAAAAAAATTTAAAGGTCTTAAGAAGAAAAAAGTTAATCCCAAAAAGGTTTAAAAAAAACAAAAGCAACTTTTAAAAAAAGAATAAAGGGGAAAAAAAAAACCCGGGACTGTAAAAGGCAACAAAGAAAAAAAACCTTTTTGGAAGGCCTTAAAAAAACAAATTTGAAAAAAGGGAAAAATATTTAAAAAAAAGAAAAAAAAAAGGGTTTTTAAAAAAAACAAAATAAAAACGGCCCCAAAAAAAGCGAAAGAGAAAAAAAGGAAGGGGGGTGAAAAAAAATTGAACCAGTTATATTTTGGGTTTTAAATTTTAAAAGGAAAATTTTTTTCCCAAATTTTTCCGGGTATTTTTTTAAAAAAAAATATCTTCTAAAAAATTTTTTTTTAACCCTTATAAATTTAAAAAAAAACCCCCTAAAGGGGGTTTAAAAAAAAAGGGAAAAATTTTTTAAAAGACAAGAGTGGAAAAATTTTTTTGAAAAATTAAAAAATTAATTTTACGCTTAAAGTTAAAAAAATTTTGTTTAAAAAAGATGTAAAAACCAAAGTTAAAATTTTAATTTAAAAAGTTTTAAAAAATTTGGGAAAGGGGAAAAAAAAAATGTTAAATAAAAATAGAATTTTTTTAAATTTTAAAGTTAAAAATAAAATTTTTAAAGTTTTGAAAATTTTAAATTGAATGTTTTAAAAAAAAATTTTAAAAAATAAAAGGTTTTAAAGAAATGGGAAAAAAAAATGTAAATTTTTTAAAAGTTAAAAAATAAAAAAAAAAAATGTTAAATGTTGGAAATAAAATTAAAAAGGGAAAATTTAAGTGAAAAAAGATGAGAAGGGTACTTAAAACCCAAAAAAATTAAAACTAGTGAATTTTTGGGAAATTTTTTATTTTAATTTTTAAAAAAAAATTTTTTTACTTTTAAAAAAAAATTTTTTCGTGAAAGTTTAACGGGGGTTTTTTTGGGGTGGGACGAAACCCCCAGACCGGAAAAAAGAAAAAAAGGGAAAAATTTTTTATTAAAAATTTTAAAAAACATTTCCCCAACGGATAAACCGGAAAAAATTCATTAAAAAAATTAAAAACCCCCAAAATTTTTTTTCCCTTAAAGGGGCATTTGCGGGTTACAAAAAAAAATTTTTTTTAAAAAAAAAAAACAAAAGTTGAGATTTTTAAATTTTTTCCAGGGAAAAAATATTTACAAATAAATTTTTGCATCGTAAAAATTAAAAAAAATTTTCTTAGAAAATTACATCTTTTACTTTTTATTTTTCCCCCTTTTTTTTCCCTCTTTTTTTAATTCAAAAGGGGCAGAATTTAAAAAAGAAAACCCACATTGTTTTGTTATGATTTTTTAAATCCTTTTTTAAAAATTCAATAAAATTTTTTTTTTATTGTTTTTTACCTTCTTAATTTTAATATTAAAAATTTATCCATTTAAATTTAAAAAATTTTTTTGTTTAAGAAAAAAATTTGCTGTTAAAACAAAAAAAAGCAATTCCTTTAAAAACAAAAAAAAAATTAAATAAAAAAAAATAACAAAAGTTTAAAACAAATGTATTTTTTTGTTTTTTTTGGGTTTCCCATGAACAAAATTCGGGAAAAAAGGGGGAAAAAATTTGGGGGGGAGAGGGGAAATAAAGGGAAAAAGAGGGGGGAAAGGAAAGATTGACAGGAGGGAAAAATGTGGTGGTTGTTTAAAAGGAAAAAAAAAGTAACGAATGAAAATTTTTAAAACTAAATTGGGAGGCCAACGGGGGTTTTAAATGGGGAGGCAAAACAAATTTTTAAAAAATGGGGGAAAAAAAAGGGGGGAGGGTTAAAACATAGGGGGTACCCAAAAAAAGAGGGCAAAAAAATAGGGGGGGTGCAAGTAGGGGGGCCCCCAAAAAGGGGGGTCTTCCCCAGTTTAAACGAAAAGGGGGGCTTTTCCTTTTTTTCCAATGTGGGGGGGAAAAAAAGGGGGAAACTTATAATAATGGGGTGGCAACCCCTATAGGAAGGGGGGTAAAAATAGGGGTTAAAAAAAGGGGATTGTCCCCAAATGGGGGGAATTAAAAAAACTGTCCCCAATAGGTCGTATAAAGAGAGCTTCCAATGGGGGTTTTGAAAAAAAACAAAAAGTAGTTAAAAAAATTGGGGGGGGGGACAAAGGGAAAGGGCAAAAAAAAAAATGAATAAAGGGGTTTTTTTTTGGGAAAATATTTTGAAAATAGGGTTTGAAAATTGAAGGGGAAAAAAAAAATTTTTTAAAAAGGTTGGTTTTTTGGAGAGAATGATTTTTAGAAATGAAATAAAGTAATAAAAAATAGGGAATTTCAAAAAAATTTCAAGGTTTTGGGGAAAATTTTAGTAAAAAAGGGAAAAAAAAAATTTAACCCTTGGAAAAGGAAAACAATAATATAACTTTTATTTTTTTAATTTCCATAATAAATAGTTTTTTAAATTTTTTTTTTTAAAAATTTTTAAAATAAAATAAATTTAAAATTTGGAATAATCTAAAAAAAACCCCCCCTGAAAAACCTTGTTATGGTATCTTTATTTTTTTAAATTTTTATTTTTAAAATTTTTTTAACTAAACCCAAATTTTCTAAAATTTTTATTTAATTTTAAAATTTAAAACAAAAGTTATATTTTATTTTGAAAAAACATTTCAATTTAAAAAACGTTCCAACTTATCAAAGGGGAAAACCCCCAAGCCCCTTTCAACGTTTGAAAAAAAAAAATTCCCTTTGAAAAATTTTTTCCCAAAAAAAAAAGAACAAAAAAACTGCAAAATTCTTTTCTCCTAAATTCCCCCCCTCCTTTTTAATTTTGGGAAGGGGAAAAACAGAAAAACCCCGGCCCCGAAAATTTTTTATCCGATTATGGGTTTTTTGTTCCCCCAAAAAAAACCAAACTTTTAGGGTTTTTTGCAAAGCAATAAATTCAACCACCTTTTAAAAAGCTTTTTTGGGGAAACCTGAAAATCCACCAAAAAAAAAAAATACAAAACTAAATAAAAAACCTACCAATGGTTTACCCGTATTTTTTTCCCCTTTTGAAAAAAGATTTAAAAAAAATTACGAGGAGATATTTTAAGGGAAAGAGGGGGGAAAAAAAAAAAAATGGAATTTTATGAAATTGAAAAATTTAGGGCATAGGAAATTTTAAAAAATTTTAAAAAATTTTTAAAAAATTTTTTTGTTAATACTTATAAACTAGGGGAAATTTTTGTTGGTTTTTACCACATGTGGGAGGTTTTAAAGGGGGACGCCAAAAACAATACCCTGTATCTAGTAAAACCCCCAATTTGGGGGGAAAAAAGGTTCTTTGAGGAATTTTTTGTTTGGGTTTTTAATTTGAAACTAAAAATGGTTGGGGGCCCCAAGGGGGAGTCTTCCGGAAAAAATTTTTAATTAAGGGGTTGGGCCAAAAGGGGATTTTCCCGTAAAACCAAAAATTTTTTTTTTCGTGTTGTGCAAAATTTTTTTATGTATTGGTTTTTAAATTTTTAAACCCCCCCCAAACTTTAAACATTGAGTTTTTAACTTTTTAAAAAAAAAAAAAATAGGGAAATTAAAATTTAAAGGGGAAAAGGATAAAAAACAAAAATTTTAAAAAAAAAAAAAAAAGGGGACGAAAAAAAAAATGAAGGGGTTTTTTTTAAACAAAAAAAATTTTTTTTAAAATTTAAAAAAGTTTGAAAAAAAAAAAAAAGTTTAGGGGTAAAAAAATGAAGGGATAAATTTAAAAAAAATTTTTCTTAAAAAAAAACGGTTATGTGTAAAAAAAAAAAGTGTTGAAAAATAAAAAAATTACTTTTAAAAATTTGAAGGTATGTTAAAAAAACAATAAAAATATTAAAAATAAAAAAATTTTAAATTATGATTTAATGAACAACAAATTATTTTCCAAAAATTTTTTTAAATCACCACCCTTATTTTTTGGGGTTTTAAAAATTCCTTAAATTTACTGTATAAACGGTTCAGTTAATATTCAAGTTTATTTAAAAGGCAAAAGGGGGAAAAACCTTAAAAAAAATATCAAGTCCCCCTTATTATAATTTTTTTCCCCTGAACGGGGTCATTTTTCCCTTTTTGTATTTTTTAAAAAAATTTTTCCCGGCGAATTAAAATTTGTTCTTTTTTTGTAAAAAATTTCCCCCCCAAATCATTTACCGCGAGGGCAAAATTTAAAAAGGGAGGTTTTTTTCCCTTTTAAACAGAATTTACTTTCAAAATTTCCCCCTTTTATTGATTTGTGCAAGTGACCCCTATTTTCCCAAAGGGGGTGAAAAAAGCATGAAAATAAAGTTTTCCCCCAAGGTTTTTAAGGAAAAACGAACCACAAATTTAAAAACGGGCCCCCCAAAAAACTTTGGGAAAAATTTTTTCCCACTCCTTTTCAAATTTTTTTAAAACCCTTTTTCCCCCCTTCACCTTTGTTTTCCGATTAATTTTGAAAAAATTTTTTTTAAAATTTGGGGTAAAATTAAAAAATTGGGAAACAATTTTGGGGGAAAAAATTTTTTAGAAAATTTTTTGCATAAAGTTTTTTAAAAACCGGGGTTATAAAAACCCTTCCCAAAAAAATAAAAAATTTATCTTGCATGGAAAAAAAACACTATTTTTTTGCACCGGGAAACTACTTTTGGATTTCTAATTTTTAAAGTGCAAGACAAAAAAATTTTCCCTTTTTAAAATTTATTTTTACGACCCCCTGCTTTTTTTTTTTTGTAAAAAATTTTTTTTTTGACTTTAAAATGTTTTTAAAAAAAAATTTTTCCAGGAAAATTTTACTGGGGTTAAGGGTTTTTTTTTTTTTTTTTTTCATTAAAAAAATGACAAAGGAAAAAGGGGTTTTTTAAACTTGAAAAATTGTTAAAAAATTTAAAAATTTATAAATATTTTTTTTATTTTAAAAAATAAATTTTTTTTGTGTTTTAAAATTAACAAAAAAAAAAAATTAAAAATTAAAACAGAATTTGTTAAAAATAACCTTTTTTTTCCAACCCTAATCCACGTGTTGAAAAAAAACTATTAAAAACCCAAAAGGGGCCCCCAAAAAACCCACCCTTAAATATAAGAACATTTGGATTTGTAAAAATTTTTTAAAAAAGAAATTTAAAAACTATTTGAAAATTGGGTTTTTTTAAAAAAGGGGTTTTTTAAAAAAGGGCATGACTGTTTTTTTTAAAAACTTTAATAACCCCGGGGCCCCAAAAGGAAAAGAATTTTCCCCGATTCACGAGTATTAAAAAAAGGGCAAATTTACCCAAGATTTTAAAAAAACGGAAAATTTTTTTTAATCAAACAGATGATGTCCCCGTTTTTTTCTAGGTTTGTTAAGGGTTTCCTTTTCTGTTACTTAAGTTTTTTTTTCCCATAATGCCTTACCTTTCCTTTAGTCAAAAATTATTTAAAATTTTTTCTTTCCTTTCTTCATTTTTTTTTTTTTCTCCAAATTTTTCTTCTTAGTTTCCGTAAAAAAAAATTTTGTCCAAAATGGCTAAACTATAAAACATCCTCCCTAAAAAAAAAAAAAGGGGTTGAAAAAAATTTAAATCACCCGTCCGTTCACCTTACACAAAGGGTTTTTCGGTTTTTCCCCTAATAATTTTGGAAACCCTTTTTAAAATACCCAAAAATTTGGTGGTCTTTTTTTTTTCAAAAATTTTTTAATTTTTAAACGAAATTGCTTTTTAAATGACTTTTTCCCCTCTTTAAAAAACCCCCCACTCAACCAAAAGCCAAAAACAAAATGGGAAAAAAAAACCAATAACAAAAAAAGTTTAATAAAGCCAAAAACAAATTTTTCCCGGGGAAAAACAAAAATTTTTGTTTAATTTTTTTTAAGGAAAAAAATTTTTTTATTTTTTAAAAAAAATTTTGCATTTTTTTGATTTTGTTTGGCCCCACCTTTTAAAAATCAAATTAAAAAAAAGGTGGGAAAGGGAAAAAAATTTTTGGGCCCAAAAATCTGCTTGTTTGAAATTGGGTTTTTAGAAAAGGGGAAATGGGTTTTTTAAAATTTAAATATTTTTTCCAATTTTTTTTGGGGAATAAAAAAAAGGGGGGGAATCATATTTAGTAAAACCAAAAAATAAATTAAAAAAAAGGGAAAATTTTTAAAAAAAATTAAATTTTAAAAAAAAATAATTTTAAAACCCTCATTCCCCCCGAAATTTAAACCCCTTTATGGACCATTTTTGCCACTTTTGACTGGGCACACTTACTGACACATTATAGACCATTTTAGAGAAAATTTTTTTCTTTATGGAAATTTTTAGAAACCCCGGGGTTATGAGAAGTGGGAAAATTGAGGGGCCCCTTACACGACCAGAGAAAATTTGCCGGGGTTTGAGGGGAATGGTTTTTTTTCAACTTTTATTTTTAAACCCTTTTAAATTTTTGGGAAAAATTTTTTTTTTTTTTTATTTCAAACAAAAAAAAAAAATTCCGATAGGTAGGTTTTGGTGTAATTTGCCCCATTTCTCTGGCTCCCAAACCCCTTTTTTGACTTTTAAAAATATAAAAAATTTTTTATGTTGGGTTTTTTCCGGGGTTAATCACGTCCCAATTTGTTTTAAAAAAAAGGGGGGGTTTTTTTCCCAATTTGGGGGAAAAAAGGAAAAGATGTTTCCCCCCCGACTTTCATAAAAAAATTTTTAATGAATGAATTACATTTGAATTCCCGAGGGCAAATACCGGGGTAAAAGGAAAATTTTTTAAACAGGAACCCTTTTTTAAATTTTGGAAAAAACTTTGGGCTCCCCGGGTTTTAAAATTTTTTGGGAAATATTAAACCCAATTTTTTTTTTCCCAAGCCTATTTTTTTTCTTTGGGCCATTTAAATTTTCGAGGGACGCTTTCACATTTAAAATGTTTTTTATTGCACTTTTTTAAATTTTTTATTTTTAAATTAAATTTTTTTAAGTCCCTTTTTTTAAAATTAAATTTTTTTTTTTAAACCCCAATAGGTTTTTTTAGATTTAAGATTTACTTTTAAAAAAAAATATTTTTAAAACAAAAAACTTTTTTAAAAAAAAACAATTTTTTAAATATTTTTAAAATTTTTTCAAAAAATTTTTAAAAAAACCCCTTAAAATATATTTTTTCCCCAAAATTTTTTAAAAATTTTTTTAAAAATTTTTTAAAAAAATTTTTTAAAAAAAATTTTTTTAAAAAATTTTTAAAAAAAATTTTTTAAAATAAATTTTTCCCCAAAACTTTCTAAAAAAATTTTTAAAAACACTAAAACACTTTTTTTAAAAAAAAAATTTTTAACCAATTTTAAAACTTTCCCAAAAACGGGCCCTTTTAAAAAAATAAATTTACAGGGGAAATTGATCATTACGGGTTTTTTTTTCCCCGTTGGAGGAGGATATTGAGAGACCCTGAAGACAAAACTATGCCCCAATAAAGGGGTTTATTAAAATTTTTAAAAACGGTTGTGAAAAACCCCCCTTTAGTTTTAAAAAAAAATTTTTTTTTTATTTTGCCCAAAATTTTTACCCAAAAAAAATTTTTTTGCCCTTTAAAAAAGGCCCAACAAAAATTTCCTAAATTAAAATAAAAAATTTTAATTTCCCAAATTTTTTCCCTAAAAAAAATTATTTTTAAATTTTATTTTAAACTTAATATCAAAACAATTTTTGGGCAAAAAAATTTTTTTTAACTTAAACCTTAAAAAAATTTCCTTTAAAAATTTTTCCCCAAAAAAAGCCCAAAATAATTTTTTTAAAAAAAATACGTTTTTTTTCGCCTTTTAAAAAAAAACCCCAAAAAAATTTTAAAATTAAATTATTCCTTTTGCCCCAAAAAATTTCGTTTTTGAAGAAAAGCCCGCCCGTATTTTTTTCCTTGGGAGACAAATCCCTTTCCCCAGCCCAAGGGGTTTTGACAATTTTAAACCCAAAAAAAAATTTTTGGTTTTTAAAATAATGGTTTTTTTTTTAAAAAAATCATTTTTCAGTTTTTAGAAAACTCAAAGGGGGGGAGTTTGGGGTTTAATTTATTAATAAGTTTTGAATAATCTTTAAAATTTTTTTTGTTATTAAGCAAAAAGCCCCATTTTTTAAAGAAAAATTTTTCCCCATTTATTTCCTAAATATTTCTAAAATACCTTTTTTAAAAAATTACCCCAATTTTTTAAAAAATTTTTAAAATATTTTTAAAAAATTTTTAAAATTTCCCTTTCCCCCCTTTTTTAAATTTTTTAAAAAAACCATTTTTTTTTTTCCCACATTTTCTTTCAACTTTTTTTTCGTTTTTCCCCAAAAAACAACCCCATTTCCCCCCACTCCCAGGGTTTGAAATTTTCCCCTTTTTTCTTTTCTTTAAAAAACAATAAAAATTTTTGGGGGATTTTTTTAATTTGCAAGGGGCTATGACGCCTTTTCCTTTCTTTCGATCGCCCACAACCCCCGGCCACCCACACAACGATTTAAATCCCTTTTGGGGGTTTTTTTTCAATTTTTGGTCACACCAAAACACTTTCATCCCCTTTTTTTGGTTAAAAATTGATAAAATCCCCTCCTTTCAATTCCCAAAATTTAGCTTTTTAATACGCCTTTATTTGCTTTAAACGCCTCTTTTGGATTTTTTTTTATTAAAATTTTTTGGGAAAAAAAAAAAAATCCATCCTAACTTGTTTAAAACCCAAAAAAAAGGGTTTTTTTAAAAACTCAAAAAAAGCTAAACAAAGCCCCTTTTTTTTCATTTTTTGATTACCCTTATTTCCCCATTTTTTCCAATTTTGGGCGGGTTTCAATTTTTTAACCGGGGTTGGTTTATTTTTTATTTTCAAAGTTCGGGCCCATTTTTTAAATTTAAAGGGGGAGAGGTTATAATTTAAAAAAAAAAAAATAGATTTTAAATACCCGGGGGTTTTTTTTCATTCAGTTAAAAAAAATGTTTTATAGAAAAAGGGGGAAAAATTTGGGAAACCAAAAAAACAACACTTAAATTGGGCCTTCAAAAAATTTCCCAAAAATTTGGGGAAGCAATTAAATTTTTAAACAATTTTTTATTTTCTTTTAAAAAAAAACCCTTTTGGGGTTTTATTTAAACAAGACCCAATGAAAAAAAAAAAGGGGGTTTTAATTTTAACCCGGGTACCCAAATTTTCTCAAAAAATTTTAACTTTTTAATGATTTTTGGGGCCCTTACAACTAAAAAAAGAACCCCAAGTTTGGGTTCCAGTTTTTTTGTTTTTCCCAGGCCTTTCTTTTTCCCGCCACGGAGTTTTGTTTGGGGGCTGTAATTTTGCGGAATTTGGGGGTTTTTATTTAAAAACTTTTTTTAAATTAAGGGGTTTTTAAAAAAATTCTAAAAAACGCAACCTCGGGTCTTATTTGCGGAAAAATTAAAACCTTTTTTTTTTGGGGTTTTTTGCGAAAAAATAAATGGGGTTTTACCTTTTTTCTTTAATTGGATTGTTTGGGGCCCCACTTTTTTCACATTAAATTTAAAAAATAAAAAAGGGGTTTTTTGACCGAAGGGGATAAAAATTTGGCCCCCAAGGAAAAAAAAAACATCTAAGTTCCCGGGTAAATTGCGCCTCTTCTTTTTATTTAACCAAAATTTAAATATTGAATAGGTTTTTAAAAAGCCAGACCTAAATTTAAAATTAACTTTTGAACCTGGGGGATCCCAAAATTTTAGAATTTTGCTTCTTATGTGTTTAAATCAAGGGTAGATTTTAAAAAAATTTGATTTAAAAAAACCCTAAAAAAATTTCCCTTTTCAGATTTTTAAGTTTTTTGTTTATGTTTTTTTTTTGTTTTTGAAAAAAGAATGAACACGGGTAAAAACCTGGGGCTCACAAGAAAAAATAAAACCGACCTAAAAAAAACGAGGGGAACCCGAGGGAATTTTTAAACCTAGAAAGGGGACCTTTGGGCCCCAAAAAATAAAATTTTTTTGGTCTCCACAAAATTTTCCCATGGTTTTAAAAAGATATAAAGGGGGGTTTTTAAAAAAAATTTGGAACTAAAAGTTTAGATTAATTTTAAAAATGGTTTAATTTTTTTTTTACAAAAAATTTTGCTTGTTCTTTTAGGTTGGGGGTATTTATGAACACCTGATTTACAATTTTTTCAAAAGAAATTTCAAGTGTTTTTTGAGCCAAAAAAAATTGCGACTTATTCTTTTAAAAGAAAAATTAAACGTTTTTTTTTCTTTTTTTTTCCCAAAATTTAAAAAAGGGGTTTTTTTTGGGCTTTAAGTTTTTTGGCTTTATTTTTTTTAAGTTTTTGATGCCTCACGTCTTTTTCTTTTTCTAAATTTGTCTGATGTTTTTATTTCCCCTTGGTAGAGAAACATTTCTTTTTCTTTCAACCTTTAATCTTTGCTTTATATTCAAATGGTTTTCATCCCTTTAAAAAGAGAACCCAAAAGAAATTTAAAATGAATCAAAAAAACCCCTTTTTTAAAAATTAAAAATATTTTTTAAATGTTAAAAAAATTTAAAAAGGTAAAAGGAAATTTTTAATGATTAAAATTGATAACCCTAATTTTGGGATTTGAATTTTTTTTTGGAAAAATTTTTTTAAAAAAAAATTTAAAGATAGGGGCCCATGTATTTGAATATAAAAAAAATTTTTAGATTTTTAAATTTTTCAAGAAATTTTTTGGAAAAAATTTCCTTTTTTTGGGGGTTTTTTAATTTCCCGACAAAAATTTCAGATTCATTAAGGTTTTATTTTTTTTTTTTTTTTGTTTTGTTTTGGTTTTTTTTAAAAGTTTTTAGGAAATTTGGGGTATCATCTCTTTTCCCGTAAAAAAATAAATTGGGCCTGTTTTTGAGTGGGGGGAACCCCACTTTCAAAGGGGCTGCCTATCCAACGGAAGGAAAACGCTCAAAAATCCCCCTCCCAAAAACGAAAAACAATTGGTTCTTTTCCCAAACCCCCCAAAGGAAAAAAATCCCTTTTTTTTTCAAGAGGGGGGTATCCTTTCAAAAAATCCAAAACAGTCACTGTGTTTAAAAAATTGAATAATAAATGGTGAGGTTTAATTTTCAAAAGATTCTGAAAACTAACTTTTCTCTTTTTTTATTTTACCTTTTTTAATGAAATTTTCTTTTCCTAAAATTTTTTTAAAAATCAATTTTTAATTTCAAATATTTATTTTTTCTTTTTCCAAATTAAACAAAAATTTTAAAAAATTTTTAAATTTTAAATTTATTTATTTTTTGGGGGTTTTTTTTTTATTTTAAATTTTTAAGGGGTTTTTTTTTGTTTTGGGTTTTGGGTGATTAAAATTTTTTTAAAAATTTTAATATTTAAAAAAAAATTTTTTTTTTAATTTTTTTTTTAGAATTTTTTTAAATTTTTGTTTTAAAATTTTAATTTTGTTTTGCAAATTTTTTTTTTAAATAAAATGGGTTTTTGTTTGTTTTTTGGTTTTTTTTTGGGATTGGGCAATTTTCTTTTAGAGTTTCTTGAGTGTCATTTTAAATTTCTTGCAAAAACCGGGCTTTTTTTTAAAAAGCCGGGAGCGACCCCCTTTAAAAAAACACATTCCAACAAGCAAAAAAGTTTGGAAAAATTGGAACCAAAAAATAAACGAATTAATAAAAAAAAAAACAATTTTCAAAAAAAAATAAAAAGGGGAAAAAAAGGGGACAATTTAAAAAACAAAAAAAAAAAAAAATTTTTTAAAAGGAAAAATTATGAATTTAAAAAAAAAATCAATTTTTTGGTCAAATTTAAAATTTTCGAAAAAAAAACAAAAAAAAATAAAAAAAAAGGTAAAACTTTTTTCTACACAAATTTCTTTTAAAAAAATTTTTAAAAAAAAAAAAATTGGATTTTTAAAAAATTAAAATAAATAAAAATTAATATTTTTAAATTTTTTTTGGGTTTTTTATGTTTTAAAGTTTTTAAAAAAAAACCCCCCAAAAAAAATTTTTTTTAAAATTTAAAAAGAAAAAAAAAAATAAATTAAAAATTTAAAAAAATAAAGGCGATAAAATTAAGGGGAAAATTTTATTAATTTAATGGTTAAAAAAAGGAAAATTTTTATTTTTGTAACAACATTTTTGAAAAAAATGTATAAAACCCTTGAAAAAATTCCGGAAACCTCAAAAATTTTGGGTTTTTAAAAATTTTAGGCCCCTTTTTTCTGGAACAGAAAAAAACATTTTTTTATGTGATTTTTTAAGAAAACTTAAAATTTTTGGTGTTAAAAATTTTTTTGGTAATTTTAAAAAGGGGGGGTTTTTAAAATTTTTACGGGTAAAATTTAAAAAATAACTTTTGTTAAACTTTATAGAACAAACTTTTAAAAAAAAAAAAAAAAAAAAAGAAAATTTTAGAAAAAAAAAAAAATTTAAAAAAAACCCAAAAAACAATAAAAAATTTTAAAATTAAAAAAATATTTAAAAAATTAGAAAACCCAAAAAAAACAATAAATTAAAAATATACTAAAAGTATAAAAAAATGGTTAAAAATTAAATTTAAAAAATCAAAAAAAAAAATTAAAAAAAAACAATACAAGAAAAACAAAAATTTTTGAAACAAAATAAAAAAAACACAAACAAAAAAAAATAGCAAAATTTTTTAAAAAAAAAGTAAAATAAAAGACAAAAAAAATTTAAAAAAAAATTTTAACAATCACCAGAAAAAGTAAAATACAATTAAAAAATTTAAATGAAAGTAAAAATAAAATAGAATAAAAAAAAGCGGAAAAATTTAAAAAAAAAAAACAATAGAAATAAATTTCCAGCAAAAAACAAAAACAAGATAAAAAAACTACAATAGGGTTTTTAAAAAAAAGAAAATTTTTTAGGAAAAAAAAATAAAAGTAAACAAACTAAAAAAATCAAACAAAAGAAAACAAATAAAAAAATAAAACAACAAGTAAAAAAATTAAATTTTAAAAAAAACAAATAAAACAAGAAACAAATTAAAATAATAAAACAAATAAAAAAAAAACAATAATAAAAAAAAAAAATAACAATAAAAAAAAAAAATAAAATTTAAAAAAATTTAAAAAAAACAAGAAAAAAAAAATAACAAAAAAATAAAAAAAAACAACAAGAAAACACATAAAGGGAAAAAACAAAAAAGAAAGAAAAAAATTTGAAAGTAAAAAAACTACAAAGAAAAAATAAAAAAAACACAGAAAGAAACACAAAAAACCAAAAAAATTTTAAAAAGAAAATACAAAAGTAATAAAAAAAAAAACAACTAGAAAAAAACAAAAATATGCAAAACCCAATAAAAATAAAAGTAAATAAAAAAATAAACACAATAAAAATAAAAAAGTAAAAAAACAATTCAAAAAACAACTAGAAGTAAAAAAAACAAAAAAAACCCCCTAAAAAACATAAAAAGAAAGTAAATACAAAAAAAATAAAATAAATTTAAAAAAAAAAAAACAATTTGAAATTTTAAAAACAAAAAAAAATAAAAAAAACAAACAAAAGTAACAAAACAATAGAAATAAAAATAAAAACACAATTAGACAAAATAAAACAAACTAAAAAAAAACAAAATTTGACAGAACACAAATAGAAGTAAAAGTAAAAAAAAACAATAGACAAGTAAAAAAAAACAACAAGAAACAAGAACCCAAACAGAAAGTAAAAAAACAAAGACAAGAAAACTAAAAAAACAGAAAAAAAAAAATGAAAAACCAAAAAAAAAAAAAAATAAAAATAAAACAAAAAAAAACAAAAAAAAAGTAAAAAACAACTAGAAAGAAAAAAAAAACCAAAAAAAAAAAATAAATAACACATAAATTAACCCGAAACAAAATCCTAAAAATAAAAAAAATTTTATTTTTAATTTTTTAAAATTAACATTTTTTTATTTTTTATACCCTTACAAAATAAATTTTTTTTAAAACACGATGTATTTTTTTTTATTTTAACATTTTTCGAAAATAAAAAAATTGAATTTTTAAAAAATTTTGAAAACCAAAAAATGTAACCCAAATATTTAAAAAATTTAAAGAAAATTTATTTTAAAGGGAAAAAATAAAAATTTTTTTTTTTAACCAAAAAAACCCCGGGTAAAATTTTTTTTAAAAAAAACATGCAATTTAAAACATATGTTAAATTTTTTAAATTTAAAAAGTTTAAAAAAATTTTCGTAAATTTTATATTTAGTATTTTAATTGGATGATCAGTAAAAAAAAAGAACTTTTTCAATTTTAAAATATAGATTTTAAAAAATTATAAAATTAAAATGGGAAAAAAATTACAATTATGATAACCCCCGCTTTAAAATTGAAATAAAATATTTTAAAAAAATTTAAAAAGTTTAAAATAAAAAACCCTTTTTTTAAAAAGGGGAAAACAGATTTCAAAAAACATAGGGTTTAATATTGGGAAAAAAAAAAATTAAAATTTTGGAAAAAAATTTTCACAAAAAAAAAAACCCGTTTTAAAGGGTTTAAAACGTTTTTTAAAAAAAATAAACTTTAAATGTAAGAAACAAACCTTCAAATTTTTGGTAAATGTTTAAAAAGTTTATACATTTTTAAAATTTATAACTAATTTTAAAATTTGGTTAAAACCCAAAAAAATAAAACCCAAAAAGATAACACTAGTTAAAGGGGGTTTCCCCTTACAAATTGGATAAAAACAAAAAAGGGGAAAAATTTTAAAAAATAAAAAGAAAAAGTAGGATAAAAAGTTAAAAAAAATTTTTTTAAAAATTTTGTTAAAACCTTTATTTTAAATAAAATTAAATAGTTTTAAAAAAAATAAAAATTAAAAAATTTAATAAATAGGTTTTTAAAAAAAAAAAATTTTAAAATAAAATTTAATTTAAAAGGGTAACACGCTTAAATTAGGGTAAACTAGTTCAATTTTATGGATAATTTAATTTTTTGAAACAAAAAACAATTATCCAGTTCAAAAAAAGGGGTTTAAAAGGGCATTTAGGAAAAAAAAGCTTCTTTACATTAAAAAAGGTCCTTTTTGGGGGCCCCAAATTTATTTTGGGGTTCCGATTAAAAGGGAAAAGAAGAGGAAACATTTTTGAAGATTATCTTAAAATTGAAAAAGCCAAATTAAATAAATTAATTTTTAAATTTGGGAAAAAAAAATGGAATTAAACTTTTTTTTTGATTAAAAAAAAGAAAAACAATTTAATAACAGTTACTTTGGAAAAAGTTTTGTAAAAAACATTTTTTGTTGTGGCTTTGGGGAAACCCCAAAAATTTTGGGGAGGGTTCCCCAAGGAAAGGGCCCCGCCCAATTTGGGGCTAATTTCCAGCAGGCGGGTTAAAAGGGGAGGGGTTTTGACAAAGGGGAAAAGTCTTCAAGAATTTTTTTTCCAATTATTGGTTGGGAAATGGGCCCCCCCGTTCCCAAAAATATTGTCGCCCCCGGACCAAAAACCGGGAACTGTCTTTTTGGGGGGGCTTCCCCCTACCCAACAGTAAAAATTAAGTATTCTGCCAAAAAATTTTTGGACCCAAAATCAAAAAATGGTGAAAAACCCAGGGCAAAAATTAATTAAAATTTTTTTTAAAAAACTTTGAGAATATTTTTTTAAAATTTTTAAAATAACCTTTGTACCAATTCCCCGCCTAAAATTTTTTGGTTATCTGGGCCCAATTCCATTTTTAAAATTTTGCCCCGGGTTGAAGTTTTTTTAAAAATTTTTAATATCTTCTGGAAAATTTGGGTAACTTTTCAAAATTACCAACAAAAAAATTTGCAAACAATCAAAAGTTAGGGGGGCCCCCAAAAAAATTTAAAAAAAAAGACCACTTTTGTTGAATTTTAAAAATACACCCTTTTTACTTAAGGCACTTACACTTTCTTCGCTTCATTTCCAAAAAAACATTTAAGGGGTTTAAAAAACCCTTCTTCGTTTTGGCCCAAAAAACCCCTTTAAAGTTCCAAAAATACCATTTTTAATTTTTTAATATACGGGAAAGGGCTTTTAAATTTTTTAAAAAATTTATTTAAAATTTTCCATTTCACCAAAACCAAATTTTTTTTTTTTCCCCCACCTTTTTGGTTTTTTCTATTTTCCCCACTTTTTTTAAAATTTCCAAATGAAAATTTACTAAGAGTTTATTTTTCTTTCACTTAAAATTCAAACAATTTTTGGGCCAAAAAAATATAAAAATTTTTCTTTTCTTTTCTTAAAATTTTTCCCCCCAAAAGTTTTTTACGAAAAATTTCTTTTTGTTAAATTTAAAAAAAAAACCCCCCTTTCCCTTTTTGGTTTTAAAATTTTTATTTTTTTTTTGGTTAACCTTTAAAAAATTTTTTTTCTTTGGTCACTTAAAGGGGCCCGAAGGCCTTTTTTTTAATTAAAAAACCCTAAAAAATTCCTTTTTGGGAAAAAAGGGGCCCCATTTTTAATTTAAAACCTTTTTGGAAAAAAATAAAACAATAAAAATTTTTTTAAAAAATTTTTAAAAAAAAAATTTTTTATTTTTCAACGACATTTTAAATTTTTTTCTTTTTTGTTGTTTTTAATTGTTCCAGAACCTTTTTTTGGGGGGTTTTACTTTTTTTTTTTAAAAAAATATTTCTTATTTTTATCTTTTTTAAAATTTTCTTATTTAAAAAACAAAAAAAGATTTTAATTTTTGGAGGGGAAACTTTTTTATTTAAAAACTAATTAAAAGCCCCTTTTAGTTTAATTTTGGGGGTTTCTTAGGGGGAAATGTGGGGCCCCCAAAAAAAAACTTTTTCTTTGTTAAAAATTTCCTAAAAAAAACCCCAAATTTTTTTTGGACCCCCAAAAAAAAGACAGGCCCCATGTTTAAAGTATTTTAAAAACCCAAAAATCACTTTCTATTTTTTTGGGGGGTTTTTTAAAAAGGGGATTAAATTTTAAAACCCCCAAAAGGGGTTTTTTTTGGGCTCCCCAAAAAAAAGGGCCCAAAAAAATGCTGGTTTTTTTTTTGCCAAAAAACTTTTTTCTTTGGGGGAAACCAAAATCACAAGAGATTTTTAAAAGTATAGGGGTTTAAAAAGGGATATAATTTTATTTTTTTTAAAAAAAAGACCCAAATTTTTTTAATTTTTTAAAAACCCCAACTGTTTAACCCCCAAAAAAAAGACAAAGGTTTAAAAAATAAAAAAGTAAAGCCCAAAATTTTTTCCCAAAAAAGGATTAAAAAATATGCCTGTAAATTTTTTTTTTTTGGGGAAATAAACCGAACAGAAAATAGAAGGGAAAAAAATGAATTTTTGGGAATTTTCCACAAAATTATCCCAAAGGCCCGTAAATAAATTGGGGAAAAGATTGAATTAAAAGGGAAGGTTTTTCCACAGCAGGGGAAAAAAGGCGGATAAGGGGACCTTTATTATCCAAAATGGCATGATGTTAAGGGAAAAATTGAAACTTTAAAAAAATTTAAAAACAGCGGGAAAATTTTGTGACCCCTGGGATGAGGGCTTTCCCCAAAATTTTTAAGGGAACCCCGCAATTTGCCAAAAAACGAGGAAAAACGGGAAGTTACCTTGTCCTAAAACACCATTTTTCAACGCTACCGTCCCCAAAAAGTAGAAAAAAGGGGAATTAACTTCCAAATTTTTTATTTTCGCTCAAAAAAGCCTTTAAATTTAAAATTTCCCCCAAAGGGAAAAAGGGGAAAAAAATTCTTTTGACGAATTTTGCGGGGTTTCTTTTAAAAATTTGATTTTTTTCCGGTGATCAATATGGAGTGTTCAAAGTGAAGAGGCTATATATTTTATATTACTTTTTCATTTTTATTAATAATGTATCTAATTCTTTATTTCATTTGTACCAGGACCATGTACAACCGTTCCCCAACCCCAAGGTAGTAGCTAACAGACTAGACAGGTAGTTAATAGATAGATAGTGTACCAGGACCATGTACAACCGTTCCCCAACCCCAAGGTAGTAGCTAATAGACTAGACAGGTAGTTAAGTGCATTGAAAAGTAATGCCTCCAAGTCCATAACTTTGTTAATAGTGTTCGGAGGCAATTGACACCGATATCAGAATAAAGTATATGTAAGTGTTTTTTCAGGACAGTAAGTGTCAAGTGTCTGGAATGTTGCGCATGCGCACACCATTATCCAAGATGGCGTCATACATGGAAATTCGGTTGAAGCAAAGAGCTGTGATTGAATTCTTGACGGCCGAAGGTTGTGTTCCATTCGACATGCATCGGAGAATGAGAACGGTATATGGTGACGCCTGTGTGGATGTGAGTACTGTTAGGAGGTGGGCAAGGACTGTTAAAGGCGACAACCCTTTGACAACCCTTTAAATTCAAAATTCAAAACTGTCGCGTCAGCGGGAAAAGTTTTGATGACCAATTTTGGGACTGCCAGGGCGTAATCCACACATAATTTTTGGAACGCGGCAATACTGTCAATTCTGATCGGTATGTGAAAACGATGAAGAAACTACGGGCAAGACTGCTACGTGCTCGTCCTGGAAAACACGCAGTCCTTCAACATGACAATACTCGTCCACACACCAGTAGACAAACAGCGGCAGCATTAGAGCGTCTCAATTTTGACGACATTTTAGCGCATCCACCATATAGCCCCGATTTGGCACCTTGTGACTTTTCCTGTTCCCAAAGCTCATGGAACATCTCAAGGGAAACAGATATGCTTCTGACGAGGATGTGGCAGCAGATGTGCGTACCTGGCTTCGTGAAAAATCATCAGATTTTTCTTCGACGGGATGCAACAACTAGTTCGACGTTGGCGTGTGTGTGGAACGTGGAGGTAACTATGTCGAAAAATAATGACTCTATTGTGTAGTGGACATCTCAAGCTTTCTGAAAATGTATGTTTCATTTGTAAATTATGTATATTAACAAAGTTATGGACTTGGAGGCATTACTTTTCAATGCGCCTCGTATATAGATAAGATGGTAGAAATGAGATAGGTAGAGATCATAGTGCTTGCACACCAAAGCTGCGCACTACGAGCAGAATAGCAGCACTAGAACGAAACTAGTTTGACGTAGATTAGTTAGTACTGCTTAGCGACGTAGTGACAACACGAGGAGAACGACATAAACACTAGAGACGAGCTGATGTGTTTTTGTCTAGCCATGAAATAATATCAATAAAAAATGAATCAAAGTCAGCTACAAGAACTGAGTTCGTGTCATTGTATATCACACTGTGGTCGTACCATCAACCCATCATGAAAAGCCACCAGTAGTACTCACACACCGTCAACGTTACCAGTCTCCTTACAACACATTTTCATATTGATCATTACTTTTTCCTTGTTCTCTTCATATAGCATATCCTTTGTAGATAGATGGTCTCTATCACTAGAGCCCGAATGAAAGAATCCCACACCCTAACTAGTTCTCTCACCTTCTTCATCGTTACATTTAAGATGTCCTGCCCGCACCTCCGTCTTGGTGGTCCCTGCCTTCTGTTCAAGAAATTGTGACATCCATTGATTTATAGTTTTTATATTTTTCATTACGTTTCCATATTGACCGACTATTTTCAATATTTCTATCTACGTTTCTTTATTTCTTTATTTTTCAGTCCCAGATTCTTTACTTTTCGGTAACATTTTCATAACATTTCAGTCCCACATTCTTTACTTTTCGGTAACATTTTCATAACATTTCAGTCCCACATTCTTTACTTTCGCTAACATTTTCATAACATTTCAGTCCCACATTCTTTACTTTTCGGTAACATTTTCATAACATTTCAGTCCCACATTCTTTACTTTTCGCTAACATTTTTCATAACATTTCGGTCCCACTTTCTTTACTTTTCGCTAACATTTTTCTAACATTTCGTAACACTTTCTTTACTTTTCGGTAAAAATGTTTACTTGTAGTATTATCATTTGTTTTTCTTTTGCTTGATCGTTATGTAGGGGATTAAAGCCTATTTAAGCCGATGCACACAACTTTCAACCTAAGAACGATCCTTATTTTGTTATATCAAATTGTGTAGACCACTAAACATGAAAAAATAAGAATTAACTCCATGCGGAGAATCCAAGTTAGTTGCAATTGGTGATAATATCTCTTAAATAATTAAAATTTCCCGCAGTCCTTTCAGACCTGAAGGTATGAAGCCACTTCACTTCACATTTTATAGACCCTAGTGTGTTGGAGATGGAAGGTCCAACTCCTTTCCACACTGTGGAATGTCTGAATTGAGCCTACAACACTTTTTTTTGTATCCAAGTCGCCCGTGTATTTCCAGGACCCTCAAACGCCCGCAAAGAATAGTAGTACTGGGACATACAAGGCATGTCGTAATAGGCGACTAAGGTAGGGACCTAGGAAGCTACACTAGTAAATAAAAGCGTCATATCGGATGTGCTGGCCTACTTGTAGACGAGTAAATGGCACAATGTACAATCGCTCTTAGACTCGGATCACATACAAGTCACAAAGGGTGGTTAACAAGTCTTCGATATGAAGCGCTCAAAAAAAAAGAAGGAGAAGAAGAAGATGAAGAAGAAGACAGAGTAACGATTATGCTTGACGCTAATCCGTTTTACTATTATCTTTTACTGCTTCGTAATTTTATAAGACGAGTCTAACATCCAAAACTGGTCAAAGTTGTCACCTCACTGACGCATAATAAACCTACCTTGCCCAGTTTACGGAATCGCTCAAGCATACATTTTACACTTATCAAGCTCACCTATTTCCTGTATGAGTATTTTCTGATTTATGCATGTCGAAAATTCTTATATCAGACCATGTTCTTTTGATTTTTTGATTTCTCTTTCCGATCCCGAAGCACTTGAGCTTTCAGCTCTTCGGCTCAGTGCCATGGACATCGTAACTCTTCGGTTCAGTGCCACGAACACCGTAAATCTGGAGAACTTGTGACTTTTCTGCCGGCCCGCGGAATTGAACCCGCGCTCACAGGGGCTTGTCACCCTCGTCCAACGCGCCACGAACACGCTGGGCAGGCGGGTGTTCTTTTGATCACATCCAATCATTTCGTGAATACCTCCCATGTTTATACTATCTTCGCACACAAAGGCCCGTTTTAGAAATCTTTTCTTGACCTGACGTTGTGAGGCAAACAGGATTCGAGAAAGAAAGAAAGATAGCAACATCAATCGACATCGTTGATAAAAACAACCTAAGAAGCCTTTTTTCTACAATTTGCAAATCTCGAAGATCAAAAAGGTTATGTGACGGTTATATGCTTCATATACTAATCAATTGTTATTGAATATGCATCTCATCAATTGTTGTGAATATGCTTCAAGTACTACATCAATTGTTATGTGAATATATTGAACTAATGGTTAGAAAGATTGAACTATCACATTACAGCTAGGTACGAATGGGACGGTATTTATAACTAATACGAGTGTACGCCATAGGGTTCAACGACTAGATATTTTCTACTTTATCCAATCAATCAATCGATACAAGCAAATTGGTTTGTGATGGCGGCTGATGGACTGAAGGTTGATCATTCGTGGCCATTAGTCGCCTACATATTCTCAGTCCTCGTTTGACATAAGTATGTTAATATATACTGTACACATATACAGACACACACACATACACATACCCACATATATATATACACACATACACAGTTGTACACGTGACTTCTTCACAACATTAAAATATGTCGAGTCAGCTTACAGAAGATAGGATGGGGAATATATCAGAAAAATATGTTTACAAAACTGAAAAGTTAAAAAATAATATCATTTTAGAAAGAACTGTTGGTCCAAGCTGGCCTCAAATCCCAGCATTTCCACGACATTCACTTATAGCCTGTAATTTCTTTATAGGCGTCTTCACTTCTTCTTCTGCTTCTTATTCTTCTTCTTTTGTAGTCAAACTGTTAACGAGCAGTTACCCAGTAGCGTGGTTTCCTGTTTGCCTTGCTATGCTCTAGTGGCTTGGGTGATATATATTTTTCTTCTTTTGCCAGGATTCTGCTATTCTATCTACCCATCTTTTTCGTAGACTGCATCTCACCTTTTTTCTTATATCCTTTTGTAGAAGAGTATGTATATAATGGAATTTATTTACATTCTTGTTAAATGGTCGAATCACTTCCTTCTTTGTGTCTCAGTGTAATTCAAACAAGATTCTGTCCCAAATTTCTTTCTTTAATGTTCTCTTTCCCAAATCTGCATTTTCTATTATCATTTCTGTTCTTCTGATAATAGGTATAGTTTCTGTCTTGTACTTATCAACAAGTGTATATATATATATTGTTACTTCTTGTCATCTGATATAGAGTTAGTCTGCGGCGAGACATTTTAAATATCTGCAGTTTAAATGTGATATTATGTCACATGACATGTCCCAGAACCATATAAATAACATATTTTGGTATTTCTGTTAAATATAACATATTGTTGTAGTTCTTTACATAACAGACTTTTGTATTATGTTACAACATAACATGTTTTTGCATTACTGTTGATAACTAAACTAATGTCCAACAGACATAAAACTATTGATTCCATTTTACATAAAATTTGACTTTTAGTTATAATATAAATATTTGATTCTCATAAGCTTGTTGTATTATGTTACATAATTTGTATGTATAAATATATAAATATACTAATGCATATAGAATAAAACTATTGAGTTCCATTCTTGACACCAAAATTTGAAAGCAAATTTAGTTTTGTTAATCCTAGTATTGATCTCATGTTGTGTGTATTTAGTGTTGATAATTTGTATGTATAAATATATAAATATACTAATGCATATAGCAACGCAAGATGTCTCAGAAGAATTCTCTGAATTTGCTGGCACCATAGAATACCAAATACTGAGATCAACCGGCGCACAGGTATCAACAATATCATCTAGGAAATAAAACGTAGGAGATTGAAGTGGTTGGGACATAAGAATTTAGAAGGCCAGACATGCACATTTGGCTTTGAAACGGATTCTCGGAGGCAAGAGAGATAGGGGGCTACCTAGTGAGACCTGGTAGTGAACTATACAGATAAAGAAAACAGGAAGAAAAGACCTGGAACCGAACTAATCTGACTTGCTTAACCCTTTAGCTGCTAAAGACGTATATATACGTTTTGCCCATTCACTTTAAAGACGATTAACACGTCTGTTTTATCTCTCCTCTGTAGGCTAAAGACGTGTTAACATGCTATACATTGTTACTGTCCCTTCTATAGGCCTACATTCACTTTGTGACCAGAAACAAAGTGTAGCTATTTTTAGCTCAGCCTCAAAGTATGTAGCAGCGAAAGGGTTAAGACAGATCTGGATGGAGGACATTTTTTTATACCTCATGCTTCAAGAACTAATCTGACTTGCTTAAGACAGATCTGGATGGAGGACATTTTTTTATACCTCATGCTTCAAGAACTAATCTGACTTGCTCAAGACAGATCTGGATGGAGGACATTTTTTTTATACCTCATGCTTCAAGAACTAATCTGACTTGCTCAAGACAGATCTGGATGGAGGACATTTTTTTATACCTCATGCTTCAAGAACTAATCTGACTTGCTCAAGACAGATCTGGATGGAGGACATTTTTTTTATACCTCATGCTTCAAGAACTAATCTGACTTGCTTAAGACAGATCTGGATGGAGGACATTTTTTTATACCTCATGCTTCAAGAACTAATCTGACTTGCTCAAGACAGATCTGGATGGAGGACATTTTTTTATACCTCATGCTTCAAGAGAAATTAAAATAATTAGAAGTAGAAGAAGAAGAATGTATTTATTTTTACTGATCCAGAGAAGCACTTGAGCTTTCAGCTCTACGGCACGGTGCCATGGACATCGTAACCCTTCGGTTCGGTGCAATGGACATCGTAACCCTTCGGTTCGGTGCCATGGACATCGTAACCCTTCGGTTCGGTGCCACGAACACCGTAAATCTGGAGAACCTGTGGTTTTTTGCCAGCGCGCGGAATTTAACCCGCACTCACAGGGGGCTTGTCACCCGTCGTCCAACGCGCTACGAGCACTCTGGGCAGGCGGGCAAGAGAAGAATGTATATAGACTATGCGTCCAAAGGGAACATAAAGCAGAACTTTAGAAAGAGAGTTGAAAGATTGTGTTATGACATTAGAAACAGTGAATAGAAAGAGAGTTGAAAGACTGTGTTATGACGTGAGAAACAGTGGATATAAAGAGTGAAAGAGTTATGACGTGAAACAGATTAGAAAATGAAAGACTGTGTATGGAAATAAAGATTAATAGAAAGAAACAGTGAATAGAAAGAGTTGAAAATTGTTATGACGTGAGAAACAGGGATATAAAGAGAGTTGAAAGATTGTGTTATGACTTAGAAACAGTGAATATAAAGAGAGTTGAAAGACTGTGTTATGACGTGAGAAACAGTGAATAGAAAGAGAGTTGAAAGACTGTGTTATGACGTGAGAAACAGTGAATAGAAAGAGAGGTGAAAGACTGTGTTATGACGTGAGAAACAGTGAATAGAAAGAGAGTTGAAAGACTGTGTTATGACGTGAGAAACAGTGAATAGAAAGAGAGTTGAAAGACTGTGTTATGACGTGAGAAACAGTGAATAGAAAGAGAGTTGAAAGACTGTGTTATGACGTGAGAAACAGTGAATATAAAGAGAGTTGAAAGATTGTGTTATGACATTAGAAACAGTGAATAGAAAGAGAGTTGAAAGACTGTGTTATGACGTGAGAAACAGTGAATAGAAAGAGAGTTGAAAGATTGTGTTATGACGTGAGAAACAGTGAATAGAAAGAGAGTTGAAAGACTGTAGACAGAACAGTATAAAGAAGTTGAAGACTGGATGACGAGAAACAGTGAATAGAAAGAGAGTTGAAAGACTGTGTTATGACGTGAGAAACAGTGAATAGAAAGAGAGGTGAAAGATGTGTTATGACGTAGAAACAGTGGATAGAAAGAGAGTTGAAAGATTGTGTTATGACGTGAGAAACAGTGAATAGAAAGAGAGTTGAAAGATTGTGTTATGACGTGAGAAACAGTGAATAGAAAGAGAGTTGAAAGATTGTGTTATGACGTGAGAAACAGTGAATAGAAAGAGAGTTGAAAGATTGTGTTATGACGTGAGAAACAGTGAATAGAAAGAGAGTTGAAAGACTGTGTTATGACATGACGTGAGAAACAGTGAATAGAAAGAGAGGTTGAAAGACTGTGTTATGACGTGAGAAACAGTGAATATAAAGAGAGTTGAAAGATCTGTGTTATGAACTTAGAAACAGTGAATAGAAAGAGAGTTGAAAGACTGTGTTATGACGTGAGAAACAGTGAATAGAAAGAGAGTTGAAAGACTGTGTTATGACGTGAGAAACAGTGAATAGAAAGAGAGTTGAAAGACTGTGTTATGACATTAGAAACAGTGGATAGAAAGGCGACAGAAGGGCAACAATGGAAATCTCTTTAGAAACCTTATGTTCATTGTTCAGTTTGTTCATTTTGAGGCAAAAGTCTTAATCACTTTACCAGAGAGATCCCCGGAACACTATAAGACGTATACAATTTTATTCATTTCTATGAGTCTACGTTTATTTGCTGATCGTTAAGAGCAAGCTGGAAAACCGCTGCACGGACCAAATTCATTAGAAAAATTAAGAAATAAAACTCCTACTTCTCATATTTCTCATATAAAACTCATATTTCTTAGTATTTTGTCTTATGTTCATAAATATATGTCAAACGAGGCACTCACAGGATATCAATATAGACTAATATATACCTCTTCTTGTCCTTGATTATCATTCGTAGTGTTGCCATTTGTTTCATGTTTTATAACCTTTTGTCGTTCTTATTATTAGTATAAAAACTATTTGATAACAAGAAGGAAATTCGAATAGAAATCGAACATAATAATCCTATTTCTGTTGATGAGACAATAATTGAGAAATCACACATAATAATCCTATTACTGTTGATGAAACAATAATTGAGAAATCACACATAATAATCCTATTACTGTTGATAAGACAATAATTGAGAAATGGAACATAATAATCCTATTACTGCTGATGACACAATAATTGAGAAATCGAACATAATAATCCTATTACTGCTGATGACACAATAATTGAGAAAGCACACACACATACACACACACACATACACATACACACACACACACACATATACACAAACAAACAACCTAAAAAAACAATAATCAATGTTATCACTTTTGTTATCGATCCAGTTGTAATTTGCTGTCTCTCCCGGTGTGATTAAAATAAAAAACAGAACCAGAATTGTAGAGTAACATAATCGGTCCACCAGATCTTCTATTTCTTCAATGTACCAGTAGTGCTTGAACCCATGCCCTTTCGGTCAAATATCCCGTAGTTATTAATGGTAACCCTCTGTGTCTGTGAATGTTATATTGAAATACAAGTATCTGTTCTCTCTCTCTCTAATATTTGATGTGACTGGTGCATGGTTTGCTCAGTGAATGTTATATTGAAATACAAGTATCTGTTCTCTCTCTCTCTAATATTTGATGTGATTACTGCATGGTCTGGTCTCTCTCTAATATGTGGTGTGATTGATGCATGGTCTGCTCGGTGAATATCTATATTTTCTAAATATTCTAAAGACGAAGAATTGAGACTACATTGCACATGATTTTACCTCAGAGGAATTTCTCACATCCTAGATAATTGCACAACTCATAAACTCCGTAGCTCCAGTAACAATTATAGGGATATGAAGCGGAAAAAAGCATTCGTGAATCGAACAGCGTGGTCTGGATTTGAACTCACGACCATTACTGTCGACAGGGACGGAACCATATAGGGAACCCCGGTGCAGTAAAGTCAAGCCTTGGACTTCATATCACTTTAGACAGATTTCTATCAAACATATATAAAAGTCACGACCCATCAAACATATATAAAAGTCACGCCCCATCAAACAGAAATTTCTGATTTCCCAACTGAACTAGTTAGACTTATTCAGCGTTGGCAACGATAAATCCTATATTTCTCTCCATCTCTCTTTCTTTCTTTCTGACTTTCTCCTACAGTGATACACGTTAGCTCAGTGGTTCTCAAAGGTGTGCCGATGACATTCCTATGTGTGCCCTAAGAAATCCCAGATCAGGGGTCGGCAACGCAGTACCAGCGGTTACCAGGGTAAAACATCACCAAGACACATCAGTCCCATGCTTCTCATAGGAAGAAATTAAATGATGAATAAAGCTACATAGCATTTTCTTTTTTTTCTTTATTTCTTTACTTTTTGTATCTTATTTATGAAGTTTTTGAACGACTCGTATATAGTGCGCCTACGATTTGTTTGTACAACTTTGTGTGTCACGACTTCAAAAAGGTTTGAGAACCTCTGAGTTAACCTATATATACAGACGTTGAATGTGTTACAACAATGTCAACGTTGTTCAACTTATCGATTCTAAATTATTTCTACATTAACCTCAACGAGCTAGTAAAACAGTAACAACAAAATAACTAGAAAACATTTGTAAATGCTTGTGCACAACTGTCACCTCGTTCATATAATCAATAACTTTTCCAAGGTAGAATTTTCATTCTTTTTCAAATAATATTGCCGTAAAACTTCTCTCAATTAGTGTGTCAGTCTTTTTATTTAATACTGTCCGTGAATTGTAACTTTACGTACAGAGAATGTTCATATTTTTATATATTTCCAGCAATGACTTTTACAGCATAGAATAACTAAGTTTTTTTTAACATTGTCAACTTTTTGTGCCAAAATGTTATTTTTTTTTCTTTATCAAGCAAAAGAACAACAGGAGTGACGAATTTAAAAAAAAACATATATGGACGACTACATACAAATGTTTCTAATGAAAATCTGGGAATAAAAACGAATAGCGAAATAAATGTAACACAAAAGAAGAGAAACAATGAAAAATCAGGTAAATATATAACTTGAATACATGCAACACATGCCCATATAGATTACAAGGTTTGAGAAGAGAAAGTACTAAAAAGCATAGGAATGTAACACGTTGAGCCCACGTGGTCGCAAGGTACCATACAAAGAAATCAACCGATTCTCCAAAGCAAATCGACTGCGATCATCCGAGGAACATGATCGGATGGCTGTGACCTGGCCATCGTGAGCTCCTAAATGGCCAGTATCATTGAAATGGGTGGCTACATGGGTCACAGAGCATTGACGTATGTTGCGCGAATGGGTCACTGAGACTCTTGCCTGTCTCGCCGATATAAACCCTGTTACACCGCTTACAGGTAATGTCATAGCTACGATTACGGGACTCGCATGTGAACCCATCTTCAATAACAAACGTGGCTAAAGGAAAAGATACAGTACGCGTCTGTATCACATAAACACACGTGTTGCAACGTCGACGGCCACACTGGACAGTGCCAAAATGAGTCTGGATATTGGACTTAAGGCGACTGTGTACCAACATATCCTTAAGACTTCTTAGAACCTGGGGGAGCGAACCTGGTACCTTGGGCACGATAGACGAGCACTAACGTCTAGGCCACCAAGAGTCCTTTTTGCTAGCGAACTTCTCTCACTTTAAAGATGTCATTAACATCTGGTTCATGACATCTTTCATGACAGCTGGTTGCTTAAAGGGGCGGAGAGAGGAGGGTGTTTAACCAACGAGTCACAGGAACCATCAGTATACGTACCCTTCGAAATATGTTGGAGGAGACTAAGCACCTACGGGTCTACCTGGAGTGCTGTGACGTCAGCTCAATAACCAATAACCAATCCTCCCACTATAACGTTGACTACCTTTCAAATTGCCATCGAACTTCTTCCTCGGAGTCATGTATTGATCTGGTTATGTCGACAGTTAGATAATCAATGTTTCGAGTAAGCATGAGTCTCTATGACGTCGACGTTAGGTGCTTGTCTCGTGCTAAAGGTACCAGATTCGTTCCCTCGTCGAGCCATCTGGATATTTTTCCAGAGATCCCTGATCTCAGTGTGAGATCGACTTCCTAGTCCTATCGGAGACGGACGATAAAACGTAGGTCCCGTGTTCAATTCAATTTGAGCACGTAAAAGAACCATTGGCAGTTCAAAATCAAATAGAGCAGGCTGGAAAGCCATTGCCATGGAAAATGAATTAGCAAAATATTAAATATTAAATTACTACATAAATATCTTCACCATCTTCAAAATTGCATCGGTGACTCTCGCCGATGCTACGGAGTTCGTGCACTGCAGCTGAGATCTTCCTGTGTAAGAAAGAAATCGGAGCACACATGGTTACTCACGAAAGTGCAATGATAATGGTCCTATCAATCTATCAGTCAAGATTTCTTTATTTAAAAAACAATATGGATGCTAAATATACAGATATAATAAAAAATGAGAAGGAAGGATGAAAGGAAGAAATTAGAAGTACTATCTGTCAGGAAATTATATTCTACAAGTCATGATTATACCAGCAGGAAGAAACTCTTATTAAACGAGATATAAACGATGTGGACAAAAATTCAACAGTGCCTGGTGTAAAGTGGTATACTATTCCACGAAGATATCTTTCGGTCCATGATCAGTAGCAGGTCTTAGTATCTTCACTTTTATCACATCTTATATATAGAGAGATGATCATATCTTTCTTGCCATTATCCAATAGCATGTTCCAAACAGAATTTTGCCACCATAACAGTCTTTTGAAATTTCTTTCACTCTTTCACTCTCTCTCTCTCTCTCTCTCTCTCTCTCTCATAGCCAGATGTCCCACACCTGCAGCCGTCATGCTCAAATTATCAGTCACATCCGGAATTCATCCTCAAGCGGTTTTCTCATCTCGTCTTACCCAGGATATCTCCTTGATAATGGTCTTTCTAATTCTTCGTGTCTTTTACATATTTAAAA